>OX637701.1:31627310-32077310 GCA_951802165.1 Adalia decempunctata | reverse complement strand
CGAGTATATAGGCTGCATACGCGCCAACGTCAAACGTTCCAATACTTTTCCCATCTCGTTTAATAAGCAGACCGGTCGGTACGATTTAGGATCGTCCGGCGGTTTGTCTTTGGCCTTCAGTAATAGGCAAATTCGGCCTGATTTCCATGCAGCTGGAAAGTACATTAATCTCAAGCAGCTGTTGTATAGAGCCAGCATGCTTTCTCCGTGTGATTGCCATACCCTCTTGAGGATGGCGCCTGTGATCCGGTCTGGGCCGGGGGCGCAGTTGCTACGCGTGTTTCGGAGTGCATTTTCGAGATCAATCTCGTCAAACAATGGCTCATCTGAATGATGAGCGCTTTGCACTTCTGTTCTGTTATGTCTTCTTATATCTGCCTGAGTCGCCGTGTCTTCAGTATCGTACGGAACTAGTCGATTCAGCACGACTTCGACCGAGTCATGCCAGAGTTCTTTCTCAATTGTACAATAGTTCTTTTCTGCTGGATTCAAACTTCGCGATGCAAAGGCTATTGGATGGTCGTTAGAATTAGATAAAACTGAACCTAATGCAAATCCACTAGCATCCGTTCTGAGAATAAACTCGTTATTCTCTGAAAAATCTGGATATTGAAGAATAGGGGCTGTCTGAAGGACTTGCCTTAAGGTTTGAAACGCTTTTTCACAATCTTCCGTCCATTGAAAAACTTTTCCTTTGCGTGACAAGTTGTTCAAAGGTTGGGCGATTGCTGCAAAATTTTGAATGAATTTTCTATAATAATTAGCCAATGCAACAAAACGTTTTACTTCTTCAGCGCTTGTAGGTAAAGGATATCGTGAAATAGCGTGAATTTTTTCTGGATCTGGCAAAATGCCTTTATCCGAAATGATATGACCCAGATACAACATTTCCTTCTTCAAAAATTTACATTTACTAGGATTTAATTTCAAATTAACCTCTCTCAGGCGTTGTAATACTTTCACTAAATTTTGATTATGACTTCGCAAAGAATTTCCAAAGACTATTAAATCATCTAAATAAATGAAACATGAATCATAATTTAAACCTGACATAGCTATTGTCATAAGCCTCGAGAATGAGCTGGGGCTTGTTTTCAATCCCATTCCTAGTCTTTTCATTTGATATTGACCTCTTTCAGTTGTAAATGCTGTATATGGTCTGCTATCGGGATGTAATTCTAACTGGTAATATCCTTGCGCTAAATCTAGATGAGAAAAGTAAATTGCTCCTGACAATGAATCTAGTATTTCAGTAATGTTTGGCAATGGAAATTTATCACCTTTAATTTGCTTGTTCAATAATCGGTAATCTAATACTACTCGAAATTTCTTTACTCCGTTTTGATCCGGTTTCTTTGGTACAATCAGTAATGGTGAGGACCATTCAGATTTGGCTTCCTCTATAATTCCATCTTTTAGCATTTTGTCTACTTGCTTATGAATTTCATTTTTCTGTGAATGTGGCAGTCTATACGGTTTTACATAAACCGGTTGAGCTTCTGGTTTGAGTAGAATTTTCTGTCGGTATAAATTAGTAACCGTTAAAGGATCCCCGTCAACATGAAAGATATCTGCATACTTGGCACAAATTTTTTGTACGGAGGCTATTTCTTCCTTGTTCAATGATTTCATATTAATTGAATTTAATATTTCATCCACTCTTTGTACGGATATTTCATTTTTACCATAATTTATAACATCGAAATTTGAAAGACTGTCGAGTTTTGGAAGAAAAATTTTCAACTTTATTTCTCTATCATTCACATTTAACAATCTAATTGGAATTCTATTATTTTCGGGTTTCGCAATCATTCCCGCGATGATAACTCCTTCGCATATTTGTTCGTTTAGACTGACACATTCTTCAGTTTTCTCAGTATGACAATAATGAATTATTTCGCATCTAGGTGGTATAATAGTATACTGTTCAACTTTGGATTCCAACGGTATGTCCATTTCTCCATTATTACTTTTTAGTTTTAAAATGAAATTTTCGTAATCAATTACTGCTTTGTGTTTTTTGAAAAAATCTGATCCTAGTACACCTTGTATACTTGAATCAAAGGACTTTATCACAGAAAATTTGTGAGTGAATTTTGCATTTTTGAAAATAATTGAAATGTTTGCGGAGCCCATGGAAGATGTGGATCCTGCTATACCTTTAATTTTTATTTTTTCTTTAGCGTCTAAATATTCTCCTTTAGTTAAATATTCAGGAAATATACAACTTATACTCGCACCTGTATCAATTAGCAAATTCAATTCATCCCCGTCATGTTTCACTGAAACGAAATTCAAAGCATTCAAATTGTAACTAACATGACTGTTGGTCACGAAAAAACTTATCTGCTACGGGATTTTGTTCTGTGGAAGAGTTTGTGTCACTATCGACAAAATATGCTCTTTGTTGGGTTGAGTACCCTTTTTTATTGTTTTTATACTGGTTCGAGAATTGACGGTCGCGACCTTGACCAAAACTCTTTTTCGCTGAATGGAAATTTCGCTTGGTTTGGTATTCCTTGCGGTCACGACCTCGATTTGACTCGTACGAATTTTCTTTTTGATTAAAATCATTACGATTTCGATTGAAATTCCTCATGTGGAATACTTTCTGGCTAGGTGTTTGAGCTGAAATTTTGACAAGCTCCTCTTCCTTAGCTGCTGCTACAGCATCTTTGAGGTTGTCAAAATTTCTGGCCTTAATGATAGTTCTAATTTCCGTATTCCGTAACCCATTAGAAAATGCACCTAGAGCAATTTTTTCGTTCACCTTGGCTAAAACAGGTAGTGCTTCTGGTACATTATCTGCTTGGGCGATCGTTAAATCGAGAGATAATTGTTCAACCAGTTTCGCGAAATCTTCTATAGTCTTATTATCTTGTTTTAAGCTATGGAGTTGAGTTGATAAAGCTGCTGGTGACTTTTTAGTTATTAGGGTTCCTTTCATATCCAGTACCAAATCTTCAACCTTTTTATACTCTTTCCTCAATCGTAATTTCGCATTAGCAGTCAATTTAATTTTCAGAACATAATTAATTAGAAAAATTTTTCCTGCATCGTCGAGCATCTCATTGTATAATTCTATGGCATCAATTAATTGCACTACAGAATCTTCCGAGTTTGTCATAGATGGCAATAAAGAGGATGCTGTCTTTAAATCAAATTTCTCAGCCATTGTGAATTTTTCTGCTTGACGTTTATCTTTAATTAATTTAAGTCTTTCGTTAAGCAATTTTTTAGCTTCTGCAAGTGAATTTTCAATAATTTTTTGGTGAGGATTCAATGCTTCGAGAGAATTTGGTTCCGACTTGACAATTTCATTTAATTTGTTAAATTTAAATTCTAACTTGTCCAATTCATTAAAAAATTTTTCGACTCTATCGGTCCGTTCCCTACGTTCTCGCGGTTCCTTCTTGATATTCTCAAGAAATTTAATTGACACACCACTTAATTCAACAAATAGTTCCTCACTTTCCATGGATAAGCAGACATAACAAGGGAAAAGAAATAGTTCTTACGGTTTACACTAAATCCTGGTGGCTTCTCCTAATTTCGAGTTGAATCTTCTTTTCCACAGCTTTTTTTATTTTCCAGTACACATACATTACAGCTCCAATACACACTAGTAGAAATGCTGCTATCCCCAAGATTTCCGGTGTTGATAGGGTCTTGGCCTCAATTGCTGCAGTGGCTGCACTATTCCCTGTTTGGGCAATAATTATTTCCTCTTGTTTGGACTGACCTGATCCCATCTTGGCTTGTTGGTTGAACTACGAATTTTTGATGAAGTCACATACCCATCTGATATGATGTACCCATATCCAAATCCTGATGAAAACCTTCTGGACCCTGGACCTTTAACTGCATAGAACTGGCAGGATCGCCATGTGACGTACCCAGCTAGGGTAGGTTCGGCCAATCGTTATGCAGTTAAGGATGGTGAAGAATAATACCAGGCAGACTCATCAAAGGGGTTTATTTCCTAACCATACTGGCACAGATGATAATTCACACTCAATGTAATTATTTACTACCGACAATACTGTTGACTAACAGACTAACAAACATTCAATACGTACACGCTTCTGAATGAATCACTGAATGAATCTCCCTAGCCAATTGTTATATATATTTTACAAATGTTTACTTGTTTTAATAACATTATATTTGATAAACATAACTGGCAATGATGACACCTAGAGCTCTGGCTTTACGTGCCGCTGTAGGTCTAAAGGGAGGTCGCACTAATCTTATTATATCACGTACGAAATATACAGGGTGTTCAACATACTACAGTTGTGTGACCACCTTCCTCGGTTCTCATTGAGGAGAGTGTCAACGGAGGCGATATTTGATCTGTCGAGACCTTGTAATTTAGAGCCCAGGGGCTTTTCTTCGATTCAGTTTCGACGAAACTTCGCCAATTCTCCAGTTTTGCTTTCCTGATTTCACTAGTGTAGTAATTCAGGTGCCGTTTTACGTCGTTTGATAGACGAGTGGCGGCACCCTCGTCTCCGCGCCTTCGCGCCTGTCTTAAATTCTTTCTTCTTCTGTTCAACTCTGTTTTCATTGCGGATAGTTCTGGTGTCCACCATTTAATAACGTGTTTGCGTCGCGTGGACACAGGTATTGCGTGAAGCGCTGATCTTCGTATTGCATCCGTGAAGGACACAGTCAGAGTGTCTAGTTGTTCTGTTGTGTGGCAGTTGAAGTTCCTGTCTTGGAGCTCTGCTTCTAAATGTACGTCAAAAAGCTCCCAGTCGGCATTCCTGGTAAGGAATCTGGGAGCGTTATCGATAGACTCCACTGAAGGTGGAGCCCGTGAAGTATTATGTATTTCAAATAGTATAGCTCTATGGTCGCTAGTTGTCCAGTCTCTTTGGACAGCCCAATTAAAAATGTGGTTTGCCACTCCTGTGGTGGCCATAGTTATATCTATATTTGACTCCCCGTTTGCCGAGGAGAAGGTAGACAAATTATTTGGTTCATTAATTACATGTAAGCCTTGCCGGAATATGAGGTCTTCCATAAGGGCGCCTCTATAATCTCTGTGCGTTGAGTACCACATTGGGGACTTCGCGTTGGAGTCCGTGGTAATTACGATGTGGCCTCCGCCTGATTTCAATTTGTTGACGGTATCGTCAAGCTTGCGAATAAATGGATCAATATCCATGTGAAATTGACAATATATATTAATTAAATAAAAATGCCTGCCACCGAGTGAGATGCCTACCACTGTGAGCATCCGACAAGTGTGTGTATGCGGTGACGTTTATTCCCGGGTTGAATATGGCTATAGCCGATGCGGGTTTTTTGCCAGCCCGAATGATTCGGGTGGCAAGGCCTAGTCCTTTTACCTCTCCGAGGATACAATAAGGTTCCTGCATGCAAACTATATCAATCCCCTCTCTTGAGACAATATTGTTTATCTCAGCAGCCACAGCTGCTGAGTTCTGCGCATTTATTTGTAATACCCTCAAATTCATGCGGAGGGCATTGTTCTGTCGATTTTCGCTATGTACATCTCCAATTGTTTTTGGTAGATTGGGCAGTCTTTGTGGTTTGCCGGATGGTTCGTTTCTTTCCTTCCTTTGATTTTGCAGTTCATGCAACATGCTTCCTTGTCTTTTTCCTTACACTCTCGGAAGGAATGTCCCGTGCCTGAGCACTGGCTGCATATTGTTTCAGGGGCCTTGCAGGCTCCTGATGTGTGCCCATACTGTTGGCATTTGAAGCATCTCGTGATGCTATAGTGTTCGTGTATTCTGTATGAAGACATAATTGCGTATGCCCTTCCTTGCCGAAGGATCCTATTGGATAGTATTGCTGGGCATGTGATCACAACCTTTGTAGTATTTGTCCTTGATGGATACTTATATAGAACTTCAGTGTATTTCTCAAGGATATCATGGTTTTCACCATTACTATTTTTCGCTATTATCTCCTTCATGAAGGCTGTATCGTTCAGCTTCTCTTTTTCAACGTCGTGTATTACGACTCTTGGCAAAATCCTCTTTGGAGTACTATATTTCATGGAGCTCTGTTCGAGAGCTCCCCTAAGCATGTCGCAATCTGATGTTGTGGGGACATTAAGCATAATGTCCCCTGATTTTAATGTTATCATATTCTTTACTTTGGCTTTTGGCACCTTAGCGCTCACAACCTCGGAGAGATCCTTGCGGACCTCAGCAGGGGTTCTTCCTTCGGCTCTGATGTAAATGCTTTTTGTCGAATTCTTTTTTGATTTCGGTTTTTGCCTGTCGGCAGGTTTGCTGGCCGCAATCGTTGCGTAGGTTGCTGCCTGTGTTTTTTCTGGCTGTTTGAAAGAACATGCTTCCTCCAGCCGACTGCGCTCTTGGAGGCGGCCACGTAGGTTTGCCACCTTTAACTTCTCCTCTATGAGGAGAGCTTCTAATTCAGCATATCGTGCCAGCACGAAATTTGCCTGGCTCTTATTTACTTTGGAGTTGGGGTCATGGAGGAATTCCTCCAGAGCCCCGCGTATTGACGCCGGACTTATGTCGTCCGACTCATATACGCTTCTGTTCAACGACCTTTCCTGACTATGCTCTCGCGAGCCTGCTCGGCTTCGTCCTAGTGACTGGGATCTTCGTCTTGTCTCTTTATTTCCAGTAACAATTGTTAACCCCTCAGCCTGGTTAACCGCTGAGGAGGTGCCGCGATCGTTGGATAACGGTCGGGGGGGGGATCGCTCCAACTCCACCCACACCGACCGACACTGGGGTTCCGTCCCCTGCATCGTAATCGTTATTGTTGATTGTTTCCATTTTCATGTAAATATCATTGGCCAGTTTTAGTTTTCACTACTCCTATCAAGCCTTTCCAACATGGGAGGCCCTACCAGGAACCTGGGGCCCAGGTTCCAGTTGGCATAGCCATGATATTCACGGTAGTTACTTAAGCCCCCCCGCCACAACAAGGCTCTGACCAAGGGGGGGAGTAGGTAGGGACAGTGAGAATCTCGTTAATCCATTCATGCGCGTCACTAATTAGATGACGAGGCATTTGGCTAATAAATCTCGTTTATTGAAAAAGTACAGCTTGCTGGGCCACATTGAGTTACATCAGGGCCGCCCTGCTCCGCCCCTTTATATCAGTGTAAGGTAAAATACAAACATTGGAGAATTATATGGTTAACATGATATAAGCAAAACAAGAAGAATCAACAAGCAAACCAACAGATCAAAACAAATACAGGCAGTGTAGATAAACAAAGCAAAACAGGTAGTGAAAATAAATCAAAGTCTTCAAACAAACGGACACTGACCGCGCACGCGCACGTACGCCAGGCGAGAAACAGACCGACTCCCCGCACCTCACAGCACAACAAGGGAGACGTTGCCTCTGTGTTGTTAGCCAGAGGTAGCACAAAGTCACTATCCCGCGCACCATCGACACTCCACGACGACGATCTCAGCTCCATTCCACGGGCACCAATGACGAAAGGCAGGATTTTAATTGCCTTTCCGGGATATCTTGTTTCAAGGGCAGCTCTGAACTCTGGCTGGTCGTAAACGAGTCTTTTTATGTCCCATGACTCGCTGAGGTCTCGTGGCTTTTCCCATGAAACGGAGATGTCGACTACCACCGCCTTCTCGTTGTTGGTGAAGATCAAGTCTGGTTTATTTAGGATCCCACGGGTGTTTCTAATGTGGGGTTCCCATTCAACACTCCAACCCTTTTTAAGTGCCATGGATTTGATTCTGGTAGCAACGTAGTTGTGTCGTTGCATTCTGGCGCCGTTCACAATGGAGCATCTTTGAAGAATATGTGATAGACTTTCGACGCGGCCGCATCCAGATCTGCACATCCTCTCGCTGGGGGGGTTGTACGGTAGAGCTCTCGTTGGGAGGCAGTTTGTACGGAGGTGGACAGATTTGATATAGTCCTGCCCAGACCAGTACTTGGGGGGGTTATCTATAAGATGGTTAGAGGCGGAGTCATTTTGATACTGGAGTGTGCCACCCCCGTAGTAGGACTGATCGAAGTTTACGCCATTTTTGCGATCTACTTGTTCTTTTGTTGTCGCATCAGGCTTAATCATTTTGTTGACTCTATTGGTCCAATCTCTGGCTTCGTCTAAGAGGTATTTAAAGTCTTCACAAATTTTGGAGACTGACTGCCAACGGTTCTTGATGATGATTGGAATCTTCTTGGCAAAGGAAAAGATTCCTAGACCTCCCATTTTTGCTGGGGAGTATATTGCCGAGTCAATAATATGTTGGGGCAGGTGTAAGATTTTCTTGACCGCCGTTCTGATTTTCCTGTCCACTTCCCTAAGAATCTTCCTGTTTATGGAGGGGCTCTGCATGGCATGAATATATAGAGGAATGAGGTATGTCTTAACGATGTAAATCTTTTGCTGTGGCTTAAGTGGTGCCCTCATTATTCTGCCCAGCTGTACTGGAAGCTCCTTGACATCACATTGCACGGCACCCGTGAAAGAGAACTTCTGTCCAAGATATTTGAACGTGTCATCCACTCCAATAGGTCTTATTGGTTGGCCACTGATATAAAATAGCGGGGTGGTGACTGCAAAGAGTTTCTTTTTGGAAGGCAAGGTGGGTAAGGTTAATGATTCGCACTTGGTGGGGTTCAGTGTAAGTCCTCTGCTCTCGAAGAATTCGTTGGCGCATTTGAGGAGCTTTTGTGCACTCTCAACCTGATCCGCTAGCAGTAGGATGTCATCTGCATAAGCAAGGGCGGATATCTTATATTGCCAAAGGGTGAGTCCTCTTTTTGTGGCCAGTTCGTCCAACAGTTCGTCGAGCACCGCATTGAAGAGTATGGGGGAGAGGGGATCGCCCTGCTTCAGGCCTCTTTTTATTATTATTATTATTATTATTATTCTTCATCGGTCTCCCGTTCTCAGCTCGAGCTGGTTATTCTTCTATGAACCAGTGAAAAAACAATTCAGTTCCTCCCACTAGTTCAGAAATTTCCGCACGATGTAACAGGTTTGCAAATCCACAGCCTGCTGTGCACATCCCGCGATATTCCGGGATAATTCGATCCCTTGAAGATTTCTCTTCTCCATCCAGGAAGTGGTTTGTCCTCGCAATTGTTCACGTAATGAAAAGCTCGCATTACTTCAATATTCATTTCGCGGCTACACTGGATACGTGCGTTGCGAGCTCCCCTGCGGGCAGTCCTCCTCACGGTGGTCGAGCCAGCAGGTGGAGTGGCATCTCGATCTTCTGCCATGATATCGGTTTCCACTTCTCGTTCATGGGTTTGCCACCATTTACCCTTGGTGGCCCAGGTAACTCGGGCCGTGGGGACGAGGTTATTATTATTATTCTTCATCGGTCTCCCGTTCTCAGCTCGAGCTGGTTATTCTTCTATGAACCAGTGAAAAAACATTTCAGTTCCTCCCACTAGTTCAGAAATTTCCGCACGATGTAACAGGTTTGCAAATCCACAGCCTGCTGTGCACATCCCGCGATATTCCGGGATAATTCGATCCCTCGAAGATTTCTCTTCTCCATCCAGGAAGTGGTTTGTCCTCGCAATTGTTCACGTAATGAAAAGCTCGCATTACTTCAATATTCATTTCGCGGCTACACTGGATACGTGCGTTGCGAGCTCCCCTGCGGCAGTCCTCCTCACGGTGGTCGAGCCAGCAGGTGGAGTGGCATCTCGATCTTCTGCCATGATATCGGCTTCCACTTCTCGTTCATGGGTTTGCCACCATTCACCCTTGGTGACCCAGGTAACTCGGGCCGTGGGGACGTCACCCCCCATGTGGCATGGCAGAAACCAAACCACACCCGTGCGGGTTATTATTATTATTATTATTAAATTACAATTAGAGTGGAGGTAATACCTATACCTATGCACTCAATACAGTAAAAAAAAAAAGAAAAGTATTCTGCTAATACAAAACTGAAAACAAATATGTAAAAAGCTAAACGCAAACACCTCCCCTCCTCCATTGATCGTAGTTATTCTTGAACATGTTGACTGTAGTAGCATTCACCACTTCCCCCGGAAGACGATTCCAAGCATCGAAGACTCTGTTTGTCAAAAAGTTCATCCGGCAGGTGGTACGAAAAGGCTCCTTGGCCAGTTTATAATCGTGCCCTCGAAGTCTGTTCTGGTTGAAGACGAATAAATGGTTGAGGTCTACACCAAAGAATCCATGTGTTGCTCTATAAGCAACTATCATGTCTCCCCTGGCACGTCGCTCCTCGAAGGTGGTTAGTCCAAACAGTTCCAGCCTTGTCCGATAGTCAGGCCGAGAGAAAGAAGTAAATGGAATTCTTGTGCACCATCTCTGAACCGACTCGAGAAGATGCGAGTCAGATCTCAGACAAACCCACCACGCCGGCCCCGCATACTCCAAAATTGGTCTCACGTACGTAGTATACAATAACTTGGCGGTCTGGACACTGCAGCCTCGAAAACTGCGCTGAATGAGGAAGGTTGTTCTCCTGGCTCTGCTGCAAGTCGCCGTTATATGTTCAGACCAGTTGAGATCCGAATTGACCAGCACATCCAGATCAAGATGGCTATGCACAACAGTGAGTGGTTTTCCAGCCAACCTATACTGGAGTCTGGGATTGTTCCTGCCTATGTGGAGTACGCAACATTTGTCGATGTTGAGAGGCAACAACCACTCCTCACCCCACTGAACAATTATATCGAGGTCGGCTTGTAGCTGGTTAGTAGTATCGCGTGGAACACTGTACAGTTTGGCGTCGTCAGCGAACAAGAGACTCTTCGAACTGAGTAATCTGGGAATATCGGACGTGTACAGTAAAAAAAGAATCGGCCCTAGCACCGATCCCTGTGGAACCCCGCTTGTGACTTCCCAGTCGTGCGTAGAAAAAGCACCACCGACTTTAACTCTAAACGATCTGTCACTGAGGAATGATCCAATCCAAGATAAAAGGTTTCCTCGTATTCCCAAGTGCTCCAATTTGTGAATAAGACGACGGTGAGGAAGTCTGTCGAATGCCTTAGCAAAATCCAAATACACCACGTCAACAGGAATACTAGCATCTACCAACCTGGTCCAGTCATTCACAGCAGAGAGGAGGTTGGTCAGAGTTGAGCGACCCGGAAGAAAACCGTGCTGCTCATCGGGAATCAATTTGTTCAGCTTAGCAAACTCGAGAATGTGGTCAGAAATAATTCTTTCGAGGACTTTAGAAACCGCGGACACAAGACTGATGGGACGGTAATTAGAAGGAGAACTTTTATCTCCACTCTTGTAAATAGGTGTCACAGTTGCTGAGCGCCACTGTGAAGGAAAGGAAGATGTGTTCAGAGATCTTTGGAACAAATAACAAAGTGGTTCAGCAAGAGAACTGGAACATCGAGAAAGAAGAAGACAAGTGACCTCGTCACTGCCAGGGGCTGCAGTCACATCCAGGACGGAAAGATACTTTTTGACGATGCTTTCAGATAAGGGTACATCAACAAGAGAGTTGGGACAACGTGAAGTGAGTACAGGAGGAAGGACCGTACTAGGTTCTTTAGTAAAGTGAGAGGCAAATGTCTCCGCCAAAACATCAGCAGACTCAGAATATTCACTGCACACACTCCCACAAGATTTCCTCACAAGAGGAGCAGAGATCTTGCTATCGAATGAACCTCGAATATATTTGAAAAATTTTTTCCTATTTCCTGCTGATACCAAATAATTCTCATACTTTGCCTTAGCAGTCCGGATCAAAGAGGTCAAATGATTAGAGTAATTGCGATGATTTAGATAGTCAGTATCAGAACCGCTGCGAACATAACGCTGCCACAAAGACTTCCTCACTCTGATTGAACTGAAAAGACTGCCAGTTATCCACGGTTTACCTGGGTTATGTTTTACTGACGTGGTGTGAGTGTTAGATGAAACAGCGTCCTGGACGATTTTAAGGAATTTCATCCAAATGATATCGATACTTTCAATGTCGGAGAACAGGTTTGACCAATCATATGACTCCAGCACGGCCGATACACCCTCATAATCTACCCTCTTGAAGATCTTGGATTGCTTATTAGGAGAACATGGATGAAAAAACTGCAGCTCGGTCATCAAGGTCACGTGATCAGATTTGCCAAGTGGAGGTAGATATAGCAGATCAGACAGAAGATTCTTATCTGATGTAATGACAAGATCAAGTGTTGAAGGATTCTGACCATGTCTGAACCTAGTAGGCTCAAGTACAATCTGCTGAAGTCCTGAATTGAGTATTAGGCTTGCATATGGCAACGATGGTGAATTTGGTGAAGGGAAGTTGGTAAGGGGCCAGTCCAGATCCGGACAGTTGAAATCGCCAGTAATTATGACGTTTCGACGTGAAAGTGGCAATTCCTCCAGGTAATTGGTAAAAGCTTCATCCTCCGAACAAGGACGAGGTCTATAGATGCATGCTAAGGTGAATGATATGTTCGAGTCTGAAATGTCCATGAAGATGTTATCTATGCCCAGCCAGTCTTGGTGAAAAACAGATATTTTATGGGAATTGACCAAGCTATCCTTCAAGTAGATGCAAACACCTCCGTGGCCGATGGTTCTGACGCTGTCACGGCGAAACAATGTATAGTCTGGTATGGAGCAAGCTCCATCAGGAATAGAAGATTTCAACCAAGATTCGGTAATAAAAACAATGGTCGCTGCATTTGGACGATAGACAGTAACTCGTTGAATTTTGGTAGTAAAGACTGGGCGTTAGTATAAATTATAGGCCATGAATTTAGGGAAGCCGGTTTTTTGAGTGTGGTTTGTATTGGGGATTTTTAATCAGAGTAATAGTTGGTCGGCCCCTGTCATATTTTATTGTCAGCTTCCTCTCGCCACCCTCCTGTCTCCTCTTTAGTTCAGCTCGGAGTGCATTCAGTTCGGCTACCTGAGTCCTTGTTTTATCATCACGTATCATTACATCGCGAAATTGTGGATTTCCGTGTAGCGATCTTCTGCCTCTGAGAATCTTACCGACAACATCGGCGCTGCTGAATGAAACTCGCAGCCATCTTGGCTTATCTGAATTCTTTCCAGGGATACGAGAGATATTGTTTATAGATTTACTTGCCATGTTGTATATGTGATCTACAATTGCTGCTACATTCCTTTCATCGTCAGAACCCTCAGGTAAATTGGCGATTATTATATTGTGTGATTTCTCTACTCGATTCTTAACCTCTTCTATAAGATCAGGGGCGGGTTCAGTTGACAAATTGTCAAATGTAGACTCGAGGGAGGCAATCTTCGAAGAAGCCTCCTTCACCTCGGCAGCCATGTGTGTTTGGGAATTTTTCAAGTCAGACACTTCCAATTCAAGTGCAGTAAGTGATTGTTGCTGGCTCGATATTAATTCAGCGTGCTTGTTGATGGATGAAGAACAAGCAGACAATTGAGTGAGAATGTCATTTTGACGTTCTTCCACTCGAAGAACACTAGCAGCAACCTCATTGATTCTGTTCATCATTTGATGAAAATGCTCCAGGGTTAAGGGAGATCCCTGACCTCCATCAGGACCAGATGATAACGGCCTCGCGGTCTCAGAAGACACCGTCCGGGAACCCGACGAGTTACTCCTAAGTCGGCGCTCCTTAGAAATACAAATAGGGCAAGTCCAACCCCCAATATCACCCGTCACGCCCACACACAAAGCGTGAAAAGGTTTGGAGCATGTTGTGCAAGCAATTGAAGGCTGAGAAGCTGTAATAGTCTTATTACAACAAGAACAGTTCCGGGGCATCGCTGAAGTAAAAGAGGTAAGGGTTTTATTCAAAGACTTTTCACTTTCCTGGGTCGATAGGAAAGACTCAACACAGAAATTTGGCAGACCACGGAAACAAAGGAAAAAAGGACAGGCTCAATAAGTAAGGATTCAGCGAACGAATATTTGAATTATTGAGAGAACGAAAAATTATTATCAATGTCGCAGCACGTGGGCGATAACAGATTTTATCGGCTATGTTCCCAACATGGGGAGCAACAGATTACCGATAAATACGGATTCCAGTGATTGTTTTCTGAACAATTCTTCGTTAAAAATGAAAACAATATTAAACAAAAATTTGTGGATCAAATCTAGGGATTGAAATTGATAGTACTCTACCTTAGGCACAGTGACACAGTTAGGCACCAATAATAGACACACTTTATAGGAACTTATTGAACAAAATCGAGGAGATTATTGAGATGCGTGTTATCAGACCGACCAACAGAACTTATGTTCGGTGATTGGGATCACCGCGACCTCTTCACCTAAGCATGATATGGATGTCTCGCATCCACTTAGGTTGTCCATCACATAGTTGGTGGTTTTCTCGTCGACCCTTAGTCGCTGTAGGGCTCTCTTTACAGAGTGGTGTGAGACGGTGTCAAAGGCTTTCCTTAGATCGAGGGTAATCATTACACAGCTCCTGCCCGATCTTCTTTTCCGCTTAATGATGGTGTGAACGGTTAGATTGTTGGCGAAGCAACCGTCCACTTCGGAAAAGCCTCTCTGGTTCTCGTTTAGAGGAATAGCCTTGAGCCTTTCTGCCATCAGACGGTTGAGCATCCTGAGTAGAATGGAGGAGATAGTAATAGGTCTCCATCCATCGACTTTAGTGGGGTCTCCTGAGTTCTTGGGGATCAGGGTAGTCCTAGACTTTTTCAGGCAGTCAGGGACGTGCTGGGTGTATATCAGGATGTTGTAAAGGAGCTCCAGTCGAATTGGTGTTATCTTCAAGAGATCGTTTTTGGTCATCCCATCTGGACCAGGCGATGTTCGCGGGCACTTAGATAACATTTGTGCGATTTCTTCAGCCGTGATGGGTCTGTAGATATTTACATCTATTATATATTTACATCTTAAGAGAGTCATAGTTACTCCCGCCGTTTACCCGCGCTTGCTTGATAATACATTTTTCTTTTAGAAAACAGCCTATTTTTTCAATTGTGGGAAGTTCACCTTCTAGCTTGAAACTTTCCCAATCACGCCTGGTACGATTATCAAACTTTGATACCAGTAAGTGGACCAAAAGGGTATCCCACTTATCGACTGGTTGGCCTAAATTCTGTAATGACCTTATATTTTTTGAGAATTTGTCATATAACTGTCTTAATTCATTTCCATTTTCTTTTGATATTGACTCGATGCTAAATAAATTGCTGACGTATGTTTCGACTATGACTCTTTTGTTTTCATAAGCGTCCTTTAAAACAGAATAAGCAACTGAATAGTTCGCACATGTTACCGGAAAAGACTAAATTTTCTGAACAGCTTCACCTGTCAGGCATGATTTTAAATAATAAAATTTCTGAATGTCGTTCAATTGTTTATTGTCGTGTACTAACGATATGTATAAGTCTCTAAATTCCAACCACTTTTCGCACATTCCGGAAAAGTTAGGTAGCCTTAGAGCTGGTAATTTGGCTGGACTACTATTAATATTTTTGTAGCTAAATGAACTTTTTATAGATTCAATTTCCGCGCTTTGTTGCTCATAACTATCTAGAATATTGTAAGCCATTGTTTGAATCTCGAAGTAATCTTCTTCGAATTTTGACCTCTCTTCGTCTTCTCGATTCAAATCAACTTTTTCTGATTTACCTTCATTTTGTATTAAGTACTCAATACCTCATTGATGTTCTTCAAATTGCGTAAACGTTGTTTTAATTGACTCTAGCCTTATCTTTAATTGAACAATAAAACTATGGTTTGATAAATCGGAATCGTTCTTTTGTAAGAAATTTTTAAATCGTGTGAGTGCGGCTTTACATATGCCTCGTTTGAATCTTAACTCGCTTAAGCTGGACATATTGAATGAAAAGCATCTACTCTTGCATAACTCGAATAATTGACTTGAATTCTAAAGGGATGGAATCGAAATGGAATAGGATTACTCACTTTTGATTGATATTTTTCGAAATCTTGAATATATAACCTCGATTCTTGTTTCCTCTACGTACGATCGTCGTCGTTGCCTCGTGGTCGTGGTGCCTTGTTGATCGAATTCGCCTTTTCTGCTTCCATCCGGCCCGAAGGACCAATTTTATGGTAGCTCAGTGGAGAACGTTTAATGGTGAATTGTATTTATTAGGTATTATCAATTGGTAACTTGTATAACTTGAAAAATAGATCTGGAACAATTGTATTGTATAGCGTCGCTTGATCTTGTAGTGGACTGTATATTGTATGGTTATATTGGGCCTGCGCAGCAGGTTACACCTTTGAATTACTAATGCTGCGATCTACAATTTGGTGTCGCCGCCAACGGCAAATAAAATAAGCTATAATACGTGACATAAGTACAATACGTAACATTCTGACCCGACGCTAATGCTAGATCAGAGGATGTTGTGTTGCGAAAGTAATCTAAAACCTTGCTAGGATCCCACGTGCTATCGTATTTTGCAATAGGTGGTCGTTTACGGTACACGCCCTTTTATATGGGGATGATTTCCTATAATTATCGTTCGGCATTATTAAGGATAGGGCTGACCTGTGACTGTTGAATGAACCGTAGCTATTATTAGAAGTCTCCAAAAGGTTCTGAAGAAATGCTAAAATATTGTAAGGGTTTCCATCAAAAGTTGAAAATTTATTCTTATCACAAAAATTCCACCAATGTTTGTGTGTGGTATTGTATTGATTAATGGTTGAAGTAGAAAGTGAGTCGAGTATTGTATCGATTGCCTCCCTGGGCACGCCCTTCATTATAAAGGCTTTCCGGATAATCTCGCGGCCACCAGGGTAAGTTGATCTGCCAGAGGATGTGCTGCATTGCTGTAGGGAGAGATCAATAAATTACTCTTTGGTTCAAAAATTATTGGTGATTGTGTGAACAACCTGAGAAAGAGCGGGTACCAAGCTTGGGATTTCCAAAGAGGTACTACAATTATACCCTCAGCTTTTTCTTTTGAAATTTTCTGTAACACTCTGCTAATCAAGGCTAACCGCGGAAACGCATAGAAGTATAAAGCCGACCAATCCAAAGTGAATGCGTCTATAGCGTATACCTACCCCGGAATCCCTATACGACGATATATATTTTTTGCATTTATTGTTATTAGCAGAGGAAAATAAGTCAATTTCGGGAGTCCCAAAATTTCTTTCAATGGTCTTAAAAGCGTCATTATTTAATGACCATTCCGTCTTAAGCTACGGTTTCTTCGGACATGCCGTCGACCGCCGCGTCCAGGCCGTCGATCGTCGAGGACAGCGATTTTCGCTCGAAGTGGTTTGCTAGGAATGATCAGTTCGTCGGCTACGTTTGCGTAAGCTCGGTTAATTTTGTGTGTGGAAATAAAACGAAAGAAGAATTCGTATTTTTATGAAAATGTAACCTGAAAAACTAATTGTGCTGTTATTGCTGGAACAAGAAGAAGAAGAACTGGTAATGGCAACCCTAAAAAATTCCAATAAGCCTTTTGATGAATTTTTTTTTTGAGGCGCCAAACAGAAGGTGCCTTCAGTGTTACTGTGCAAAGGAGGCTTTTGGGAAATGAAACGAGATTTAGGGAGTATTTCAGACTTTCTAGCAATCTCTTCGCACTCGTTTTGAGTTTCGTTAAAGAAGACATTAGCAAGAAACCTTACAATAGGGTAAAACTTCCCATTTCCGCTGATGAGAAACTTTGTATAACATTGAGGTGAGTTCCTGTTTCTAAAATAGGTACCTATTTTGTGAAGGCAAAATGAAACAACCCATGGACATTTTTTCGTACCTTTATTATTCGTTACAGTTACAAAAAAACTCAATATCATTTGTACTGCATAAAATAAACAACAGAAAGATTCATAATTGTTTGAATAATGTGAAGGGAGATCTTTGCGATATTGTACCATCTCGCGGAGAGAATCCCCTTAAATATGAAGCTGCCATTGACGTTGACTGCGAAATGTTTGTCGGTACAATGTATTGTTGTGGTATAAGAGTATAGGATGACCTGTAGAAGAAGATCGTGAACCAGAGTCGAACTCTATTTGCTGTTGTTCATACTCTAGACCCGAAATCACTTCCAACACTCTCACTTTGGCCCTTGTTTGTAGATGTGGGTAAAGTTTTTCAACAGTCAACGCTATACTTTTAAAAAATACTGAAATTGGAGTTCCCTATTCTCTTTTTTTCAAGTCGTGTTTGGCTCAGCAATTCCTTTCAAAATGGACTTTCTTTTCCTCTTCGGAGTATTCACATCAGGTGTCACTGGATCATCAAGTGCTGTGGATGACTGACTGGTCGTCATTTTGTTCCTCGGTACTGGCGAAGTCCTGGGTACTAAGAGAGGCTTCGACGTCAACTTGTTCTGGAGAACCCTCCATATAATCTATATCAATCGAATATTGTGAATCCTGCATTAAGTCTTGCGATTCACTGCTTCCTTACTTTCACAAAGGTTGCTTATAGATCTGGAAATAAACATCTGTGATATATTGCACAAAGGTAACAAACATTATCTTTACTCACTTTCTCTCCACGATTGAGGTATTATGAAGAAAGCTCAAGTTTCTATATTTATCAAGAAACCTTTCCATTTGAATATTTCTGGCTGAGCCAGTTTTCTGACCCTTCTTCAGTTAGCGTTTCCTCTTCGTGTAATTATCACGTATATTTTTCCATCTACTGTGGCATGGAAAGTTCAGAGGAATTTAATTTTTTATTCAAATAAAATCATATTTTTGTGAAAGGTTATAATTTACTAACGAAATATTTGAACCGGGATCATATATCCCTTCACAATATATTTTTTCATTAATGAGTACATCGACTTTGATCAGTGGTAAGAACATTAGTTTTTTTGATCAGTAATAAATTCATTCAAATCAGATTCTATTTCTACATTATTTACCATTTTTACGACACCCGAATTTTTTTCTCTGAACCAACATGAATTTTCAGAATGATACCGTTTTCCTTTGGCATTTCTTTCGCAAATGGAACAGGGTTTCTTCTTAGTCGAAGATTTTACAATGGAAGGTGGCTTATTCATTTTCAGTGGAATTCTCGAACTTACATCCTTTTTTTGAGCTGGTTTCTTCATTATTATAAATTTGTTTAGGACTTTCACCTTCGAATTTCTTCAGTTTTTTTATCAAATCTCTAACAGTCAGAACAGAGCTTCGATTAAAAGAATTTTGAATTTGAGCGGGAAGACCTAATACAATGAGATTAAGTTTTATCTCTTCTGGAATCTCATGATCGAGTTCGAGCAATATTCTTTCTTTTTTTACTACGAATTCTACATGGGAACCAAATAAATACCGAAAGTTATAAGCGTATCTGATTTGTTTCCAAGACAAATCGCTAAATGTGGAAATTAAGTCTTCTTTCCATAAATTCCAGGCTGTTTCTAATCCTAACCTTCTCTGAGCATTCAGAAACCAATCGTTCATTGATGCATCTAGACATAAGCGGAACGCTTCTATAAGTTTTGGCCCATTTAAAAGAAATCGATTTGCTTTTTTTTCAAAACTATTTACCCAAGCTTCAACGTTTTTATTTTCTATTGAAAAGTGCTTCATAATCTCTCTCAAAGATTCATCTTTATCCACAGCCAATTTCTTCATACAAGCTACAAGCTCAGTATAACTTGCGCTCATTTCAGATGGTTGTGTAGAAGGCAATGTTTGGTACTCCTCCAACATATATTCATCAAAAACAAAATTTTACCTGCATCATCTTTATAAATTTTCTCTAGTTCCGATGAAAAAAAGGTATTAATATTTCTGAACTGTCCTCTTGATTTTATTGAATTGATAGCTGATTTTACACATTGAACATCAGCCAATTCTCTATGATTAATCATTCCTTGGAATTCATTGGGAAAACTATACCAAGTCTCCTCATCTGCTGCTTTTATCCTTTTTAGGTTCAAAACTGTATTTTTTTCATTCATATTGCTGGCTTCGGCCACTATGAAAAGTTTGTATTTTGACATGGCAAAATGTCAAAATTTTATATTTTGTATTTGTAAGACTCCAATTCGTGAAATGATTTAGGATTGCATCTGTAATGATGGTTTATTTTGATAAGATGAATAACTTTATAACTAAATACATACCTGTAATGATGAAATACAAAATATCAGACAATACAAACCGGAATCAACAAATGAACAACTTATTACTGTAGTTACAAATGATCAATTGGTACATAATCATAAGTACGGTGATGTCGTACTTTACATGAGAATCATGAGATATAAATAATATATAATATTTCAGGTAGTTGGCCACATAACTAAATACATACCTGTAATGATGAAATACAAAATATCAGACAATACAAACCGGAATCAACAAATGAACAACTTATTACTGTAGTTACAAATGATCAATTGGTACATAATCATAAGTTTGGTGATGTCGTACTTTACATGAGAATCATGAGATATAAATAATATATAATATTTCAGGTAGTTGGCCACAGGAGAGTCTTTCAGATCACTAGCATTCCAATATCGTCAACATCACAGCTGGATTAGCGTTTCTGTTAGGCAAGTGCTTCGAAGCATTAGGAAACGCATGCTTTCAACTTTTATTCCAAAACTCTCAGAAAACCGTATGAGAGCAAATGCTCAAGATTTCAATGATTTGTGGAATTTTCCAAATTGTTGTGGAGCCATCGACGGAAAACATATCCGAATACAATGTCCAAAGAATGCTGGGTCTCTCAATCTATTGTACTGCTGGCTGTAATGGATGCCCATTATAGGTTCATCGCAATTGATGTCGGTTCCTATGGGCGAAAAGGAGATGCAAGCATGTTTGAAAAATCGATTATGGGAAAGTATATCAATTTTGGTAATTTCAACATACCACCTGCAATGATTCTTCCAGGAAGAACCTTGTGTAATTTTGGCAGATAGTGCATTCTCCTTAAGGTCGGCGTTTAAAGCGAGTAAGAAAGCTCAGCCGATAGAGGCGCCACCGTCCATTTTATGGATATCTCCATAGAACATGCACTATCACTATCAAGTTCTATGAATATCTCTCTAATCATGAATGAAATGTACAATGGCGCTCTATCCGAAAATCGCCGAACTATGAAATATGCGAATTTGTGGGTAAAGCAGGAACTTTTTCCCACCAAAATTTGAATTTGGCCATTCTCTGCCAATTCCGTATTTCAAGTTGATCTTCTGAACGAAATTATCAGTAGATTCACTTTTAATCGGAAGTTGAACTATTTTCATGGGTCTTTCTGTTGAAATGAAACAGAAGCATGGGTTGGCTCATTTTCTTCTATTTTTGAAAGAAAAAAAATTAACTGTCGGAACGAAATCGATTAAAATTATTTCAACAAGAACCCTAATCCTTTCTGAGTTCACCCACAAAATTTCAGTTCTCAAAGTGTTACCGTTTTCGAAATCAACTTGAAATAAAAACACACTACATTGAACGCCCACCTTAACGAAAAATATAATGAAACCTTATTCTCAAAAAGATTCTCTTCATGACCAGTCGAAAGCTGTGTTCAATTATCGACTCAGCCGGGCACGAAGTACTTCAGAAAATGCTTTTGGCATATTATGTCGATACTTTCGAGTATTCTCTACTCCAATCGCTATCAATCCATCTGCTGCTGATGACTTAATAATTTCAGCATGTATTTTGCATAATTGCGGAATTCAAGAATTATATCTCCTAAAGAAGACGAGGATGATACCCCACAATTTCCAAAAGAAAATATGATGCCATTAGCAACATCATATTCCAGAAGATCATCCATAGCTGCTAATTCTGTGAGGGACACCTTCAAATCCTATTTTGTTGGACCATAGGGATCTGTCCCATGGCAAAATACAAAGGTTCAAAGAATGGAATGACCCTGTTTTTATTCCATATAATTTTTGGAAATTATATTTCAGATCAATGAATAATAATAAAATATTACTACTTACCAGTTTTTTTCATTGCCACCCCTATTTCTTTCCAAATATTATTTTTAACTACCAAGTCTTTGTAACTTCTGCGCCCTACATTATATAGGGGGGATGTTGTCTCACCAAGTGTATCAACGAAATGCGACGGTTCGTCGCCTGGACGCGGCGGTCGACGGCATGTCTGAAGAAACCCTAGCTTTAGGAGGTAAAGTGCGTGAAGTCCTATCTGCCTGCCAATTGTCCTCCGATTTCATGTTCGATGCGAATAACACTATATTTTTCGTTTCGCACCACTTTCAGATGAGACGAGTTAGATCATTCAATTCTGGATGTAAGTAAGTGCAGCGGTATATTGTCCGTTCTGATGAGAATCTTTTCATCGAAAGAATGCTTCCCGAAGAATTTCAGTCCCATGAATATCGCCTTCAGCTCTAGATAGTTAATGTGCTTCAATTTATCTATTCCTGACCACCAGCCATAAGTGCTCTCACCCGTGCAGTACGCCCCCATCCTGAAAGGCATCGGTGAAAACCTCTAAATCAAATTGATCATTTTTCATTGAATTTTTCGAAGAAAATATGTTTTGATACCACCATTTCAAGTCCGGTGTCAACTCTCTCCCAATATACATAAAACTATCAAAATTTTCGTTATTCTTGACAAGAGCAAGAAATTTAGCCCTTTCAAACCTTTTCGTGTAGAGCCATCAGTATTTGACGGCCGGACAGGCTGATGTGAGAGTTCGGATAAAGTGCGCAAACTCTCTGATTTTAATTACCTAATTCACAAACTTTATCTTTTGGCACTTTCAAACCATATGGAGGTTTCATATAAACAACATCATTTAACTGACTTGACAAAAATTCAGATTTGATATCAAGTTGTGACAATTTCATTTCGTATTGAACAGATAACGATAATATTGTCGTCAACATTCGAGCCACTGGGGAGTAAAAATTAGAGTCGTCCGGATCTGGTTGTTGGAAACCTCTTGCCACTAAACGTGCTTTCTTTACATAACAATTGTCAATCAATTTGAACGAAAACACCCACCTCGAGTCGATGACAACTGCATCTTCAGGCTTATCAACAATTTCCCATGTTTTGTTTGTAACCAGCGACTCCAGTTCTGCATCTATACTCTTCCAGCCTTCATTAGTGCTTATGGCTTCATGGTATGATAATGGAACCTCTGATGGGATAGTTCCTGCTGATAAGGCCATCATCATCTCAAAATCTTTGAAATGATCAGGAGGTTTTCGTTCTCTTCCACTCCTTCTCAGCTCAGGTTGTTCATCAGATTCAATACTTTGCTCGCCCTCAGAGACTTGATTACTGTCCATTGGCTGTTCAGACCCATTATCAGCTGCTTCTTCATCATGGTTGGAATTTATAATGTAATGCATTGAATTAAAAGATTCATCAAATATAACAGATCGAGAAGTTACGACTTCGCTTCTTTCTGCATCCCATAGTCTATACCCATTGTTGCAGTACCCGACAAGTTCTGACTTTCTGGAACGTGAAGATAACTTTCCATTCCGATCTTCAGCAGGAATCAGAGCATAAGCAGTACAACCAAAAATATGTATTTTCCCCATACCAGGCTTGTGCCCATACCAAAGCTCAGCCGGTGTTCTTCCATCTGGCATAACTGATGTTGGTGTACGATTCAACAGATATGTTCCCGTTAGAACAGCTACCCCCACATCTTCTTGTCAAAGTTAGAATCGAACATGCATCTCGCTTTCTCCATAATCGTTCTATTGAAGCGCTCAGCAATTCCATTTTGTTGCGGATTGCGTGGAATAGTATACACTAGCTCAATTCCTTTTTCAGTGCAGAATTTTCTTATTTCCTTAGATACATACTCTCCTCCATTGTCGCATCGAATCCATTTTGTTGCGGATTGCGTGGAATAGTATACACTAGCTCAATTCCTTTTTCAGTGCAGAATTTTCTTATTTCCTTAGATACATACTCTCCTCCATTGTCGCATCGAATCCTTGATATCTTTGTGCTGAACATAGCCTCAGTCATGGCCACATATTTTCTCAGGCATGACTCCACTTCGCTTCTCTTCTTCATCAAATATATAACAGCAAAATGGCTATAATTGTCCAAAAATGACACAAAGTATTCATACCCATCATGTGTCGGAGGAGTAATTTTTCCACAAACGTCAGATGAAATGCACTCAAGTATTCTTCTTGGCTTTCTTTTTTTTGCTAGATAAGCTTCATGGAATTGCCTTATACGCAACCTTAAAATGAACAGATTACCAGCACGATTACCTTGTAATTATATTTTTCCATCTTTCCAAATGTTGACAATTATCTCCTGAAATTCAACCTTCAATCCTGACTCTACCATCTTCCTGATAAAATTGGTGTGTTATTATCTGTGATGAGTGGCAGTTCCCTGAAGTTGTTGACGTTACAGTATCACCTTCTTTTACCACATTTATGGTATGGGATATCTCATTCACATTTTCACAAAAGCTTCCAAAGTCTGCCCTTATAAGATGATTCGAAGCACCAGAGTCGATCACCATCACAATTTCCTCATTTGAGGTTACATTTCCAGCACATACGGATTCGTCACCTTAAACTACCCTGAAGCTTTTCTTCGACGGGCACTCGGAACTAATGTTATCTGACATAAAGGCAATGTCTCTATTGTGATTCTTATTCAACGCCATGTTGGTATTCGATTTATTTCGCTGAGGACATTCTGATCGTTTGTGTCCCACAGCTTTGCATGTCCAACACCTCATTGTATTCTCCCTTGGATAACTACTCCAAGTTTTGTTTGTTGCATAAGACCCTTTCGGTTTTGAACCGTTATTTGAAGAGCCTTTGTTTCTTTCGGAAAATTTTCTTTGAGTGTAAAATGCATTTCCACTCACTTCTCTTCCTTCACTGGATTTAAGCATCCTTTCTTCCTCAGATAATAATTTACTTTTTACAAAGACTTTATTTACAACGTCTGGATCAGAAGTTAGTAGAATATCAATCGACGTTATTACATTTACTTTTGAAGTCAGCCACCTTTTCTGTTTCTTCCAGCATATACAGGGTGAGTCTTTGACTTGTACATATATTTTAACTGTAGATTCTTCTCATCGAACGAAACACTTTTTTCCTATACCATTTTTCAAAATTCGGTTTGGTTTGGGAGATACAGGGTGTCGAAAATCCATGAAAAAAACACTTTTTTGTTTATATCTTCGGAACCGTTATTCCGAATGAACTGAATTTTGGTTGAGTTTTTACTCTATTCATGGTGCATATTCCTCAATCGAAAGCTCTTCAATATATTTACTAGTATAAAAGTTACAGGGTAGTCGACTCATCAAAACACGCTAAAACACCATAAAACCACTATAAAAAGATAAACGGTTCATATTTTCGAAAGAATCAATCATTTAAGAAACTAAAAGTATTCCTATTTTTTTTCAATAAAACGCGTCGGTTTCGAGTTATGTCCAATTTTACACGGAGAAATTTGACGAAAAAACCATTAATTTCAAGAATAATCTGAATGCGTCTCTGAATTAAATATCATCGAATATTATTCCTTCTCTGGTCTTTAAACGAGTTTACAATGTTGTCACAATATTTATCAACTTTGTCGAGATATTTTAATAATGAAATCCCACAAATGTGGGAGATAAAATTGAACACCAAGGAGAATTTAATACGCACAGTTTCTATTGAAAATTCATAGTTACCGGTCCATATTGAAGTTAAATGTCGATGAAATACAAAACTCGGATATGAATGATGAATCTCGATACAAACTACTTATTAAATTGAAATGAATGAAAAATAATACGATACCTGATAATCTGTGGCGATGTTTCTATCTGAACAATATCCTCTTGGGATTTTATAAACTCGACACGGTTGAAATTGTATTAATTCACTTCACATAATAATCACATTAGAACAATAATTTACTGAATGTATTCAGAACTTCACATAATATTTACAGTTTGTTCAGAGACTCTGGTTTGTTATTGTTTATAGTTGGCCTCCAGAGTCCAGATAACCAATACATACTTCGGTTTTCGCTCTACGCATGCGTGGTAAAATTTGGCGGCAAAGTCGATTTATGATGGAAACGGCAGAATTCATAGATATTTATACCACGGTACACAAATGTATCGTGATTTATACTATGTTTCGTAAAAAATCCTTAACCTCAATGAAAAAATCAGCAAGCTGACAACATCTTCTTGAAATTTCTGTGGAAAAATTCACAGAATCGATACAAATTAGATTAGGTTAGGTTGTTTATTAATAAATCTGAATGAAAAGTGTATCTTCATGATATTTTTTGGTATTACCTAAATGTATAAAGTCAATTTCTATCGAGAAATATGAACTTTGAATTAATTCTACAGTATCATTTCTGGGACGTAATAAGCACAATTTTTTTTTCAAATGGCTACATCTTTTTAACAGAGCCGAATTCGGAAAAATGGAAAATGAAAAAAAGGTTTCTTTTGACCTCAAGAATCTTCAGTTGAAATATATGTACAAGTCAAAGACTCACCCTGTATAGAACTCCATTTCTTTCAAGCACTCGTTCCAGTCTGAATCTCCAGTTTTCGAAGTTTGTTCCATCAAATGGACGAATACTTGAGGTCACGTTGCACGCCATTTTCAAAACTCAACTTTTTATTGTTTTAAGGTTACTCAACACTTTTACAGTTTACTATTCAGATTAAAATACAGAGTCTGGGCCCATAACATCTGATCATGGGTAGAAAAACAAAGCACAGCGTTTAACTATATATTTAATCAATGAACTAAGGTATAAACTTGAGTACAGTAATGGCAGGAGATCGTGAACACGTGCAAAAAAACGAGAGTACCATGCTGCGCAAAGCATGTTGAAGCACACCGTCATGAACAAAGAAAAACATAGATGTACCATAGAATTGTTCCTACTCTTATAAGCTATACAATTTGTTGAATTCGTTTTTGAGTTCTGTGAATGTACTGAAATCACCTGTTGGTTGCTGTGGGGTATTGCGTTCTTCTTTTCCTCTCGAACTATGTTGACGGGCGTTCTCCTTCTCCTCCTGTCTTCTCCGGCGTTCCTCCCAAGGGTTCTCTTTCGGTGAAGGCGCTGGCGTTCGGTATTTCTTGGGCACTTCTGTTGGTGTTTCGACGCATTTTCTCCAAGAGATTGACTTATACGTCACACTTCGTGTAATTTGCAGGATGATCCCCACCGCAGTTTGCACATTTCGCTGGTGTGTACTTTGCACATTTCAGACATTTATAGGGACTGAAACAATTCGAAGTTGCATGGCTCCAAGTTTGACATCTTCTGCAGTGAGTAATTTTTTTGTTAGAGTAATGTCGCTCCTATGATACGTGGTTTACTACCCTAGCATGCTGTGTCAAATAACGTTGCGTGATTTTCTGGTCGGTGATAACAAAGTAGGACGGGTTTCTCGTTCTTTTCATTTCGAAGATGTTTTTGATATCTATATCAAACTTTCTTGGTGATTACTTCATAAGTGATATATTGTTTATCATGATTACTCCTAGGTCTCCTGAGGAGTCCCCTCTGAAACTACAAACTTCGAATCTTGTAACTTGTGCCGAGTTCTGAGTAAGCAGTTGTGTTTTGTGTAGGCTTTGTTTTACTGTGTCCTTACATCACCTTCGGCACAGCACTGTTAATTTTGACCCAACAGTGAGAATGATGGCCCCTACCGAGACTAGAAAATTTCTTTTCCTAGCTCGGGATTGAACTTCTGACTTGCAGGGTCCTAATCCAATGCTCTACCACTGAGCCAATTGATTGGATATAGATGTTTTGTTCTGCATTCAGGCATGGTAGGACAAATGCGTGTGATTTTTCGTTTCTCTTGGTAAATGTGTAGAATGCACACTTATTGGGGGTAATCTCTGTTTTGCTTTGACGGTAGCGGCTGATGGTTCCGGGACATCCACGTGGTTTTTTAGGGGTTGATATCGATTCTTCAATGTGATTTGCAGACTTGTAGTTTCCGTTGATGTTGGCAATGCAGGTTCTCTTCCTGTATGGGTTTGACTGGGATCGGTCTCATCGTGAAGCTTTATTTTCTTCCTCTTCAGATTGCTCGCACTCATTATCACAAAATAGTTTTGAAATATTAAACACTTGAGTCACTGTCTTTAACATACTTACGGCACTAACACTTCCAATCACAATATTAACCATATACTAACGATATACTAAGGATATACTACAGAAATGACCCTGTGAAGTATGATCTTGACTCACCAAAATTTGAGGCTATATGGACAGTTGAGATGAAACTATTGAGTTTCTATTAAGTTTTGGCGCCATCTGATCTACAGGGTCTTTCACGATGAACCTCACCCATATTTATACGGGAAACTACTGAACGTATTTTCATGAAATTCAGCACTTATAAGTATTTCACGATGCTGATGAAATCTAAAATATTTTCAAGGCATGAGCACCTCCGGTTTTTCCGGAAATGACGTCAACTTCCGTTTTTCAAATTAGAACACCATTTTTTTATTGCAGAAATAGATTCCTTAGAAAATTTCAAGTTATTTTGATGTAACTTTTTTCAGTTTTGGTTGGAAAATTCTCTCTGAGCGGGAAAATTCGAAATAAAAAACGAAAATAGAGCTCCGCTGAAACAAGAATAATTTCGAGGTTTTTGGATGGAAGATTTTCATTTTTGGGATTTCTCAAGATGTAAGATTGATGTATCCACTTTAAAAATCGAAATCGCGATTCATGATACAGGGGGTGAAAAAATCGCTTCAAAGTTAGGGATGACAAAATCGTGAAAAATCAATTTTTTCGAATTAGAACTCCATTTTTTTATGGCAGATATTGAATCTACGTTAAAAAATAATGTGAGTGTATGCATCACACCCTTGCCCTAAAATGGATATTTTCTGAGTTATTCACAAAAAACTGTTTTTCGTCTTGAATTTTCAGCTATTTCTTTTCCCTTCACGCCAAAAAGATGAAATTTTCAGGAACTGTCATTTGAACCATGCTGTAGATTTTTCACCCCTTCTTGAAACCGACTTCAAGTTACTATTAGGAGAACCATGGCAAACTCTCGCAGTTATAACTACAGAAGATGCTCAAAGTTTTGACCGTTAATTTCTAGACGTTTATTTATACGTCTCAGGAATGCTTCGTGCGTTGCTCTTCTCATTTCAACGGGAGGAAGAGATCTGCAAAAGTGTTTAAAAACCAAATTGAGTTTCAAAACTATGAATTTTAAAATCTAAACAAACCTGAACGCATTTCTGACTCGTTCTATGCAGTCCTCTTTATCAGTCAGGGGAGTTGAGTAGACAATATTTTTTTCCTACCCCAAACATAATAGTCTAAAGGAGTTAAATCGGGAGAACGTGGTGGCCAAACATGTGGACCATCATTCGGCAACCATCGATCTTCAAATAGCCTGTAGAGGATATTTGATACATTGAGTGAATTGTGTGGAGGCGCGCCATCTTGTTGATACCATAAGTCATTATGGTTCTGTACTAGCGGCTCAATTATTTGAGTCAATATGTCAGAATATCTATCTCCTAAGGGATAACATTCTTTAAATAATGCAAACATGTGTAGTGTTCTATCTTACCAGTTAAAGTCCCATCATAAATGTGAACATCGAGAATTGCATTATTTTTGATGGCGCAAAAAACATTGAAACTCCAGGTCTCTTGAAAGTTCCATTGTCTGAAGTGGTGGTTGTTCTCTTCATCCCAATAATGACTGTTATGCCTATTGAAATAACCATTCTTTGTGAATTTAGATTCATCTGTCCAAATTATACAGTCCGAAAAGTTTTCATTCTCTTGAAATCGAATCATCATAGCTTCGCAAAACTCTGTTCTCCTGACGAAATCAGTTTCCTTCAAATGCCGTACCCTATTGAATTTATATGGGTGCATTTTATGTTTTTTCAATATTCTCCAAACACTCGATTGAGATAATCCCAGATCAATCTCGGCATCTTTGAGAGAATTTTGAGGATTCACACGAAAATATGCAAGAACTGTAATTTCGTTGTTCTCATCTTCTACTACACTTTTTTCTCTGTGTATAGTTTTCTTAACGAAAGATCCGACATTTCTCAAGTTTGTCATGGTTATGTTAATGGTATCTCTCGTTGGTCTGGGTCGGTCAGGAAACCTCTCAATGAACAGTCGAATCGTTCTATCTACAACTTTATTACATTCTCCATGAAGTAGAATGAGATTTAAATAATCTTCATTGGTAAAATTAGGCATAGTGATCGATTTTATAACTTAATACGAATTATCACGAAATTAATAGTAAACACAAAATGCTACTGAATAAATAGGAATTTGGCAGATGTAATTAATGATATTTATCATTAAAAAAAAAGAATGTAAAACATGGTAAGTTTTTGCATATGGTTCATAAGGAATTATTTATTTATCACTGGAGAGAAAACCGATGGCCGATAAGTTGAAATAAAGAGGTTTCCGATACAAATTCGAATCCAAATTCGCCATCTATTTAGGAACAACCTGTAACTTTTTTCTCTTGCATATTAGGGTAGTAAAATCTAAAACATGGTTTAAGTAACAGTTCCTGAAAATTTCATCTTTTTGGCGTGAAGGGAAAAGAAATAGCTGAAAATTCAAGACGAAAAACAGTTTTTTGTGAATAACTCAGAAAATATCCACTTTAGGGCAAGGGTGTGATGCATACACTCACATTATTTTTCAACGTAGATTCAATATCTGCCATAAAAAAATGGGGTTCTAATTTGAAAAAATTGATTTTTCACGATTTTGTCATCCCTAACTTTGAAAGCGATTTTTTCACCCCCTGTATCATGAATCGCGATTTCGATTTTTAAAGTTGATACATCAATCTTACATCTTGAAAAATCCCAAAAATGAAGATTTTCCATCCAAAAACCTTGAAGTTATTCTTGTTTCAGCGGAGCTCTATTTTCGATTTTTTTTTCGAATTTTCCCGCTCAGAGAGAATTTTCCAACCAAAACTGAAAAATGTTACATCAAAATAACTTGAAATTTTCTAAGGAATCTATTTCTGCAATAAAAAAATGGTGTTTTAATCTGAAAAACGGAAGTTGACGTCATTTCCGGAAAAACCGGAGGTGCTCATGCCTTGAAAATATTTTAGATTTCATCAGCATCGTGAAATACTTATAAGTGCTGAATTTCATGAAAATACGTTCAGTAGTTTCCCGTATAAATATGGGTGAGGTTCCTCGTGAAAGACCCTGTATACCTGACATTCTCTACCCATGTTTCCATCGGCAATTTTTGTTCGGTATTGGCCACATTTGTTTCTTCTCTAGAATTATAAGGTATAGTGAAGAATGTATTCTGGTTGATATATTCACATATAAATTGGTAAAAAATACAAACAAGCATGGCATTAAAATAGATAATGAAGAAGTTTTATATAAAGTTTAAAAAAATTCACAGTGATGAGAAAATGAATACAAAACGTAAAAGGATTGAGTATAATAACTTCTCATCATCAGATGGAGATAAATGATATTGTCAATATAAATTGAATGTTTTTTTAAACAATGGTGACATGGTCAGATGGAGGATAAGCCCTTGAGTCGTTAATGGTGGCCTGTTTTTTGTTCCCTCTATATCGCTTACCTCTGGAAGATTTGTTGCTTCGGAAAATTCCTTAAAGCAACTCGCGACTGAATCTGAGATATTTTAAGATGGGAGATGAGCGTTTTTAGTTTTTAATAATGGCATGTTTGTTATTCCTTCTGTTTCGCTAACCCCAGCAGAATTTGTTGCTAACCTTACCTAACCTACCCCCAGCAGGATTTGTTGCTTCTTCAAATTTCTCTAAGCAACTCGTGACTAAATCTGAGATACTTTTATATGGAGGATGAGCGTTTTGTGTCGTTTAATGTGTTTGTTTCGTTAACCCCAACAGAATTTGTTGCTTCTTCAAATTCCTCTGAGCAATTCGCGACTAAATCTGGGATACTTTGAGATGGATGATAAGCGTTTTGAGGCGTTGATAGTGGCATGATTGTTATTATTATTATCATTATTTGTTCGATTAGAGTAGAGGTTCAACCTATAAACTCATTACAAAACTTGAAAATAGAATGGTAAACACTCAATTATGTAAAAGAAAAAAATTAATAATGCTAACAGAAAAGAAGAAAAAAAATTTTCTGTGATCATACAACATCAAAATATGACATCTAGTCTATTTTTGAAGGCATTGACACTTTCCGCACTCACAACCGCTGCTGGTAGCCGATTCCAGTTCCAAACACTCTGTTACACAGAAAGTTCCGACGTTGAGAAGTTCTAAACTTTCCTTGGCCAACTTGAATTCGTGACCACACAAATGACTTACATTTTTCTCGAAAAATTGTTGCTTCTCTATCGCTAACCCCTGGAGGGTTTGTTGCCTCTTCAAATTCCTTCAAGCATCTCGTGAATGAATCTGAGATATTTCCAGATGGAGGATAAGCGTGTAGTGGTACGTTTGTTGTTCCTTCTGTTTCGCTGACCACTGCAGGATTTGTTGCTTTCTCAAATTCCTTTGAGCAACTCCCGAATGAATCTGAGCTGCTTTCAGATGGAGGATAAGCTTTTTCAGGCGTCAATAGTGGCATATCAGTTGTTCCCTCTTTCTCGGCAACCCCAGCAGGATTTATTGTTTCTTAAAATTGTTCTGAGCAACTTGCAACAAAATCTGGGATATTTTCAGATGGAGCGTTTTGAGTCGTGGCATTTTTGTTGTTCCTTCCAAATCTCTCTCCACAGAAGGATTTGTTGCTTCTGAAAATTCCTTTAAGCAACTTGTGACTAAATCTGAGATATTTTCAGATGGAGGATAAGGGTGTTGAGTTGTTAATAGTGGCATGTTCGTTGCTCCTTCTCTTTTGCTGACCCAATCAGGTTTGTTGCTCTTTCGAATTCCTCTGAGCAACTCGTGACTAAATCTGAGATATTTTCAGATGGAGGATAAGCGTGTTGAGTTGTTGATAGTGGCACGTTCGTTGTTCCTTCCGTTTCGCTACCCCCAGCAGGTTTGTTGCTCTTTCAAATTCCTCTAAGACTCGAGACTAAATCTTGGGATACTTTCAGATGGAGGATAAGCATTTTGAGTCGTTGATAGTAGCATGTTTGTTTTTTCCCTGTGTCGCTAACCCCAGCAGGATTTGCTGTTTTTCAAATACCTTTCAGCAACTCGTCATTAAATCTGCGATACTTTCTGTAGGATGAGCGTGTTGTGTCGTTAAAAATGGCACGTTCGTTGTTCCTTCTGTCTCGCTTACCCAAGCAGGATTTTTTGGTTCTCAAAATTCCTTTTGAGCAACTCGGGACTGAATCTGAGATATTTTCAGATGAAGAATGAGCGTGTTGAGTTGTTGATAGTGGCACGTTCGTTGTTTCTTCTGTTGCGCTAACCACAACAAGATGTGTTGCTTCTTCAAATTCCTCAAAGCAACTCGCGACTAAATCTGAGATATTTTCAGATGGAGAATTAGCGGTTTGAGTCGGTAATAGTGATGTTGTTATTGTTCCTTCTTTTTCGCTAAGCCCAGCAGGAGTTGTTGCTTTTTCGAATTCCTCTAAGCAACTCTGAGATCTGTTCAGATGGAGGATGGGCGTGTTGAGTTGCTGATAGTGGCACGTTCGTTATTCTTTCTGTTTCGCTAACCCCAGCAGAATTTGTTATTTCTTGAAATTCCTCTAAGCAACTCGAAACAAAATCTGAGATATTTCCAGATGGATTATAAGCGTTTTGAGTCGTTGATAGTGGCATTTTTGTTGTTTCGTCTAAATCGCATACCCCAGAAGGATTTGTTGCTTCTTAAAATTCTTTCCAGCAACTCGTGACTGACTCTGAGATATTTTCAGATGGAGGATAAGCGTGTTGAGTTATTGATAGTGACACGTTCGTTGTTCCTTCTGTTTTGCTATCCCCAGCAGGATTTGTTGTGTTTCAAATTCCTTTCAGCAACTCGTCATTAAATCTGAAATACTTTCTGATGTAGAATAGGCTTGTTTCGCTAACCCCACCAGGCTTTGTTGCTTCTTAAAATTCCTTTTAAGAAACTCGTGACTGAATCTGAGATATTTTCAGATGGAGGATGAGCATTTTTAGTCGCATGTTTGTTGTGCCTTTTGTGTCGTTTACCCCTGCAGGATAAGTTGCTTCTGCAAATTCCTTCGAGCAACTCGCGATTTTCTTTGATATACTTCCAGAGAATAAGCGTTTAGAGTCGTGGATAGTGGCATATTAGTTGTTGCTTCTGTTTCGCTAACCACAGCAGGATTGTGTGATTGTGAAATATGTAGAAGTCTGTCAAGTGAATAATGTAACTTCAGATACTATTGTGGAACATTTGAAAAATATTTGGTAGATTAGGTATTCCACAGCCGTACAACAAGTTTTGCCTTACATATTTCTTCCTTCCTATTTTTTTCTTTGTGAATACCCTTTTGCTATCTGAAAGATTGTGATTATCTGGTTTGGATACTACTTTCCAAGTGGTACTTTCATCTAGAACTTCAAGCTCTTCATTGACCGCCCTTTTCCATTCATTCTTGTCTCTTTCCTTAATCTCTTGATAGTTCAATGGTATATCCCCTTGGTTTGCGAACAAGGTATAGAGTTTTGCAGTTTTTAAACGCTTAATTTGAGAATGAGAATTAAAGATGACCAAGATTTCTTTAGCTTTTTATTCCACAAACTTAAAAATTGACTTCGTTTTTACAACACTTTAATTAATTAATTTTTCATAGGTTAGATCACTGAACTTTTCGATATGTCAATGATCACAGACTGAAATAAACTTAAGCTAGATTCACACAATTGTTATATCAACACACCCCTTCAATTCTGAGAATCTGGGTTTTCTTTAACAGCAAGAAAACTTTTACAATTCTTGAACATTTAACAATTTTCTGAAGTATTGAAATTTTGACCTAGGCAATTATTTCGTTAAGACATCTGCCTGTTGATCCTCTGTAGGGACGTATTCCAATTTAACTTTATTCTGAGTAATACAATCTCTAATAAAGTGATATTTGACATCAATGTGCTTACTGCTTTTCGTTTCAAGAGTCGATGCAATTCTAATACAAGATTGATTATCTTCATGAACAATAATTGGAGTACTCCTCAAAAAAATCTCCAACATAATCTGTTGAATGAATAAACTTTCCATAATACAAAGCAACATACTCAGATTCAGTACTTGACAGGGCAACTAAATTTTGTTTTTTACTTTTCCACAGAATAGCATTCCGATTCATTTTGATAACAAAACCTGTAACACTTTTTCTATCATTTGGGTCATTTGCATAGTTTGAATCTACAAATGTATGAATCTGAATATCTGATTTTTCATGTTTCACAAATTTCAATCCAAAAGTTTTAGTCTTATTTAGATATCTGAGAGTATTCTTTAAACAATTCCCCTGTTCAATTCCATAGGAATTTTGAAACTGACTAAAATAAGATATACAATAACATAAATCTGGTCTTGATCCCAGCATAATGTACATTAAGCATCCAATTAACTCCCGATATGGTACATTTTCTGATGATTTTTCATTCAATGATAAATACAATTTTGGTTGCATAGGAATTTCACTCCCTTTGCAATACTTCATATTAAACTTATTTAAAACTTTATCAATGAGCTTAGTTTGTGATATAAACAATTCATTTTCAAATTTTTGAATTTCTTACCCTAAAAAAGTTAATGATTCATTTTTCATTTCAGTCATTTTAAATGTTTCTGACAATTTGTTCTTTATAGACTTCATATTGTAGCGGACGAAATCCTCCTGAATACGTCTCTGGACTCTCTGATTCCGCGTACAGGAATTCGAGAAGCCTCCAGAAACTATCCGATCGTTCTAGACAGGTCCGTATGGTTATATAAAGACGCGCACGATGTGGACGAAGTCAGTTACTATCTGAATAGAGCCGAATCGAATTTTGAATCGCGAATTCCAAGTAGTGAATATAAATCAGCATTATTAGTCAGTGTGTAAATAAATCAGTATTAGTTATTGTACATAAATTAGTGTGATTAGTTAGTGGGATTGTGAATAAATTAGACGTTTAAATTCAGCAGAAGATTTGTTTGAACCCCGAGAACGTTACATTGGTGTCAGGTGTGGGGTCAATTGAACTGCTGTGCTAAGTGAATTGTGGACTTCATAGTGGAACTTTTTAAATGCCGATAACAAGATCGCAAAAGGAGAAAATGGACCAGACGAGTATGGAATTTTTCAAGCAAGCCTTTGAAAAAATGAGCTTGAAAATGGATAAAATGGAAGAGAATTCTCGAGAAATGAACATGAAAATGGAAGAAAAAATGGATAAAATGGAAGAGAATTCTCGAGAAATGAACGTGAAAATGGAAGAAAAAATGGATAAAATGGAAGAGAATTCTCGAGAAATGAGCTTGAAATTGGAAGAAAAAAATGAACAACTGGTGAGTCAAATTGCAACTACGTTGGATGAGAGAATGGAGGCTACCAAGGATGTAATAATAGATGAAGTTAATGAGAAATTCGATAAGGTTGAAGGAAAATTTGAAGAAGTCAATGGAAAATTTGATAAAGTGGATGAAAAATTTGACGAAGTCGTTGATAAGGTTGACGAAAAATTTGAGGAAGTCAATGAAAAATTTGAGGAAATATCAGGAATAATTGAACAGCATACCAAGCTGATAGACTCCCTCAAAAGAACATCAAATAGGAAAGAAACTCTAGCCTCACCATCCAATAACTTCGTGAAATCGGAAAACAACACAGAAAGTAGTAAAATGAAGATTAAAGCCGGGTTTCACAAAAGTTGATCGTGTGATTAAATGCTTAATCGAGCGATTCTGTGATAAATAATCCGTAAATTCGAAATTCTATTGGTCGATTTGACAAAAACGTCAAGGCATTCGGTGAATCACTCAATCAACGATCTTTGTGAAACCCACCATATACCTCCAACTTTTGATGGCAAAACACCTTGGTGCACGTACCAGAAGCAATTTGAAGCAGCAGCGAATGCCAATGGTTGGGGAGAGGAACAGAAAGCGACAGCTTTGATTGTTGCACTAAGGGGAGATGCATTGAATATACTCCAGACTGTTCCTGCAAGCCTACAAGGTAATTACGAGGCTTTAACAACTAAACTCCAAATGAGATATGGTGATGCACACCTCCAACAAGTGTATCACGCACAGATCAAGAGTCGCCAGCAGAGGAGTACAGAAACGTTGCAGGAATTTGAAGCCGATATAGCAAGGTTGGTGAGACTGGCATATCCTACAGCACCGGATAGCTTCCTGGAACAGCTCGCTATCCAGACCTTTGTTGATGGTCTGAGAGATGTGGAAACCCAACAGACACTACGATTGGCCCGACCCAAGACTCTAGATGACGCCCTGGCCTTTGCATTAGAGTTTGAAGCTGCCAAACAAGCTTCGCACAGGGGACACAGCAAGGTGAGGCGCACTTTGGATGATTCCTCGGTCAGCGATGAAATCATAGAAGAGGTACTACGCCGAGTTCGTCAAGAGCGACGGAATAGAGGACTAAGACCAAGATGCTGGAATTGCGGCGGAGAAGGACATATTGGCGCTACTGTAAAGAGCCAGCTAAACGTCAGGAACAGGAAAACTAAAACGGGTTGGTGAGAATGGGCATAAACCGACCCGCCATGACAATGCCCCAGAAGTCATAATTCAGACCATCTCTTCAAGTATTTATGTCGACGGTAAAGTTGATGGGCGGTCGGTTAAAATGTTACTCGACACAGGCGCAACCCGGACCATAGTAAAGCCAGGAATAGTTGAAAGGAATGAAAAAATCCGACAAACAATGGTCCGTTTACGAACAGCTACTGGAGAGGACGTATCAACACATGGAAAGAAAAGGATTGTCCTGAGGATTGGAGACATAACTCTCGAACATGAAGTGCTGGTAGCAGATATCATGGAGGAAGTCATCTTGGGAATGAATGTCATCAAGGGTTATGGCTTCCAGATGGATATGAGGAACGATGTCTTGAGAATTGGAAGTCTGGAAATCCCATTCTTGGGATGTGAAGGTGCATCAATTCGAGTCTTGCTCAGCGAAGATGTTGACCTAGGTGGCCAGGCAGAAACGATAGTGAAGGGGTACTTAGACAGAAACCTTCGGGATAGCGGTATAAGACTCATCGAACCAGCTAGTGAAAATAACCTAGGAAAAGGATTGCTACTCGGAAAAACCTTAGTGAGAGGCGGGAAGGAAGTTCCTGTAAGGATTTTGAATACCAACATGTACCCGGTGACATTAAAGAAGGACACGATTCTGGGAGAAAGCTGCTCCGTGCTTTGTGTGACAGGAGACATTCGGGATGAACAGAACAAGGGTACCAGAAAGGGGAAGTGTTCGCAAAAATTACTTGAGATACTGACTTCTTCTTATAGACCTTGAACCAGAACACATAAGCGAGGTGAAGAAATTGATAAGTGAATACAGCGACGTTTTTGCTACGGATGATACTCGAATGGGAAGAACAAATGTTGTGAGACATTCAATCAACACTGATAAATCCGGCCCCATTCGCCAACACACACGAAGACTTCTGATAGCAAAGAGGGAAAAAGCAGAGAATATTATCAAGGACATGCACCAACAAGGAATAATAGAGCCATCAGATAGTCCTTGGTCATCACCTGTGGTTCTGGTGAAAAAGAAAGATGGCAGCACCAGATTTTGTGTCGATTACCGTCGTCTGAACGAAGTCACTAAGAAGGATTGTTACCCCCTTCCAAGGATTGATGACACTTTGGACACTCTTTCTGGCTCAAGGTGGTTCTCCACACTGGACTTGAAGAGCGGGTATTGGCAGGTGGAACTAGATCCCAAGGACAAAGAGAAAACAGCTTTCACCATTGGGACAGGACTGTGGCAGTTCATAGTAATGCCATTTGGTCTATGTAATGCACTTGCGACCTTCGAGCGATTAATGGAAACCATTCTTCGAGGATTATCCTGGAAGACGTCCCTGATTTATTTGGATAATGTCATTGTTCTTGGTCGGACATTCGAAGAACACCTGAGAAATTTAAGAGACGTTCTGGAGAGGCTGCGCACTGCAAATTTGAGACTCAGTCCTAAGAAGTGCCACATGTTCAGGAGAGAAGTGAAATACTTGGGGAATGTAGTATCCAAAAATGGAATTAGTGCTGACCCAGACAAGGTCAAGGTCGTACAAGAATGGCCGATACCGCAAGACAGGCATCAAGTAAGAAGTTTCCTTGGATTGTGTACCTACTATAGGAAATTCGTTCTTGGGTTTGCCAATATCGCGAAGCCTTTGACGAGACTGACGGAAGATGGAAAGGATTTCAAATGGGATATGGAATGCGGGGATGCTTTCAATCGGCTGAAGCAAGCTTTAACAACGGCTCCTGTTCTAAGTTATCCCCAAGTCAGTGGAAAGTTCATCTTGGACACAGATGCGAGTAACATGGCCATAGGGGGCATATTGTCCCAAATTCAGAATGGTCAAGAAAAAGTAATAGGATATTTCAGCAAGGTTCTGTCGAAGCCCGAACGTAACTATTGCGTTACAAGAAGAGAGCTTCTCGCTGCAGTGAAGTCCATGGAACACTTCTATAAATATCTGTACGGCCTAGAATTCCTTCTCAGGACTGACCACGCCGCTCTGAAGTGGCCTCTACAATTCAAGAATCCAGAGGGTCAGGTTGCCAGATGGATAGAAAGATTGCAGGAATATAATTTTACTGTCGAACATCGTGCAGGAAGAACTCATGGTAACGCTGACGCATTATCTAGGAGACCATGTCCGTCAGATTGCAAGCACTGCAATAAAGTAGAAGAGAAAGAATTCAGCTTGAGAACGACCATAGAGGATACGGACTGGATGCCAGAATCCCTGAAGCGAGATCTGGAAAGTGACCCAGAATTGAAGATGCTGTTGTATTGGAAGATAAGCGGACAGAGACCAAGATGGGAGGAAGTGAGTCATCTGAATCCTAGGGTCAAGTCCTACTGGGCACAGTGGGATTCTATCATTTTGGAGGATGGACTGCTGAAAAGGTTCATCGAAAATGACGAAGGTACCGCAGCAAGGAAACAGCTGATAATTCCCAGGAGTCGAGTGAGAGAGGTTTTAGAGAAGTTACATGACGGAACTTCCGGTGGCCATTTCGGTATCGAAAAAACTCTAGAAAAGGTTAGAGAGCGTTTTTACTGGGTCAACTGCAAAGAAGATGTTAAAGACTGGTGCCGGAAATGCAGATTATGTGCCTCATCGAATGGCCCGAGGGGAAGTCGTAGAGCTCCAATGAAGCAGTATAACGTGGGGAGTCCTCTGGAACGAGTTGCCATCGATATTGCAGGTCCATTCTCCGAAACCGAAGATGGGAATAAGTACATACTGGTTGCGATGGATTATTTCACCAAATGAGTTGAAGCTTATGCTATTCCAAATCAAGAGGCCTCTCGACAGTGGCGGATGTTCTGATTAAGGAGATGTTTAGCCGATTTGGTGTGCCTCTCGAACTTCATTCGGATCAAGGACGAAACTTCGAGTCTAGCCTGTTCCAGAATGTATGCCAATTACTCGGAATCAAAAAGACAAGGACAACTGCGCTTCACCCACAGTCAGATGGCATGGTTGAAAGAATGAATAGAACTGTGGGAAAATATCTGGCTAAAGTGGTCTCTGATCACCAAAGAGACTGGGACAGGTATCTCCATCTGTTCACTATGGCCTACAGGTCGTCAGTGCAAGAATCGACTGGAGAGACACCAGCCTGTATTATGTTCGGCCGAGAAATTAGGTTGCCTTGTGACCTGAAGTTTGGATGCAAGCCTGGAGCGGAGATAGCTGGTGAGGACTACGCGAGCCTCTTGAAAGGTAGGCTACATTACATCCATGAGAAGGTCAGACAGAACCTCCAAATAGCGAGTGACCGAATGAAGACTCGGTACGACAGCAAAGCTGCAGAAAGTGGTTTCAATGTGGGAGACCTAGTCTGGCTGTACAACCCCCAGAGGAAGAGGGGTTTATCACCTAAGCTGCAGAAGGATTGGGAAGGGCCATACAGAGTAGTAAAACGAATCAACGATGTAGTGTACCGTATCCAGAAACTACCCAGAGGCAAGAAACGTGTGGTCCATATAAATCGTCTAGGCAAATATGAGGCAGACTACGAAGAACATGACGAAACCCATCTAAGAAGAACGACTTTTCAGATAGCGGAGCATGAGGAGATGAGTTTCGACCTATTCATGGCAAACTACGGTGGAACTGGAAAGGCAAGATTCGGAGTAACCATCGAGAAACAGCAAGATCTCTTCTCTGTATCTGAAGACTATTCACTAGCCCATTGTGTCTCGGAAGACCTGCGTATGTCGAGAGGAATAGCATTTGTCTTCCGGAAGAAATTTGGCCGTGTATCAGATCTCCTAAAACAACATCCTCGTACTGGGAAAACGCTGAGGTTGGCTGATGGCCAGCGTTACCTCTTCTACCTGGTAACCAAGAGATTCTCCGACAACAAACCCAGCTACAAAAATATGTGGGACACCCTGTTGCAGCTGAGAGACGAGCTCACCAAGTTGAAGGTGAAAAAGCTAGCTGTGCCAAAGTTGGGTTGTGGTCTAGATCAGCTCAACTGGAGAATCGTTAGAAGTATGCTTGAGGTCATTTTCCAAAGGACGGGAATGAAGATACTGGTTTGCAGTTTCAACCCGAGCGGATATACGCCGAAGAAGAAGACAGTGGAATGCTATTTCGGACGACAGGGATGCTGAAGAAAAGGAGACACCTGTAGATTCAGCCACACCATCCAGGGTGTTCGGGGACCGAACGTCTCAAGGAGGGGGCAGTGTAGCGGACGAAATCCTCCTGAATACGTCTCTGGACTCTCTGATTCCGCGTACAGGAATTCGAGAAGCCTCCAGAAACTATCCGATCGTTCTAGACAGGTCCGTATGGGTATACAGGGTCTTTCACGAGGAACCTCACCCATATTTATACGGGAAACTACTGAACGTATTTTCATGAAATTCAGCACTTATGAGTATTTCACGATGCTGATGAAATCTAAAATATTTTCAAGGCATGAGCACCTCCGGTTTTTCCGGAAATGACGTCAACTTCCGTTTTTCAAATTAGAACACCATTTTTTTATTACAGAAATAGATTCCTTAGAAAATTTCAAGTTATTTTGATGTAACATTTTTCAGTTTTGGTTGGAAAATTCTCTCTGAGCGGGAAAATTCGAAAAAAAAATCGAAAATAGAGCTCCGCTGAAACAAGAATAACTTCGAGGTTTTTGGATGCAAAATTTTCATTTTTGGGATTTTTCAAGATGTAAGATTGATGTATCCACTTTAAGAATCAAAATCGCGATTCGTGATACAGGGGGTGAAAAAATCGCTTTCAAAGTTAGGGATGACAAAATCGTGAAAAATCAATTTTTTCAAATTATAACCCCATTTTTTTATAGCAGACATTGAATCTACGTTGAAAAATAATGTGAGTGTATGCATCACACCCTTGCCCTAAAGTGGATATTTTCTGAGTTTTTAACAAAAAACTGTTTTTCGTCTTGAATTTTCAGCTATTTCTTTTCCCTTCACGCCAAAAAGATGAAATTTTCAGGAACTGTTACTTAAACCATGTTTCAGATTTTACTACCCTAATATGCAAGAGAAAAAAGTTACAGGTTGTTCCTAAATAGATGGCGAATTTGGATTCGAATTTGTATCGGAAACCTCTTTATTTCAACCAATCGGCCATCGGTTTTCTCTCCAGTGATAAATAAATAATTCCTTATGAACCATACGCAAAAACTTACCATGTGTTACATTCTTTTTTTTTAATGATAGATATCATCAATTACATCTGCCAAATTCCTCTTTATTCAGGTGCAGTAGTAAACACAAAATGCTACTGAATAAAGAGGAATTTGGCAGATGTAATTAATGATATCTATCATTAAAAAAAAAGAATGTAAAACATGGTGAGTTTTTGCATATGGTTCATAAGGAATTATTTATTTATCACTGGAGAGAAAACCGATGGCCGATTAGTTGAAATAAAGAGGTTTCCGATACAAATTCGCCATCTATTTAGGAACAACCTGTAACTTTTTTCTCTTGCATATTAGAGTAGTAAAATCTAAAACATGGTTTAAGTAACAGTTCCTGAAAATTTCATCTTTTTGGCGTGAAGGGAAAGAAAATAGCTGAAAATTCAAGACGAAAAACAGTTTTTTGTGAATAACTCAGAAAATATCCACTTTAGGGCAAGGGTGTGATGCATACACTCACATTATTTTTCAACGTAGATTCAATATCTGCCATAAAAAAATGGGGTTCTAATTTGAAAAAATTGATTTTTCACGATTTTGTCATCCCTAACTTTGAAAGCGATTTTTTCACCCCCTGTATCATGAATCGCGATTTCGATTTTCACAGTGGATACATCAATCTTACATCTTGAAAAATCCCAAAAATGAAAATTTTTCATCCAAAAACCTCGAAGTTATTCTTGTTTCAGCGGAGCTCTATTTTAGATTTTTTTTCGAATTTTCCCGCTCAGAGAGAATTTTCCAACCAAAACTGAAAAAAGTTACATCAAAATAACTTGAAATTTTCTAAGGAATCTATTTCTGCAATAAAAAAATGGTGTTCTAATTTGAAAAACGGAAGTTGACGTCATTTCCGGAAAAACCGGAGGTGCTCATGCCTTGAAAATATTTTAGATTTCATCAGCATCGTGAAATACTTATAAGTGCTGAATTTCATGAAAATACGTTCAGTAGTTTCCCGTATAAATATGGGTGAGGTTCCTCGTGAAAGACCCTGTATAAAGACGCGCACGATGGGGACGAAGTCAGTTACTATCTGAATAGAGCCGAATCGAATTTTGAATCGTGAATTCCAAGTAGTGAATATAAATCAGCATTATTAGTCAGTGTGTAAATAAATCAGTATTAGTTATTGTACATGAATTAGTGTGATCAGTTAGTGGGATTGTAAATAAATTAGACTTTTAAATACAGCAGGTTCAACCTCGAGAACGTTACAATATCACTTTCATTCCTTGCAAAAATTATAAGGTCATCTACATATAACAACAAATATGTATCTTCAGATTTAAAATACAAACAAGAATCTTTCTTCGACCTCTGAAAACCTAAAGTCACAATAGTACTGTTAAATTTGTCATTCCAACACTTAGGAGCTTCTTTTAGGCCATAAAGTGCCTTTTTGAGTTTACAAACTAAGTTTTTATTTTTATTACCATTCTTAATGCCTGAAGGTTGATGCATATAAATAGGTGATTTTAAAGTTCCATAGAGAAAGGCCGATTTTACATCCATTTGGAGAATATGTAAACCTCGTTCAAGACTCAATGACAAAAGCATTCTTATAGTAACCATTCTGGCCACTGGTGAATAGACATCTTCATTCTTTAAGCACTGTTAGAAACCTCGCGCAACTAAACGAGCTCTTTTCACTAGTTTTCCGTCTATTTCTTTCTCACGAAACACCCACTTAGAGTCTATCACTTTCACGTCACTTGGTGGTTCCACTAGTTCCCATGTCTGTTGTTCTTCAATAGCATTCAACTCTTCCTGAATAGCTTCTTTCCATCCTTCTATTGAGATAGCCTCTTCATAAGAATTAGGTACTTCACCTGGTAGACCACCGACTGATAATGCTGCCATCAGCTCTGTTTCATCTAGATCACAGTCAAGCAATCGAGCTGGCAACCTTCTATTTCTTCTACTTCTACGAGTACCTGGTTCTTTTGTATCATCTTCTAAGCTCTGTGCACCATTGTCATCTGCAATCTCCTCTTTGTCTTCATCCTCTTCAACAATTCTTACAATTTCATCTTTTTGACATACATCCAAATTTGTCTCCAAATCGTACAATTTGTAGCCATTATTACAATATCCAATAAAAATTGATTTCTTGGAGTGCGAGTCCAATTTACCTGCACGATTTTCCTTTGGTATATGACTATATGCTGCACAACCGAAAACCTTAATTTTGTTTAAGTCTGGATTAAATCCATACCACAAACTTGCAGGTGTAGTATTCTTGGGAACAGTAGACAATTCTAATCTATTATGCAAGTAAACTGAAGCCAGTACAGCATCTCCCCAAAATGTCCTATCAAGGCCTGAATCAAATATCAAGCATCGTGACATCTCCAGCATGGAACGATTAAATCTTTCTGCTATTCCATTTTGTTCGGGATTCCTGGGTACAGTGTATTCAATTTGAATTCCCTTACTTTTGCAAAAAATTCGAAATTCTCTGGAACTATACTCTCCTCCATTGTCACATCGAAATCTCGATATCTTAACATTGAATTTCGCACTAACTTGAGCTTCATAATCTTTAAATTTTTCAAGAACTTCGCTTTTATTTTTCAATAAATAAACATGAGCAAAGTGAGTAAAGTGGTCAATAAAACTTACATAATAATTCATATTATCTTTTGTTTGAGGTGATATTGGTCCGCAAACGTCTGATGAAACGACTTCTAGTATTTATTCTTCTTGGTTTTCGCTCATCTGCCAGTGACTTGAACTGTAGACGTGCTTTGCTTTCAGGCAAACTTCACATAGTGATCTCGGTGGATATTTTGACGAATGTCCCATTCTTCTGTGCATTAGATCCTGATCAATAGCTATATATACACAGTCAAATCTAGGAATAAAACAAACCACATATAAATGTCCTTTTAGGTTTCCTTCCAACATTAATTCATCATCTTTGCTCCTGTATATTTTTACCTTACCATTTTCAAATATTACCTTATATCCTTCTTTTTCTATTCTTTTTCCTGATAATAAATTGTATTCTAAGTCATCACTTTGAAGTACATCCTTCAGTTGAAAGTTTCTTCCATTTTTATCAGTTACATGTAAATTTCCACATCTTGTGACATTTAAAGCTGATCCCCTCTTTGCAACAGTTATGTGACAGTTTACAGGTTTCAACTTGCTTCTTTACTAGGTGATTGGTTGCTCCTGAGTCAATTATGAACGTTAAAGTCTCACCTGACATTCCATTTCCACCTCTGGGAGTTGTACTTGCAACAAATGATATTTCCTCATTTTTGCTACTTTCACAGTTGGCTACATTTGCGTTGCTTCGACACTCACTTCTTTTGTGACCAAGTTTTCCACACTTGTAGCATCTGAGACTAAATTTGACCTTTTCTTTATCTTGTCTCCTACCTTGTTTTTGGTAATTTCCCATGTTTCTACTTGTGAAAGCCACTGACTCTCCATGTTTGCCATTGTCCTTTCCTTGTCTTAGTTCTTCCTGCAGCAGTTTGTTTTTTACAAACTGTACGCTAACATTTTTTGGACTAGTACTAAACATTAAATCAATAGAGGTAGTGAGGGCTTGATAATTATCAGGCATGGCTGCCAGAAGTTGACATATTACTTCAGGTTCTTCTAAGTTTCCTCCACTCGCCTTCAGATCGGTAACCACCTTGTCAAATTCCATCAAGAAATCTGATAATTTACCTTCCTTGAATTTCAAATTTTTCAGTCTCTTCTGCAGATCAACCTGCATTGATAGAAGACCTCTCCGAGTGTAAGTATTCTTCAAAGTTTCAAACATATCCTTTGCTGTATTTTTGTCTTTTACCACTTCCAGTACATCGTCTGCTAACCACTGAACTATAATGTTCTTTGCTTTGGAATCATTCTTCTTGAATTGAGTAAGTGCAGTTGCTTCTGTTGGAGGATCTTGTTCCAGTACATCCAAAGTTCCACTTTGTTCCAAGAATATTTTCAGACGAAATTCCCAGCTTGAGAAGTTTTTACCGTCAAAAGGTTTGAGGTTTGCCAGTTGTGAGTTCAACATTGCCATGTGAGATTCCAATGCTTCCAGAACTTTTCAAACTTTCCAGAAATCTTTTAATTCTCCAATTTTCCACTCAATATTCAGACTGGACACATAACCTATAGAGTTTTGCAGTTTTTAAACGCTTAATTTGAGAATGAGAATTAAAGATGACCAAGATTTCTTTAGCTTTTTATTCCACAAACTTAAAATTTGACTTCGTTTTTACAACACTTTAATTAGGCAATCCAACGACCTGTCAAATATTTTTTTGAGGTTAGTTGGTGGTCAAACAAACCAAATTTAGCTTTGTTCATATAGGCATTAAAACCGTTAATTTGCTTGAAAAATTGTTTTATGTGGACATTTTTTTGATATTTCTAGTCAATCTTACTCTTAGGAATATAAGACCAGTGAAAATTATTTAAATTAAGTGCATTTTCAATAAAAACATGCCATAAATGAGTGCCAAACTTGGATGTGCAAGTCGTTCAAATTATGAGGATTTTCTTGAATATTTTGGAGCACCCAGTGTGTGTAACTTGGTGTATTATATACATATTAAGTGACTTATCAGGAAACAAAAGGAAATTGGGTCAGCAGTCATCAAGACTTGAGATAAGAAACTAAAGTGAATTTGTCTTCGTAGACACTGAAATAAGCAGTATTCAGTTCATATAAAATGTAAAACTGATGAATATTTAAATTTATATCATATAAAAGGATAAAGAAGTTACAGGTACAGTGCTCTGATTAATATTCCTTCTCCAATACTATCTCTTCAATCTCTTCGGGCTCCCAATACTAAAAGTTGTAATCATATCATTAAATAAAATCAAGAATTCAGTAAAACATGCTTCAGTACTTATATTCTATGACAATCGATTTCGGCCTAGGGCATCATCAGGTCAGCTGAAAAAAATAATACAATAATTAGACGACAACTTATAAAAAATCTTATTATAAAATTTCTCCTTTTTATACGATATAAGAGCACTATGAGGATATAACACGTGGTGGGAGCCATACTTTGTCTGCACTCACCGTCGAAAGAAATATGTATCACTTCGCGAAGGATGATGAATGAAGTCTTTATTGTTGGTGTGAACTTTATGAAGGTCTTTAAACTTTCAGGGGGTCTTATTGCACTTTTAGATTGAGAGCACAAATTATAATTTCGTATGAAAGCAGCAAGGCACATTGATACGCAGATGAATTCCGGAAATATGACGTGTAAATGATCTGGGTATCGTTGACATTGACAGCCGTCATCGAGGATGACATCCGTCCAACTAATGTGGTTTCTGTGGTCAGAAATGTTACAGGGGGGGGGGGGGGGTCGAGAAAAGGTCATCTATTAAAAGGATGGATCATCTTGAATAGATTGGGGTTGGGGAAGTCTATTATCTCGTTGAGTAGATGTTCGTTACCCCTGTTTTTTAATATTTCAAGTTGCTCCAGAAGTGTCAGTCTCCAAAAATCGTTACTTTCATGAATTATTGTTAGGTTGTTCAGTGAAGTAGAATGTTCATTCTACTTCACTTCATCTACAAGATTGTAATCATATGATTGAGTGAAATTTTCTTCGTCAGTGATACTTCAGGATACTTTTTGATATTAGAAATCATAAAAACTCACTCATGAAATGCATAAGATAATAAAATTCCTAAATTTACTGCAAGCCAGCGACCTGTCAGAAAATTTAAAGGTTATCTGGAGGCAGGGCGCCACGTGGTTTGGATTGCCTAATTAATTAATTTTTCATAGGTTAGATCACTGAACTATTTGATATGTCAATGACCACAGACTAAAATAAACTTAAGCTAGATTCACACAATTGTTATATCAACACAAGGCTTCATCACTTTCTTCATTGAAATCTATTTGGTAATCTTCTTGCCATTTTGGCTTACAGGTTTTTCTCTTACCTCTCCCTTCAGACTGCTCTTCTTCATTATTTGGAAAAAATTCAAATTTATTTTTCAGTCGTTCATCAGATACTACATTCCTTGCAGTTACTACTCTGTTAGTTTCTGAATCAAAAAGTCTGTATCCTGAAGTACTTACTATACCCTATCATTATCATTTTCTTCCCTGTGCTTTCTAATTTTTGTCTTCGTTCCTTAGTTACATGATTATATGCAATTTGGATACATATGGTTTTCTTCCAGTCCATAACTCACTAGCCGTAGCTCCTCGTCCCACAGATGGGCTTCTGTTGGTAACATAGGCTGAATATAAAACAGCGTCCCCCCAAAATTATTTTCTCAGTTCTGACTAATATTATTGTCCTAGCCTTTTCAATTAAATATCATAATTGGACTAGTAGAGATCTAGTTTCCGAAGCACACCACCAGGTGGCACCACCACAGGAAGATAATGCATTACCGGTTTCTCGGCTTACTGGCCGTCATCAGATGCATGTAGCCTTATCCTGAGATGAATGCCAACTGAAACGGCAGAACTTATATTGCTCCCTAGCAAGAACTATTGAGTACAGTTTTGTACAGTAGTTCCACCTTCATCCCGGAGGTTACCTCAAAAACTAGATCTCTACGTACATTCATTTTTCCCATTCGGAGTTTTGCATGTACTTATATGAAGTCTCATGCACTTACCGAGGGAAGTCAAATACGCCCGGTTCATACGGTTAAGGAGCCCGCAATTATTAAACATGAAAAAGGAGGATCATGTCCCTAAGTTGGGACAAACTGGTCGTCATCAGATGCATGTAGCCTTATCCTGAGATGAATGCCAACTGAAACGGCAGAACTTATATTGCTCCCTAGCAAGAACTATTGAGTACAGTTTTGTACAGTAGTTCCACCTAGGGGGCAAATAAGCCAGAAACCGGTAATGCATTGTCTTCCTGTGGTGGTGCCACCTGGTGGTGTGCTTCGGAAACTAGATCTCTACTAGTCCAATTATGATATTTATTCTAGTTTGTCCCAACTTAGGGACATGATCCTCCTTTTTCATGTTTAATAATTGCGGGCTCCTTAACCGTATGAACCGGGCGTATTCGACTTCCCTCGGTAAGTGCATGAGACTTCATATAAGTACTTGCAAAACTCCGAATGGGAAAAATGAATGTACGTAGAGATCTAGTTTTTGAGGTAACCTCCGGGATGAAGCGTAGACATTTGCCCCCTAGGTGGAACTACTGTACAAAGCTGTACTCAATAGTTCTTGCTAGGGAGCAATATAAGTTCTGCCGTTTCAGTTGGCATTCATCTCAGGATAAGGCTACATGCATCTGATGACGGCCAATAAGCCAGAAACCGGTAATGCATTGTCTTCCTGTGGTGGTGTGCTTCGGAAACTAGATATCTACTAGTCCAATTATGATATTTATTCTAGTTTGTCCCAACTTAGGGACATGATCCTCCTTTTTCATTTTCAATTAAAGTTCGATTCACACGTTCAGCTACCCCGTTCATTTCCGGATTATATGGAACTGTACTGTACTGTATATTGTAACGATATACCTTAACTAGCACAAAAATTTTGAAATTTCCTTGTCACGTATTCCCTGCCATTATCTGAACGAAGTTTCAGTAAATTTGTATTGAAATGTTTCGTAGCATAAAAATAATATTCTTGAAATTTTTCACACTTCTGATTTCTCTGTTATTAACCATCATGAAATGGGTATAATCATCAATGAACGTTAGGAAATATTCATGGCCATCTCTACCGATAGGTGTGATTGGCCCACATACAGGTACGAACGGATTCTGAAGGTGCGGACACATTGTCGTCACGTAAAGTAAGCTCACGCAACACGTCATGTTGCGTTGTGTAAGTGATAAACGCTGGTTAGTTTTAATCGTATAATGTGGACTTTATAATTTGTGTTTGTGTACGAAAGATTACAAGAATACAAGATACATGTGTCGTGACAAATGACCATACTACATACTAATTCCTACTAACTCTATTGTTCCGATAGTTCGCACTCACGTGATGTCCCAATCGTCGGACAGGTACGCACACGATCGGGTGCGTCTGGAGTTTATACGAACTGCCACGGCGGAAAGGCGGCCACCATAGGCGTCCCATTAGGTTTAGCAATATACATCCCGCCCGCCTTGAAAGCTATCAGTTTCAAAGGCGATATATAAACAGTCATTGAAACAATATAAATGCACCCTTCATGTGAATGTCATTTCATGTGTCTGTGTCTACCGATGGCAGAACACTTAGATTGATAACACTGCGCTTGAAAATACCAGTCGGAGTCACAACACTCACAACTCGGATAACGTTGTCGCTACCAGGGTGAAGTTCCACGACTCTTCCCAGCTTCCACTGCAACGGAGGTAATCCAGTCTCCTTCAGAACAACTAGATCTCCAACTTGAATAGTATTGTGTTCTCGTCGTTTCCACTTGTTACGACGCTGAAGATTTGTTAGGTATTCAGCCGACCAACGCTGCCAGAAGTGCTGAACTATTTGTTGTAGTCTATGGTATAAATTTAGCCTCTGAGCAGGTCTATCGCTCACGTCTGTTTGTGGAATGGATACTAATGAGTTGCCCACAAGGAAATGACCAGGTGTTAAAGGAACAAGGTCAGAGGGATCACTAGAAAGGGCGGTTAAGGGTCGTGAGTTTAAAACTGCCTCAATTTGACATAATACAGTGTAAAGGCTTTCGAAGGTTAAGTGAGCATTGCCAATTTCGCGAATCAGCAGTTTCTTTGCAGACTTCACTGCTGCCTCCCAGAGACCACCTTGATTAGGAGAGAAAGGGGGGTTGAAATGCCAAGTAATAGCATTTTTCAAAAGGAAATCACGAAAATCGCCTGATAATGTAGCCTTATTAATATCCTTCATCAAGGATTTCAAATCATTATTTGCACCAATGAAATTGGAACCATTGTCGCTGTATAAATCAGAACATAGTCCTCTTCTTGATACGAAACGTTTTAAGCAGTTTAAAAATGTATCGGAAGTAAGATCACCGGCTAATTCAATGTGCACGGCCTTTGTTGTGAAGCAAACAAATATACAAATATAAGTTTTCACCATTTTGCGAGATTTAAGGCGCCCATCTTTGACCAATATAGGTCCAGCATAGTCTACGCCACTGACTAAAAAAGGACGTGTGGGCTCTAGTCTAGATTTGGGTAGGTTTCCCATTATAGGTATGATATTACTTGGTCTGGCTCTGAAACAGGTGATACATTTGTGAATGACTCCTCTCACAACATTTCTGCCATTTATTATCCAATACTTATTTCTAAGAGATGACAATACGGTTAGTGGCCCAGAGTGTAAAGTACGTTTGTGCTCATATTCAATCAATTTATACGAGAGTGGGTGTTTTGGAGGCAAAAGCATGGGGTGCTTAGTGTCATAGTCAAGAGTGGAATGTTTCAACCGGCCACCTACGCGAAGTGATCCCCTTTTATCTATGAATGGGTCTAGGGAAAGTACCTTACTAGAGTTTGAAATCATCTTTCCAGAACTGAGAGCTCGAATTTCGTGGCAAAAATGCGTCGATTGTGACATTTTGAGCAGAAGTTCGAGGGATTCGATTAATTCGAGTTTTGTAAGGATCCCGGTTAATCTTTTATTTTGATTTTTGCGTTTGATATTATGTAAAAATCTGAGTACGTATGTAAATACACGATGCAACTTCGTGAATGTTGAGAACTTAACAGAAATAGATTGATCTGAATATGATTCAAGATTAGAATTATAAGAATGCAAAGCGATTTTTTGTTCCTTACGCCTATCGGGAATTTCTTCGGGAGTTTCGAATTTAGATTCGGGCCAGTTAGACGTGTCCACTATGAGGAATTCTGGTCCGTGCCACCACGTTTTTGCGTTCGATAATTCTTTAGGATTACATCCTCTGGATATGAGATCTGCAGGATTTTGTTTAGTTGATACATGACGCCATTTGTAGGGTTCGGTCAGTTCCTGAATCTCAGTGACCCGATTCGCCACGAACGTCTTCCAAATACATGGTGGTGCTGAGATCCAAGAAATGACTATAGACGAATCGCACCAAAATATCGTCTCGGCATCAGTCATTGCGAGAGCTTGTTTAGATTTTTTCATCAAGCAAGCAGCAGAGCTCCACACAATTCTAAGTGCGGAAGTGATATTTTCTTCAAAGGAGCAATCTTAGATTTGGCGCATAATAATATCGAACGATGAGTACCCTTTGTGTCTGTCGTGCGAACATATATGCAGGCTCCATAAGCTATTTCGCTCGAATCACAGAATCCATAACGGATCAAAAATTCGTGAAATGATACTCAGCATATGGCGCTTGGTGATCATACTGGAATGGGTTAATGTTGTACTATACATTAGTATATCATCACTGGGATTCCAAACCAAGCCTAGGGTTTTGATATTTTCGTTTCCGGGTAAAGCGTATGTATCGTCGGAATAGTGGGAATTTTCATCTATTGTGACCTCATGTTTGTTAGATGTCCATTTGCGTAGAGTAAATTTTGAATCCAGAAGTATTTCATTTATTTGAGCCTTTAGATTAATAGCTTCCTCGATAGATGGAGCACCGCAGATTAGGTCGTCGACATAAAAACAATTTTTTATTATTTCGCTCGCCGCGGGATATTTTTGTTCATTGTCAATGGCGGCTTGCACGAGTGCTCTACATGCTAAAAAACTAGAAGAAGCGCATCCGTACGTTACAGTATTGAGAACATAGTGTTTTATTTCCTCGGATGAATCGGCACGCCAGATTATTCTCTGTAAATTACGATTTTCTGGTGACATGGAGACTTGACGGTACATTTTCTCAATGTCCGCGGTAAAAACTATGTTGTGTCTACGAAAATTCAAAGCTATCGCGAATAACTCAGGTTGAATGGTTGGCCCTACCTTCAACACATCGTTTAGTGATAAACCAGTCGTGGTTTTACACGAAGCATCAAAAACTACCCGTAGTTTCGTAGTTGTACTGCTTTCCTTCAGCACACCGTGGTGAGGTAAATAATATACGGGCGACTTTGTGCTTTCATTTTTTGTTTCGATTTGTGTCATGTGACCAAGCTCTTCATATTCTTTCATAAATTTTACATATTCCTCCTTGAATTCTTTATTTTTTGCAAAACGTTTTTCAAGGTAATGAAATCGGGTTATTGCACATTCCTCGGAAGAACCTACCAGTTCATGATTGAATTTTGATGGTAATGAAACTTGAATTCTCCCAGTAGTTTCGCGTTTAAACGTTTTAACAAAATGCTCCTCGCATTCCATTTCTTCCTTAGAGTACATATGCTTTGGTTTCACCTCTTCCAATTCCCAAAATCTTTGGAGTTGACTTTGAATTTCAATATTTGTCGTCGATAAATGACATAGGGACTGTAATGAAGCTCGATTTTCCGATCATGAAATCGGTCTTCATTTTAAATTAATTTTTCCGGATTTTTATTTCGAATTCCTGCATTTCATTTCCGTTCAGAATTAAACCGAGAAGATCGAATATGGTTCGTTCGATATTGTTTTACATGCAGAGAACCTAGTAAAAAGAGTCATAAGAACCACGTAGAATGTAGATAACGCCGTTTTTCTAGTTTATACGTACGATAAGCCAGATTCGAAGATGTTTTACCGGAGTACTTTTCTAGAAAAGTAACATTTCTGCGCCTGCCGTTTCCGCCCCACTCAGGGAGATTATAAAAGGCGATTTTCCCCTCATCTGTGACCCATTATTCATTTTTGCTCCGGCCTGAATAGAATAGTATCATGTGCGTTTCCGAAATATCCTTTCTTTTTGATTTGAAAGTTTAACGAATTCCGTAATTCTCGATTTGTTTCTTTCTTTACCGAGTGAAAAGTAGTGCACCGAAATCGTAAGTACCGATCCAATTCATTTCAGTCTCATTTTCCTGTATCTTCGTTGAGTCTATCAAAATAGCTGTTACGTCGAGATCCGTATTAAATCTTCCTTTACTCGTACAAGATTTCCTGTAGTCTATAGCACGTTTAACTGAGTTAGTCGGTACCCGATAACGTCTGATCTTGGTGAAGAGTAGTCTCACCATCAGACCGGAGGGTTCATGCAAACCAATGCTATAGAACGTGGAGTCTAATTCCGCTTCGGTACCGATCCTTCGCGCCCCTAGTTCGGTGCGTCCTGTTTGACCATTTATATTTAACCCGGCCAAACCCGACCTTTCTAGACGTGAAACAAGCTAAGTAGACAATATAACTCTTTTGAGTTTCCGGACTGAAAGAATATCGGACAGAAAGTAAGCACTATACATTTTCATATCCGTCCCACATTTTTCAACTGTAGATTTAAATTCTCCGTTTAATTCAAATCTCCCCCCCCTTCTATTCTGGCTGACTCGTACCGTAAAATATTTCTTTTGAATGAATGCTCGCAGTCAGGCAAAACTGAATCACTTTTCTTTACCTGTGTATATTTGATATATCTTGGGATTAATGCATATTTGATGTTTTATTGATATTGGTGAATATTTGATATTTTCTTGACATTATTGCATTTGTATCACTATTTCAACCGATTGAATAAATTGTGTGAATTGCTCTATTTTCGATTTCTCAGTTATCGCTAACACCCTAGATACAACCGAACTCTGTCTCCGGCTAAGCAGCTATCCTGGCAGGTTTGCTATTCTACCTTATAAGCAAAAAGAATAGCTGGCGCTCGAGGTAAGGTTTCTAAAGGGAAAAAAACCCTATTACAAAATGGCGCCCGAGCAGGGACTGCCAAAATAGAGTTTCTGTGCAAAATTTGCGCCCCGATTCTGACCGTATTCATTACCTGATACTGTGCATTTTTTTTTCGTTCAAAATTGACTTTCTGAACTGAGTTGATTCCCGATTTATTCGGTAAGTGAAGTGAATACCATATATTGAGTTTTATGCTTGAACTGTGCAAACCCGCTGTTTCTGATATTTCTTTTTGAAAACTGTGTGAAATAAATACATTGTTCTGAGTTTGATTTGTTGCCATTGTTTTTGAACTGTTATGAATCTTTCCCGGTAGTGTTTTATTTCTGATAAACATTGAACTTTCAGTACTGATCAGTTGTTTTTGATATTATTGGATTTCGTTGTTTAATTTTCTGTTACAGGAACCGTTAAAGGATTATTCCGAGGTGGGTGGTTTTGAATTTTTTTTGTACTTGAGACTGAAAGTTCTTTTTCTATTCTGTATCTGAACAATTATTGGTGAGTGAAATAAAGACAGATTTGGTGTTATTCCGGCTATATCATTTGTAACTGTTGCGACATTTATATTTTTACTGTTACCTGTACGCATAAACAAATAATCCACAGTTCGTGAGTGACATAACCGGCCACTGTGAACATTTCTAATTGGACACAGCTTTACGTGGAAAGACTTGACCGCAAACAATAATCATGGATGTGAACCGGCTGCTGAGTGATGAGCTAACCTACGAACTTCAACTCCGAGGGCAAACGGTACCCAGCACAGTGATGACCAAACGAAGTTTGTTACGACAGGTTCTCCATTCGGATGCACCCTTACAATCTGGGGCATGGATGGATCCTGCTCAAGATATCGAGGTGTGCCAGGACAAGCTCACCGATTTAGTGGAGGCAATTCAGAACTTCAATCACGACAACGCCGCTAACGAGTATTCGCGCATTTTCACAAGGCTGAAACACATACAGGGAAGACTGAATTTTATTGACACAACTGATGAATCACAGTTACAGGTGGTAAATCAGCTCAAAGGAGCCACCCTCAAGGCCTTGGATGCTTTACAGGCAGTTCATAAAGTAAGCATTCAGCAACCGTCGTCGCAGCCGGAAGGAAGGTCTCTCCTGGATCTGGAGGTCCCACCGTCACCTGGGATGTCTCCAATTCAGCCACAGCGAGCAGCAAGGGTCGAGCCCTCCCTTATTGACCTGGGAGAAGACATCCCTCCACCGTCAGCTGGCAGGATCTCACGAGCTCGCACACCTGAAAGAAATTCCATATCAGATCGAGTTATGAATGACACTAGACGGACATGTAGAAGCATACTACAGGAAATGCCGACTATACCTACTTCTCAGGAGCCGCCTGCGACATCACGACCTGACAGACTGACACCGGACCGCTGGGCGAACTCCACACGAGGGGTATCTTTTCCGGCAAATCTACCGCCGAGAAACCCCCTAAGATCATTGGCACAAGGCAGTTACCGACCTGAGCCCGAAGCCCGACCTACATCAACACCGTTTGTCCCGCTGTACAAATGGTCGATTTCTTTTGATGGGACCCAGAGTGTCACCGACTTCATTGATGAAGTGGAGAGGCTGGCAGAATCACGGAAAGTACCCTTACGACAGGTGTTTGACTCTGTGTACGAACTTCTGAGGACCGATGCTCGGGATTGGTTCATCCCCAGGAGGGGAACGTTTCAGAGCTGGGACTACTTCAAAGCCCAATTGAAGGACGCGTTTCTGCCTGTAAACTACGAGGAAAATCTGTTGGAAGAAATAAAAAGGCGAATGCAGGGCCCAGACGAGAAACTTCTGCTCTACGTTACCAGGATGCAGAACCTGTTCCAGAAACTATCAGGTATTCGACCGTCCGAGGAGGAACAGATCCGTCTGATTAGACAGAGGTTACTACCGTCCCTACAGCAAGCCTTGGCCTTCCAAGAAACTAGGACTTACGATGAACTTCTTCGGAAAGGAAAAGTGTTCGAACTGGTCCAATGGCAGATGCACCAATACACCAGGCCACCCTCCAAACCAGGCTTCATTGATGAACCGCACCTGACCTACCACACCCAGCAGCGAAACCGTTATCAGGCCAATTGTTTGCTGGACACCGAGAATCGAGTCCAACCAGCAACCGCAGCAGTCCATCCAAAACCTGCAGAGTCAGTTTCTCGGACACAAACATCACGTTCAGCATCAACAAGTAATACTTACAGTCAACCACAGTCGACCGCCACCCCCGCACACCGTCAGGCTGAGAATTCATCACCTCCAGACCGGACCGATCAACAGAGAGCCCGGAGAGTCTCCTTTCAGACTCAATGTTTCCGCTGTGGTGGATACGGCCATATGCGACGAGAGTGCCGGAGACCCCCGAAACTGTTTTGTTCCCGATGCCAGAGGGAGAATATTCTCTCCAGAGACTGCCCGTGTTCGGAAAACTAAAGGGAGGTATGAAATCGGGGTCCGCCATATCTCCGGAGACTTTGATCCCACTGACACCGTCCATCTGTAAAGAAAATCGTCCGTTAGTAGAGGTTCATGTGACAGGCGAGCCCTTCCGAGCATTAATGGATACAGGAGCAACCAAAAGCTTCTGCAGCCAGAAAGTTGCAGAATGCTTGGAAGAAAAAGGAATAAAGGGAGAGCCCATGTTTAACGAATTTGTGGTGATCGCCAATGGCAAAACTACCGTCGTACCGAAACGCTACACGACTATGGTCCGGATATAATCGTCTGATTATACCTTGGCCGACTTAAAATTCCTGTTGGTTCCTGACCTACCTGTAGACCTCATAGTGGGAATGGACATACTCTCAAACTACAATTTCAGCATCAATCTGAAAACAGCAGAATGCTATTTGGAAGGTCGACCGATTTCCAAGCCGATTCCGGTCTACGAACAAACCCCTGAAATGAACATCGCCGATAAACCTCTTTTGGAACTGACCAGCAAACACAAGAAGAAACACCGATGTAAATGGAGAGAAGACCAGCAAAAAGCCTTCGAAGTCCAGTACCGAAAAGGATCTACGAACAAAGGTGCTGACAGTCTGTCCCGGAATCCGTTGCCGTCTGTTAATTCTGTGTGTTTAACCGAGGTAGAAACAACCCCCTGCAAATGGTATAACAAGAAGTTACAGGAGGTGGAAAAAGATCCGGCAAATTTCCCTGATTATTCCGTAGAAAATGGAAAATTATTCAGGCATTTCTGGGACTCATCCGACTTCACTGAAGATGGATCCGGCCGACCCTGGAAACTCTGTATTCCTACTGACCAAAGGACTGAAATCCTGAAAGAAAACCACGATTCCGAATTAGCTGGTCACATGGGAATTGCCAAAACCATTTCTAGGATAGCCCGGAAGTACTACTGGCCAGGGATGTTTAGAGACTGTGATGTATGGAAGAAAAAAAACTTACATCTAATATGTACAATTTCCTTAAAATTATTTATAGTTTAATCTATCTACAGGTTTAATCAATCGTTTAGGTCGGTTAGACATAGTGTTATTATCACTGGGGTGGTTATCACTAATTGTGTTATTCGTTTCACTGTGATTATCACTTATTGTCGTTTCACTGGAACGAATCACTGAAGAAGGGTCACTTTCATATGGAAAATCGGAAATCACATTGGGAGAGTCACCTAATGCCTTATCATTTAAGTTTTCACTTGGTGAATTATCTAACAAACTACATCCAGAAAATTCTGACAAATGTAACCTTCGCTTTATCTGATTCAGGTGACGCTTCCAAATGACGTTTGTAATGGAGTCCGATTTTCCGATCATGAAATCGGCCTTCATTTTAAATTATTTTTTTCGGATTTTTATTTCAAATTCCTGCATTTCATTTCCATTCGGAGTTGAACCGAGAGGATCGAATATGATCCGTTCGATATTGTTTTGCATGCAGAGAATCTAGTAAAAAGAGTCATAAGAACCACGTAGAATGTAGATAACGCCGTTTTTCTAGTTTATACGTACGATAAGCCAGATTCGAAGATGTTTTACCGGAGTACTTTTCTAGAAAAATAACATTTCTGCGCTAAATCGGGTATTTTCACAAGATATAAAGCCTTTCCTATTCTTTTACAAATGGTACCTTTTATCCATCTAGGTTTATTAATATCTCTATAATCTCTAACTGTGACTTCATCGTCAATGTCAAATTCAATAAATCGTTTTCCTCCATGATATTTTTTCTGTTTGATTTGTTTATTAAAAACATGATCTTTCAAAATATCTTTTCTGAGAGCTTCAGGAATAATTAATCTGTTATTCCACATCAGACAACCTTGCTCAATACTGATATCAAATCTAATTCTGTGAAATGGTTTAATACAATTATCTAAGATTTTATGTGGCCACCCTGTAGAGACAAACTTCATAATTTTTAAAAGACATTGATCTTTCGAAGTTTCCAATTTAACCTTTGAAAAGGTTGACGGAAAATCAGGGTTATTTGAAAAATAATTAATAAAATCAACATCTACATCTTCCCAATCAGCATTCTGTTTGAACTCAGGTAAACGAGATAAACTATCGGCATAATTTTTGTTGGAGGGTACAAATTCAATGTCATAACTATAATTTGATAGAATAACCGCCCAACGGCGCAATCTATTTGCCGAGAACTGGGGTATGCCTTTACTTGGGTGAAAAATAGAAATCAATGGTTTATGGTCAGTGACCAAAGTGAATTTTCTTCCATATAAATATTGATTGAACTTACACAGGCCAAAAATAATTGCCAAACCCTCCTTTTCAATTTGTGAATACTTTTGTTCCGTATTTGATAATGTACGAGATGCATAAGCAATAGGTTTCTCGCAACCACTAGGTAAAATATGAGTAATCACACAGCCAATACCGTAACTGGAGGCATCAGTTATTAAACGTACTGGCAAGTCTGAGTTAAAATGAACTAATACGTCTGCGGACATTAATAAAAGTTTAATTTTTTCGAAAGCTCTTTGTGCTTCTCGCGACCAATACCATTCGCTTTCATTTTTCAACAAGTTGTACAAAGGGTACAGAATATTACTTAAATTTGGGACAAATCTCCCATAATAGTTAATTAGACCTAAAAAAGATTTTAACTCAGTAATATTTCGTGGAACAGGAGCATTTTTGATAGCAGAAATTTTATTTTCACATGTATGCAAACCATGTTTATCAATCACAAAACCTAAGTAAGAAACTTTAGTTTTAAAAAATTCACATTTATTTAAAGAAATCTTTAATCCTGCTCCTTGTAACCTATTCAACACTTGTTCCAAATGTTCGATGTGTTCCTTACGATCTTTACCTGTTATTAGAATATCATCTTGAAAAATGACAACACCAGACATTCCGCTTAGCAAGGATTCCATCATTTTCTGGAATTTGGCAGGAATACAAGCTATTCCAAATGGAGCCCTAGTGTAACGGAATAATCCCTTATGGGTTGAAATAGTCACAAGATCCTTTGACTTTTCATCCAAGCAAACTTGTGTGTATGCATTTGCCAAATCGAGTTTGGTATATTCTGCTCCACCCTGTAGAGTAACAAATAATTCTTCAATTCGAGGAAGCGGATATTGATCAACCTCAATATAAGGATTTAAGGTAACCTTAAAATCACCACATATTCGTACGGAACCGTCTTTTTTTAATACAGGAACAATAGGTGTTCCCCATGGACTATAATCAACAGGTTCCAAAACGTTCAAATTAATCAATCTATTTAACTCTACCTCAACTTTTTCTTTAATTGCAAAAGGAAGAGGGCGAGCACGGAAAAATTTTGGTGTGACGTCATCTGTTTTCAAATTTATTGAAATAGAACCCTTGGTAAATTTGCCCAAACCAGGCTCAAAAACGAATTTAAATTTATTAACGAGATAATGTAAATCTGGAGGAAATTCAATAAAATGAGTATTAGAAATATTCAATTTGAACAAGCTAAAAAAATCACGTCCCAATAGTGGAGGACCTGTAGCATTTGCAACCACGTATATGTTCAATTCATGTTGTTTGTTTAGAAAAGAAATATTACAATTAAACATACCTAATGGAATAATGTGATTCCCATTATACAAATTGAAAATTTTATCAGTTTTCATCAATTTATGTTTCGAAAAATGTTCGAAATAATATCCCTCGGAAATCACAGTAAAACTAGAACCAGTGTCCAAATTGAAAGTATGAGAAATTCCATCTATAACAATTTCAACTAAAATCGGTCTAGTATTTGAATCTAAATTAAATAAAGAATTTTGCTCAACCGATTCTAAATAATTTTGAGATGCTCGGTGAGAATTTTTCGTTTGATAACACATTGGTGCTAAATGTCCCTTTTGTTTACAATTGTGACAGATACAATTTTTGAAAGAACACTTATCTGGCGTGTGATTTCGTCTACCACATACGGTGCATTTCGGAAACTTGTCCGAGTGAGAAAACTGCTGTGACGATGTCGTTTTCCGGCCTTGTTGAGATGAAAATGCTCGCGTCCCTGCTGCGCCACTTGTTGAAAAACCATGCGCACGCCCCGTTCCGGATGGATTCTTCTTTCGATTAGAGGTAGAAAAATGTAATTCCGTTTCTCTCTTCATGAAATTTTCTGAATTACAACTCGAAGACGTTGGTTGAACCACTGATTTTATGGTAGCCACTTCCACTGCTTCCTCAAAAGTTATTTTTTTCTTCTCCTCCATCAGCCTATCATGCACTGGACCTTTATTATAAGCGACAATGAAAATATCCCGCAATAACACCTTCATTTCGTTCGTTTCGAATTGACATGGAGCCACCAAACTTTTTAATCGTGCGGCCCATTCTTTAGGTGATTCATTCTGGGACTTCTTTGCATTGTAAAATTTGAACCTTGAACCGAAAACACTGTCACTCGGCTTGTAATACTCCGTGAGCCTTTCTGATAAATCTTTGAAAGTTTTTGTTTCAGGTTCATCCGGAATACAAAGATTGAAAAGTAGTCTGTAAGCATCTTCACTTAAAATGTTCAATAATATTGCGCTCTTACGCTTTTCGTCCTCAATCGCATTAGCCACAAAATAAGATTGTAACCTTTTCTTGAATATTGACCATTCTGAATTTGAGGGGTCGAATTCACGTAAATGTCCAACGTGGTCCGTCGTGACGGTCGCCATGTTACTTGGTGTTCTGGCTAAGTAGTTGAAACTATTTTTCGTTTCGGAGATCGGGATTCACTTGAAAATCCTCGTCGCCACTTGTGATGTATGGAAGTTGATTCCAAATTTTGAATATAAAAGATGTCTTTTATAAACTTAAATTTTATTCGATAAATCACTAATAATCGTTTATACAAACTCTTCGCCATGTGGTATAATTTGATACTGATGATGGTTTTAATTTACGCATGAAATATGCGACTCATTCTATTGCGCATGGAAATATGTCAATTTGAGTCTATTGAAGAATACACTACAGAGACGTTGCGAAATATGTAAGGAGCTGCACTTCGTGCCAAAAGTTCAAAGTTTCGCAACAGAAAACTCCAGGGAAAATGCAACCACACCGAATGGCGGATGCGCCGTTCAAGGAAGTATCTACCGACATCGTGGGGCCATTGCCACGATCCAAAAAGGGAAATTCCTACATCGTTGTGATGCAAGACCGGTTTACAAAGTGGGTAGAATGCCGTCCGTTGCGAAAAGCCACCGCCAAAACTGTTTACTCTGCCCTCTACGAACAAGTAATTCTGAAATATGGCTGTCCAAAACTGGTGATATCCGACAATGGGGTACAATTTGACAGCCGATTATTCAAGAACAGTCTCCGCGAGTTGAACATAGCTCACCGTTTCACCCCTCCTTACACACCGCAATGTAACCCCGTAGAAAGGGCCAACCGTACATTAAAAACAATGGTAGCACAGTTCTGCGAAACCGATCAGCGAAACTGGGATGAGAAGATAGGAGAACTGACTTTTGCAATCAACACTGCCAAGCAAGAATCTACCGGATTCACACCTGCCTATTTGAATTATGGAAGAGAACTAGAAGTTCCAAGGGCGATTCATTCGACAAACCCCCATAATGAAGAAACCGGCCAGGAATCCGGCAGTCAGGAAGCAGAAAGAAGAGATATGACTCACCGCACTGATCAGCTCAAACATCTCCAGGAGGCATATGAGTTTGTCCGAACCAGGTTGTACCGTGCTTTCGATCAGCAGGCTCACAGTTACAATCTCCGCCGTAGAGATGCCCGTTACCATGTTGGAGATAGAGTTCTTCGCCGTGATCGTCCTCTATCGTCTGCCGTTGACCATTTCGCTTCCAAACTTGCACCAAAGTTCGTCGGCCCATATACTGTGGTAAAAGTAATTTCCCCCGTCGTGTACGACCTGAAAGATGACGGTGGTAAAAGAGTGTCAAACATCCACATTAAAGACCTTAAGCCATACCATGAATAAAACTGTAAGTAGTTATTAAATTAACCGTTTCTGTGAGTATGTTTGACGGAAAACCGTCCAACGTGAGCAGAGATGGGGAAACCGCCATAGAAGCTGAGACCTGCAATATAGAGAACCGTCAGCACTTGTAGTACCCCCAAAACACCGTCACCTTAGAGAAGCCACCGCATTTTCCGGCCAACAACGCCAGGTAATCGTTCAAAATAATACATAAATTAATAACAACCTTTCAATAACGTTACCTGGTGGTGTTATCTGATCTTGATCTTTTCTCTACCGGGAAACAACTAACCCATTATATAAACTGTCTGAACTGTCATATTTTGCCTATGAATTGATATCTGTTTCACTCGTTAGACTACTAAACCTTCATCTGTAAAACATTCATCAAGGTACCTGTCTGGGCTAATACCGTTAAACGTAACATCATTACTTCTAAGTATTTCTAGTCCAGCATTATTAAATCGGTCTGTTAGTCCAGGAAGGTCAACCTATTTATTGCACCGTTTCCATTCTGAATCAAGCATTACTGTATTAATAACTGATGATTAATTATTGTATTATGTATGTTTTATGTACACAATTGTTCGCTGTTCACTGTCTGTGGAAATGAGGACTAGTCTATCGAGGGAAGTCCGCTAGAAAGAAACAAGAAAATGGGAGAAGTTTCATCGAGATCAGATGGTTGGAACTAAATGAAATACCCACCTGTAACAGTCACGAAACAGCCGAAGTCAACAATCCACCGAGTACCTACACCGACGCCAACATCTATTGCGTCAGTTTGGGACGCCGATTTCATCGTCTACTCCACTGGCTTGGATCATACCAATTCGGCGTGCCCTATTTCAAGTCCAGCAACCAGCATCAGTCAAAGTCAAGCCCAAAATCTGAAAAGCACTAAGTCAAACCACATCGAAGAGGACTTGTAATTAAGTACTTACTGTGTAGGAGGTGTCTTCGACCAATTATTTTATTATTCCATCACCCTTCGCTGTACACATTTATTAATTCACGGTTTACTATTAACCAGAAAATGGAAATGTCAGCAAATAACCCAATTAACAAGGCAACCCTGACAGGAAGGAACGAAATGGCGGCGACACATGCGCAGATATGAGATATGGGATATTGGAACTACCCTTTGACTGGAGGAACAGAGATCTACGACCACGGACCACGCATCGCCTACGAACCACAGAACATGGAGATGATAGATTGTAAATAATGTAAGCCTGATTGCGAGACAACCGTGTTGATTTCTTTATTCAGATGGTCGGGAGCCGCGAAAATTCAAATTGTGATTGATTGAATTTTCCGTCCGTGCTTCGGGGGATGTAATGAAGCTCGATTTTCCGATCATGAAATCGGTCTTCATTTTAAATTAATTTTTCCGGATTTTTATTTCGAATTCCTGCATTTCATTTCCGTTCAGAATTAAACCGAGAAGATCGAATATGGTTCGTTCGATATTGTTTTACATGCAGAGAACCTAGTAAAAAGAGTCATAAGAACCACGTAGAATGTAGATAACGCCGTTTTTCTAGTTTATACGTACGATAAGCCAGATTCGAAGATGTTTTACCGGAGTACTTTTCTAGAAAAGTAACATTTCTGCGCCTGCCGTTTCCGCCCCACTCAGGGAGATTATAAAAGGCGATTTTCCCCTCATCTGTGACCCATTATTCATTTTTGCTCCGGCCTGAATAGAATAGTATCATTTGCGTTTCCGAAATATCCTTTCTTTTTGATTTGAAAGTTTAACGAATTCTCGATTTGTTTCTTTCTTTACCGAGTGAAAAGTAGTGCACCGAAATCGTAAGTACCGATCCAATTCATTTCAGTCTCATTTTCCTGCATCTTCGTTGAGTCTATCAAAATAGCTGTTACGTCGAGATCCGTATTAAATCTTCCTTTACTCTAACAAGATTTCCTGTAGTCTATAGCACGTTTAACTGAGTTAGTCGGTACCCGATAACGTCTGATCTTGGTGGAGAGTAGTCTCACCATCAGACCGGAGGGTTCATGCAAACCAATGCTATAGAACGTGGAGTCTAATTCCGCTTCGGTACCGATCCTTCGCGCCCCTAGTTCGGTGCGTCCTGTTTGACCATTTATATTTAACCCGGCCAAACCCGACCTTTCTAGACGTGAAACAAGCTAAGTAGACAATATAACTCTTTTGAGTTTCCGGACTGAAAGAATATCGGACAGAAAGTAAGCACTATACATTTTCATATCCGTCCCACATTTTTCAACTGTAGATTTAAATTCTCCGTTTAATTCAAATCTCCCCCCCTTCTATTCTGGCTGACTCGTACCGTAAAATATTTCTTTTGAATGAATGCTCGCAGTCAGGCAAAACTGAATCACTTTTCTTTACCTGTGTATATTTGATATATCTTGGGATTAATGCATATTTGATGTTTTATTGATATTGGTGAATATTTGATATTTTCTTGACATTATTGCATTTGTATCACTATTTCAACCGATTGAATAAATTGTGTGAATTGCTCTATTTTCGATTTCTCAGTTATCGCTAACACCCTAGATACAACCGAACTCTTTCTCCGGCTAAGCAGCTATCCTGGCAGGTTTGCTATTCTACCTTATAAGCAAAAAGAATAGCTGGCGCTCGAGGTAAGGTTTCTAAAGGGAAAAAAAAACCCTATTACAGGACCTTTGATGATATAAATAATCTGGGTTTGAAATAATCGATCCGGAAACAATCCAGCCGAGCTTAGTTTTTTGTAACACTTCGCTAATTGATAATTGTTTGTTGCTCAGAATTTTGAAAAATACATTCGCACCTAGAAGTACGTCAACGGAATCAGAAATATTGAATAAGCTATCAGCAAGTTTGATGTTTGAAGGGATATTCAACTCAGAAACGTCGAAAGAAATTTGAGGTAGCCTCTCTGTGATTTTGTTTATAATCAAAAATGTTTCCTCGAAGGAGTATTTTCCATCACTGGAATGAAATATAAATTTTGTTTGACTTGAAATGTTATTCAACAAATCATTTATCCCTGCCACTGGTATACCAACTTTTTTAGTTGGTAATTTCAACTTATTAGCTAAAGCGCTTGTCACAAAGCTTGACTGAGATCCACTATCAAGCATGGCCCTGCATTCGATCATTTCATTTTTGTAGTTGCATATTTTTATGAGCGCAGTTGCCAGTAAAACTTGACGCACGCCACTGTCAGTGTTGTTAGTGTCGCGAAATAAGCTTTGTGTAAGGGTGACAGGTTGCGATATTCCAGAATTGGAAACGTTTTCTTCTTCCGCGGGTGTTGTTGTATTGTGACTTACTTGACCTTGCATAGTCTCGTTCTGATGAAGTTGCGTGAAGTGTTTTTTATGACAAATTCTGCAACCGCTCGATTTGCATTCCTTCGATGTATGATTTGGTCTCAAACAATTGTAGCATAATCTAAGTTTTTTGACTTCTGAAATTTTGTCCGAAACCTTCATATTTTTGAATTTGTCACAAAGTGCGTTATAATGATTTTGTTTGCAGAAAGAACAAGAAACCTTTTGCGTCGAAAGATGAGATATTGATTTTTCTTCGCGATTGAATGTTTTAGAGAAGTTTTTCTTTTCATAAGTTTTGTTTTCAACAGTTTCTAATAGCTGACAGTGTTTTGATAGAAATTCATTTAGTTCTTTAACTGTGGGGTTATCTTTATTTTTGACATTTTCTTCCCACTCTCGTTTAGAGGTGGTATCAATTTTAGACGTTAAAATGTAAATTAAAAGAGTGTCCCAAGTGTCAGTAGGTTGACCTAAGGATTTCAGAGCTCGTAAATTTTTGTTGAAGTTATCTAGCAGTTTTCGGAGTTGTGAAAAGGATTCATTCTTCATATGGGGTAATTCAAATAAAGTTTTGATGTGAGTGTGAATTATTAATTTTTTATTTTCGTATCTCTCTTTCAGCATAGACCAAGCAATGTCATAATTATCATTCGAGATTTCTAGTGCCTGAATCACTTGTGCAGCTTCATTCTTCAAACAGGATTGTAAATAATAAAATTTTTGAACATTAGAGAGATTTAGATCGCTATGAATAAGGCTATTGAAAGTATCATGGAAAGTTAACCATTGGTTGTAATGACCATAGAAATCAGGTAAATTAATACTTGGTAATTTTACCTTTGATTGCACCGTTTGTCGAATTGAGGACGGCCCTGTAGAAAAGCTTGTGCTTTGATTACTTTGTTGGCTTATAGACTGATTTTCAGGATAAACACTGTTTTTGTCATTATCCAAAACATTTGAATTTTGCAGTTTTGCAATGAGTTTCTTGGCGCTTCCAATTGTTTTAAAGAATTTATCTTCGAACGTTTGCCTTTCTTCCTCATCTGTGGTTTTCTCTGAGAGGGATTCGATTTCGCTTTGAATTTCTTCAAACTCGTCAATAATATTTCGATATTTTTCCAAACGCGTTTCAACTTCATAAATTGATTAATTATTTTAGTCGAAAGCTTCAATGAAATTCATAAATCGAGATATTTGACTTTTCATCACGGTACGCTTTGATTTTAATCGTTGTAAATCGGCCATTGTTTGTTTGAACAGGTATTATATAAAATGACATTAATAGGACATGATTTGAGTAAAAGGAGGGCAACTTACTGCGTTTTGTTTGTATCAATTGTATCCTGGGTCACCTGTGTGTAGATTGGGATGGCTGGTCTTGTTGATTGAACTTGAACTCGCTTCTGTTGTCGTTACTGGCACATCAGCATGGCGGCTTCGACTTGACTTTTCAAAACTTGCACTTTACTTGGAAAACTATCCACGGTTCGAATGGACCAAATGTTGCGTTGTGTAAGTGATAAACGCTGGTTAGTTTTAATCGTATAATGTGGACTGTATAATTTGTGTTTGTGTACGAAAGATTACAAGAATACAAGATACATGTGTCGTGACAAATGACCATACTACATACTAATTCCTACTAACTAAATTGTTCCGATAGTTCGCACTCACATGATGTCCCAATCGTCGGACAGGTACGCACACGATCGGGTGCGTCTGGAGTTTATACGAACTGCCACGGCGGAAAGGCGGCCACCATAGGCGTCCCATTAGGTTTAGCAATATACACGTCACTTCGCGAAAAGTGCAACCACGATAATGCATGGAGGTTTATGCGCTTAAGGTGAATACAGACTATTCTGACGTGACGTGATTCCACGTCACGTCAGACGTGTAGCAGTGCTCACATTGGCCTAATATGAACGTGAACATCAAAATGTGAATGATATAAAAATGCAACACATCGTTCTGTGCGTTCACGTTCATATCAGGCCAATGGGAGCACTGACGTGGAATCACGTCACGTCAGATTAGTCTGTATTCACCTTTAGAAAAGCATTGTTGTGATTCACGCGGTCGCTAGGTTTGTATCTGCTGTCATGTGACAGCACGCGAAATTTATAATTCTGCAAATTTACATTCTCTGATCGTACGTGATTTCACGTCTGAAATTTTGTGAAGTGATTGCAGTAAATTGAAGTGGAAAATGGAGGAAATGTTGATCGAACTTGTCAGGCTTCATGAAGTGATCGATGATCATTCTTCATCAATGTACAGGGATCAGAATGTACGACAACAAGCTTGGGAAGAAATAGCTGCACAATTAAAAATAACAGGTAAATTAATTTTTCAATTATATTTTTTAACGACTGAACCTATAATGATATAAACACCTATAACCTATAATCATATAAACAAAATACGGTAAATTTCCAGTTTAAGTCCCCCTTGATTTTGCGATGTTTTAATTTTTTTTCGTGAAAAACAAGTGATTTGGTATGATTTACTACTAGTTTCAATGCTGGCAAACAAGTAATTTTGCTGTTTTTCCAACGGGATTTGGAGTGAATAGGGGTGCTGGGTGGGTTTGATTTTTAGAAATTTTCTTCAAAAAATGACAATTTACGGAAAGAATTAGTATTGAATCGTCTAAAAAGATCAAAATTTGTCAAAAATGTCAAGGTAATTGACCTATTCTTTCAAGGACATGACCAAGAGAGGAATACGAAAAATGTACAATTTCATTGGCGCTGAATCAATGAAGATAATAAATTTTCTCCAGGCTATAGTTTCTGAAAATTTCAAAAATAATTTGTTTTTTCGAAAGTCTCCGACAGTATCCATTTATAAAAATATGTCGACCAGAAAGCATATTTTCATTAAATCAAGATGCGATTGCTCCAAAAACATACCTTGAAAGATACTGACTGAAGTATCACATTTTCGTTATCCTAGCTCTTTTCTGTAAGTATTGTTTGTAACCGCAACTTGGAACACACACACATTCAAATCTTCCATTGTTACACTCACACTTGAAGAACTTCTGACAATTTACTATTTTATAATCTAAGGAAAGATGAATGAATATCTCGAATGACTTTTCAACTTTCATCTCATGAATTATTATTTTGAAATACCTAGCAACGATACCCTACGCTCGTGATTTGGACGGGAAAAATTTTGTTTGAATTGAATTCAATGAAAATTCAGCGTACGATGCTTGTTGCCACGTTCAATCAATGCATTTTTATTGCTCAAAAAAAAAATGAAACCGAAGGTTTTTATATCATGTAGGTATTGGATATCTCATAGGAATGGAGCAAGATATGAAAAATAGATTGGACAAATTTCATTCAGGCGTCGTTTTACGAATGTAACGTTGCTTTCTCGAGGTTAACATCATAATATCAGTTGAAATAATATGTTATCATTGCAGTATATATTAAATTAAGCCATCAGACTCCGAACTGACATAACCTAACCTTACCGAACTGGTGAAAAACGATAAGGCCACCAAAATTTCAGGGGGAGGCCCCCTGAACCCCCCCTTGTGGGCGCCCATGCCCTCGTTTGAATAGAACGAAAAAAGTGCCGACGTCATCCGGGAACAAGGGGATGTCTAAAGCCTAACCCAACCTGAACCTAACCTAACTGCTGAACGATAAGGCCACCAAAATCTCAGGGGGGGGCACGTCCCCCCTGAACCCCCCCTTGTGGGTGCCCATGCCCTCGTTTGAATTGAACGAAATCAGTGCCGACGTCATCAGGGGACAAGGGGATAAATGTCTAAACCCTAAAGTCTAAAGGCTCAGCTCTCGAAAATCCACCTGCCCTGTGTGGAAGTTCTATGTTTATCTTAGTATTTAAGACATTACTGAGATTTGGCAACACCGTCTGTTCGAGAAAAAAATCACCTTACGGTATTTTACACTGCCGACGCGATTCAAATAAACATAAAGTCTAAACGCAGGTGGAAATATTCACAATCTTTTTTATTTTTTTTCTCCGAAACTACTTGTTTGCCAATGCTGAAATTAAAACTGTAGGGTGTCTTCACCATATACAATCACGAGACAAAATATTTTAAAAATCGGAGAGGGGGACCTAAACTAGATATTGACCCAAAATACATATACCACATACAGGGTGTCTCAAGTTCGAGTGCCTATTAGACGTTTCTGGAGAACTAGACATATTTGAAATCTGAAAATTGGGATTATGATATTGTTCGAAATTCTCTACAGAGCTTAAATATTTTCGAAGCCCAAAAACTTCCGGTTATACAGGGAGTGAAAATAAATTCGACGAAAAAATTTTTTTTCAAGTTTTCCATTCCTGGTATGATTGAGTATTCAATAGTGAATACATTTCTGTTGAAACCATTGTATTAAATCGAATAGTTTTCAAAATATCCAAAAAAAAACTGGAAAAAAAGTCAATATGTTCAGTCAGTAATTCATTATTCTTATTTTAAATATCCTGAACGTAAACCGTTTTTACAACATCGAAGAGGAAGGATGTGAAAAGGTCATGCATCTTTTGGATTTCAAAAATATCATCACATGGTGGTTCAAATTTTGTGTTGAAAATTGTGATCTTAAATTGGCCATAACTTCTGTTTTTCAAATTAGAACCCTATTTTTTATAATTGTGTTGGATTCTGCGGTCAAAAGTAATGATAGTTTTCTCACATGATTATGCTCCTAAATTCAATAATTTCTGAGTTATTTGAGATTTTCTGGATTTATGGTGTACGTAGAGTCAAATTCTTCGAATCTGATCCATAAGGATATTCTGTGAGCATAGAAGATAAATCATCCCATTCATAATTCACAAGTGTCAGACAGGTCTTATTGTTAGTCGTTATGAAATTTTTTGATTTCACAAAATGAATCGTTGTTATTCTAATAATGAGATTTTGGATTTATTTCTTAATTGTATTTTTTCAATTGTATACGCAATACACATTCAAATGCACGTAATGATATTGTTTATTTCAAATCCATGGTGGATGACACAAAATGCGGAATATTCTCCATCTCGCTACCAATATTCCGAAGGCATTTTCTAATACGCGTCGTGCTCTTGATAATCTATAATTATATATTTTACGATTTTCATTCCCTTGTAAGTGGTATTTGCTGTATGGTCGGAGCAAATATGTTTTAAGTGGGAAAGCTTCATCTCCCACGATGATATGTGGTAATGGGGATCCATTTGGTTCCAGTCGGGAGGGTGCTGGCACCTTCAATGTTTTTTTGTCTAGCATATTTCCAATTTCTGATTTTACAAAAATTCCCCCATCACTGTTTCGTCCATAGGAGCCAACATCAATTGCAATAAATTTGTAGTCGGCATCAACTAGAGCCAACAAAACTAAAGAATGACTTTGTAATCATAGTATGTAGATCCCGCATTAATAGGACACTGAATATTAACATGCTTTCCGTCAACGCCAACGGCAGCAATGCAATTCGGAAAATTCCATAGTTGGTTATTAAATCTACTTGTCGATTTTCTCCAAATCTCCTCAGTAGGTTCTGGCATCTGGCCTCAAATTGTTCCATATGGCCTCACAAACTTCGATTACTGTATTTCGAACCGTACTGAAGCCCATTCTATAATTAAATCCCATACTCCTGGACGAATTTCCAGTTACCAGGTACCTGAAAATATTCTGACTCATTTCGCTGATTCTATTTTCAGCTGATAACGCTGAAACAAAATGGGAGAAACCCCGGAGATGTTTCTGCAATGCAAGGAATAGGCGCCCCTCTACAAAAAGTGACCAGGCAACAACAAAAATTTTACCTTGGAGATTTGAACCACAGATGCAGTTTCTGTTACCTTATTTGGAAGGTCGCAGGGACGAGTAAATACAAATTATTAGTCTCTGAGTAGAATTTTTGTTAAAATGTTTTAGGACCCACGGAAACTTGCAAGATTCGAAAAAGAAACAAGAAAGTCAGGTTCTTCCAGAAGAACCGAATGACGTAGATGAGCAGGAAATGCAGTATCCTGATGAAGTGGCTGAAGGTACAGTTGAGGTAGAACACAATACATCAGCACCACAACAAACACCTTCGCAAGACCTTATATTGCACGCCAAAAATACCAAAACACTAGAGGACATAAAAAAAAATAAAAATTATACTAAAAAGAAAACTACAGCAGTGGATCGAATGGCGGCAATAATGAAACAGAATGCCGCTCTCAGAAAAAGAAGATTTGAAGCAAATACTATACAGCGGAATTCCAACCCTTTCGAAAATTTGGACGAGACCTATATTTTATTTCTAGGCTTAACCAGAATGATGAAAAAGTTTCCGAAAGGGGATCAAGCTTCTGTTAAGCTAACAATTAGCAACGCAATTCTTCAGACTGAATTGCGAAGCGCACAGACACAAAGTGCTCCTACAATTACACCATATACTTTTTAGCCATTAATTTCACCACAGGATACTAGTAGGCCATCTACTTCATCTTCGGAATATTATTTTCCTGCATACAACGATCCTACATCACCTGAGATAGTTCAAGAGGGATGGAGACAAACATCAGATGAAATGACTTCAATGCTTGACTTCGATGGGTATTTACCTTGAATATCTTTTAATATCGTTACATTTGTTCAGTAATATTTTATTTTTTAATAAAATATTTCAATAATTTATATGGCTACTGGTTTGTACTTACCTTAAACACACAGCCAGCCTTTCTTCGGTACTAATCGCTTTTCTAAGCTGTGTGTTTTGCTTCTGTATATCATTTTTAATAAGTCGATGCAGAAAATCGAATTCGATCTGGGTAATCATTTGATAATTCTTTAACTTATTGATGGAATTCCCCCACTTCCTCTCTTCTTTTATTTATTTGGTGAATCCATTCCCTTCTACGACGATCACCAACAACTGTAAAAGCTGTTATATTCTCCATATCTTCTTCCCATTCCGAAGAGCTTGATGAAGAAGAATCTCTATTTCGCATCATCACTAAATACTGCCCGAATAGCTCATGACAGCGCGAATGTCAAATAGTTTGTCTCTATCGTTACGTTGAACCCTTAGATAAGGGAAGTCTGGAAAATATTCAGCAGAGTTGCGTAAATTTGCAATAATGGTAAGTTTACACATGCATGGATTTACCGGCGCCAGTCTTAACGCCAGTTCAACTTTCACGCAAGTAAGCGTTCACACAGTTTCCAGTGTTTTGCACGCCAGTTGCTCGATACTCTCGTTATAGTAGGTACCTACATCATGTCACGAAAGGAGCTTGTGAAAAATTGTCGAAAAATTACAAAATCGATAATTGATAGTATTATTGAAGCTTTAGAACGGAAGAAACGACATAAAAGAAAAAGTCGTTTAACTTCCGATGCACCAAATCTGTGAATAGCCATTTTCCCTAGCATCTTTATTTTGTACATTCCAGAATGCACGTCCCACAAACAAGGAACTTGTTCATACAATTCTAAAAACTGTATTATGGTTTCTGATTTCCATTTCTTCTCTTTTTTGTTCATCGTTAAAACACAAAACTCACAAAAGAACCGAATTATACTATCAAACTGTGCCCCTAACCTCAAAAGTGATTTTCCGCTGCGTAAACAATATTCATCGGCGTGCACGGAATGTGTTTACATTTGCAAGTTGTAATTTCACCGGCGCAAGAAAAGATACTGGCGCATGAAATTTTGGAAGCGACCAAAATTTTTAATCCATGCATGCCTGGATAACGCTTGCACGCCAGTAAGTGTTTACATATGCATTTTAAAGTTACTGGCGCGCCAGAAGTCACCGGCGCCAGTAAATCATTGCATGTGTAAACGCGGTATAACGTTAAATTTTTTTTCACCAAAGGCATACGATTATGTGAGGAATGTTTTTTATACAGGGTTGCCTCACAGCAGCACGATATGAAAGTGGCTGCAAAATATTGACGCTTCTCCAGGCTTCTCAACAGAAGCTTTGGAGACACTGAATAGAATAGTTAAATTTGACAATAAACCCTGTATATGTAGTTTAGTGATGGATGAAATGTCCATACGTCAACATTTGGATTGGGACGGAATTTCCACGTCATGTCGTACCTGGTGACATTATATCTTTCCTTAAAGGTAAATCCGGATATCGGGACGTTGAGTTTGGCGTGGAAGGAATACCTGGGAACCCCGACCTACATAAGAGATTTGTAGTCTATGCTCCATTTCATTTGAAGGAAGACATGTACTCAGACAGTTTCTGGCCATCGGGTGTTGGTGTACAGCGCTACAGTTTTGCTAGACATAAGAACACAGAAACTAAGACCAATTTTTTACATACTCAGAGCAGTGCAAGTCCACATGTCCACAAGAATCATAGACACTGCTCTGAATGATAATACAATTAATATTATGCACATAAACATTCAATGCCTTACAACTTCACTAAATGGGCTTGAAAGGTTTGCAAATGATAAACAAGTGAATTTTTTAGCCATAACTGAGCATTGGCAGAATACTGAACAGCTCATCAGTTGTCACATCCCAGGATATAGACTTATTACAAGCTACTGCAGGCCACTAAAACGACACGGAGGCAGTGCAATATTCGTTTCCGATAATATAAAGGAATGCAATATCAGAGTAGACATCAACGATATTAGTGAACCATACATATTTGAATGCTCAGCAATGGAATATAAACCTAATAATAACTTTAAACTAATTCTGATTGCTATTTACAGGTCAAACACTCCAGCCTTATCAAGTGTGGACGTTTTTTTTTTGAGAAACTCCTGCTGCTAATGAAAATGCTCACTAAAGACAGAACTTCTAAATTTGTGATTACGGGAGACTTCAACATAGATATGTTAAAACCGGAAACTAATGAATATCAAACTCTCAATATGATACTACAATCTTACGGATTCAAAATACTAATCCATGAACCAACTCGCATAACCACCTCTTCCTCATCTTGTTTAGATAACATTTTCACAAACATTCAAAATGGTGAGGTAGGTATTGTTCAGCCATACTTGTCAGATCACACTGCACAAATGTTCACTTTACCCCAGGTACTTCCCAATCAACAGTCTACAAATTACAACAAATTCAGAAATTTTGCTGAACACAATATCAGTAATTTCCTATGTGAGCTGGAGGTGGTTGATTGGTCACCCATATACGGTTTCAATAAAAATAACATTGATGATGTGGAACTATTTCGAAAGTTGCTTTGACAACACATTCAAAAATAATTTTCCAATGACTAAAAGATGTGCCAAAAAAACATCAGATCCAAAATTGTCAAAATTTAAAAATGAATTAGATATCCTATATTTAATGTCTCGAATGAATGTTAACTATCTAAATCAGTATAAAAAGACCAAAAAAAAATATGACAAAATGATTTCACACATTAAAACTAAACACTACGGCTATCTGATTGAAAATTCCTCAAATAAATCCAAAACTACCTGGAGAATAGTGAATGACGTTACCGGAAGGTCATCGTCAAAAGGTAATGTTTTGCCAGAAGGTGATACAGAATCCATGGTAGCAAATTTCAGCAAGCTCTTCTCGTATAGCGCCACCGATGTGGATACTAAATTTTGATATTTTTAATGACCTTTGTAATTATGCGTATTGGTAATAAGAGGGTTCTTTTTGGTCTGGATTAAAGAGTCTCAATTAGACAAAATGCCGACGTTTCGATTTATTTCAAATCATCTCAGGGTTCTACAACGAATGATAAACATAAATAACACAGAAAATTTTGAAATCCTATAGAATAAACAAGTTGGCTACATAAAATATGAACCAGGAAACACACAAAAAAAAATTTTCATATAACAGATATTGTACATAAACGATATTCATTTATGAAGCAACAAATACGATGGTAATTAAACAAACAAAAAAAAAGAACTCCATATATATTATGAAGAACTTCTCCGAAAAAACAATGAGAGCTACTCACATTGCCAGTTGGTCTCTATTGTCATCTCTAGAAATAAAAATACTGAGGATGGACCGATAACGGATATCATTCGGATATCATTCGACATTTTGTCTAATTGAGACTCTTTAATCCAGACCAAAAAGAACCCTCTTATTACCAATACGCGTGGATACTAAAGTTAAACCTAATACCTTCAACGAACAACTTGCTCATTGCTCAAAATGTGTCAGTAAATCCTTCTATATGTTTCCCATATCGAATGCAGAAATTGCAGAGGAAGTCAATAAAATGAAAAATTCACCATCATTTGGCTATGATGAGATACCAATGACCTTGATTAAAAAATGCATTCATATAATATCAGAACCTCTGAAACATATCATCAATGAATCATTCATATCAGGTATTTTTCCAGAAAAACTCAAACTATCAATAGTTAAACCAATATATAAGAGGAGACCGAGGACCGACCTAGGCAACTATCGTCCAATAACTATATTATCCAGCTTCTCAAAAATTTTCGAAAAAATTCTGACTGGTCGTCTTCTTTTGTTCTTCAGGAAGCATCGAATCTTTAATAAATACCAACATGGGTTTCTAAAAGGCAAAAATACTGAAACAGCTATTTACGATACAATTCTAACTATCCAGAGGTCTTTGGAGGATGGAGAGATTCCTCTTGGAATTTTTCTAGATTTATCTAAGGCCTTTGACAACGTAGATCACTCAACGCTCTTATTAAAATTATATTCATATGGCATTCGTGATAAACAGCTGGATCTGATTCGAAGCTACCTGGAGAACAGGAGACAGAGGGTCCTAATAATAGACAAAAACAAAACAAGCATATCACCAGTGGAGATAATTAATAGGGGAGTACCGCAGGGAAGTATCCTCGGTCCCCTCTTATTCATCGTTTACAATAATGATCTCCCAATGTCTCTGAATTCAGAGGATACCAATTTTTCTATTTATGCGGATGACACAAATATAGTTTCCACTGGTCCGGACATTCCATCTGTAACAAAATCGGCCTCAAAAGCTGTTGGAGCTGTATCCAAGTGGTGTTGAGATAATTCTTTAACCCTCAACATAAACAAAACAGAATTCTTATTTTTCCATACATTCACGCATAAATTTTCCTGAGACAATTATTGTACAGGGAACAGAGACAGAAATATCAAACTGCGTTAAGTTCCTCGGTATTTTGATAGACCCAACTTTAAGATGGCACGATCATATCAACCAGTGGCGGCTCGTGAACTTTTATCTTGGGTCGGCAGATATACAGGGTGTCCCAAGTTCGAGTGCCTATTAGACGTTTGTGGAGACCTGGACATATTTGAGATCTGAAAATTGGGATTATGATATTGTTCGAAATTCACTACAGACCTTAGGTATTTTATGATCCGGAGCACTTCCGGTTATACAAGGATTGAAAAGAAATTTGTTCAAAATTTTTTTTTTAATTCTTCGTTTTTGATATTTTCCGATACTTTTCGATATTTTTAAATCTATTCGAATGAATACAATGGTTTTGAAATTAATGTATTGAGCATTGATGACTCAAACATATAATAAACGAAAAAATGGAAAAAAAATGAAACAAATTTATTTTCACTCCTTGTATAATCGGAGTGCTCAGGCTTCAAAAATATTTTAAGTCTGTAGAGTGTAGAGAATTCCGAACAATATCATAATCCCAATTTTCAGATTTCAAATATGTCTAGTTCTCCAGAAACGTCTAATAGGCACTCGAACTTGGGACTCCCTGTATATAATAAACAATCCGCATCCCGCAATACAAACGAAAACAGTCGAGGTACCCCCGATCCAATCCTTTCTCGTGTCTACGAATCAAGGCATTTCCAGTACGGCATAATCTCATTTGCCGTACCTGAGCCTGCAATAAGAGTTTAGCGGCTACTGTTCAGCATTTTTTTTCGGCTAAAAATTTCTGGAAATAGTGGAAATAGACGGAAATTCATATAAGTACTATCATATTTAGCATTCACGTCTATAAAAGTAGTAAAAGTACGAAATACGACAAAAATTTCGATTTAGGCAACTTTTATCTCTTATAATTTGTGAGATTGAACGAAAACATCCCATTTTCGATTATGAAAAAGCATTAACTAAAAGGCGAATATAATATTTATCATTATCTGAATAAAATTCCAACAGAAATCAGTCGTTTCGTCTCATTCGTATTCGCCTTCCATTGATCCAGTACGGCCGAGTACGGCATGCCGTACCTGCTCGTCGGTCCCCAGAAAGCGTTCGATGCTTGGCGCTCTCGTCTTCCCGCAGTTACACACATTTCAATTCTCGGACTGATTAGGGTTGACGAAACGGCGCGGCGCTGAGATTGGAAGAGCTTATTTTCAAGAAGTTGAAATATTTCAGTTATATAATTTGTAGAATTTTATTCACATAGGTATCGGGAATACAATAATTATAATAAATTTGGTAATTCAACAGAAGAAAGAGTAATTTAAATTTTGGCTGAACACAAAATATATAGGGTCGGCAGTGCCGACCCTGCCGTCCCTGACGAGCCGCCACTGATATCAACGATCTCAATAATAAATTAGTTCGTGTGGTATACTCTCTTAATACACTAAAACGTCATGTACATCTAGATATTCTTAAAATCATTTACTATGCAAATTTTCAATCCCGACTCTCCTATGCAATAACTATATGGGGAAATAGTTCACATACACGAAAACTATTTATAACACAAAAATATGCCTTGAGAGTAATGCTGAGTTGCGGCTATAGAGAATCCTGTAGGGGCAAGTTTCGTAGTAACAATATACACACGCTGATTGGTCTATACATCTACAAATGTCTCATATTTGTGAATAAACATAAGAATTTGTTTGGGGAATTCCTGAACAAAAATCAAACTCGTCGAATATTTCCATACTTCCTACCGAACTGTCATCTCACGTCCACACAACGCGTACCTCAAAATATGTGCACACGGGTTGAGTTGAGCAGAATATGCATGTGCATAACTGGACTCCGCCTTTTTTCGCAAGTATAAATTATTGTATGTAAGCTATTTTCTTGTGAAATCATTATTGTGAAAATAAAGTCATTATTATTTTTTTTTTTTTTTTTTTTTTAACGTCCGTGTGAGGGGAAAACCCTTTATGGGCACCGAGAGGGTCCGCACTCTCGGTAGTGTGAGAATCCAGGATCTTGTTTGGCTACTCACTAAAAACCCCTCACACCTTCAATGGAGGAGTTCTTCATCCTGCCCTCGCAGCGTCCCTTAACAAAAGAGATGAGCTGCAAGTGGCTTCTAGAGTTCATGGGACCTGATGATATGGAGTGACCCGAGCAACACTGCTTTCTGCATTCTGTGCGCCAATACCTCGGCCAGTGATCTGCAGACCGGGATAATCTTCAGTTCATCCACATAGTTAGCTCTCATTCCACCGAGACATCCTATGATGAGCACGACCATCCTAATTTTATGACCTGGGTATAAAGTTCCAAGCTCGAACATAAGGTCTTTGTATTTTTGCCTCTTCTGTTGTTCCTTCATCACAACATTATTTTCAGCAGGGGAGGAGAATTCCACGACAAATAACTCCTTCAGCCCCTTGTCCAGCAGAAGTATGTCTGGCTTAACAGCATTGATCTGTCGTGTTGTTGAGACAGGATAGTTCCAGCATATCCGAGCTCTTTCGTTCTGGACCACCGCTTCAATCTCCAGAGGCACATATGGTAGCACCGGTTCTTTGTCTATCCCATACGCGGCTCTCAGATGGAAGTATAAAATCCGGAGTGCCGCGTTGTGTCTCTCTACATACCCCGATGGAGCATGGACTCTGCAGGCGGAAAGGATGTGCATAATCGTTTCCTGTTGCCCATGGCAAGCCCTGCAAGTTGTTGGGGTGTCCATTTTCATGATGTTCTTTTTATACCATCTCGTATTCAGTACTCCATCTTGACACGCCATCACAAATCCTTCTGTCTCTGACTTAAGGCTAGCTGACTTTAGAAAGGCGAAAGACAATTCTTCAGACAGGTCCTGGTCTTTTAAACTCCTGAAATATATGGAGTGCAAGGTCTTACTCATATGATGTTCGAGTAATGTATCTGACTGAGACTTTCGGATCAGCCTTGCTAGGCTTCTTTGGTCCGCTTGAGTGATCGGTGCTCCAGCGAGCTCAGGATTGATCGATACGCCGGTTATGCTGAGCTTATCCAGGGCCCTTTGTGCAGCTCGGAATAGGAAGGCTCCATGGTTCGCAATTTCATGCTGAGCGACAAATTTCAGAAGCGGATCTTCACTTCTTAGAATCCTTACTGCCATTTCCACTGTTTGTTGATAGTGTTGATATTCCAAACATTGCAATCCTCTACCTCCCTGGCTTCGAGGAAGGTATATCCTCTGTATTGAACTGTTGGGATGTAGGCTACGATTCATGTTCATCGTTCTCCTTGTTAACCTATCAAGATCGAGGAGCTCGTTTACCGTCCAGTTCACCACTCCGAAAGAGTAGGTGAGAATCGGGATGGCTAGCATATTTGTAGCAGATACTTTGTTCTTTCCCGACAGCTGCGATTTCCATATGTCTCTCAGCTTCTTTTTGTAGCTGGCTGTTAAGGCATTCTTTATCTGGGTTGTCTCCAGTACACCCCTCTGTTTCATTCCAAGAAACTTGTAAGTTTCTCCGTCTTCGAGGTGTCGAAAAGTCATTCCATCTTCCAGTCGAATATCTTCTCCTGCGTCTTCAGCTTTTCCCCTGCGCAGATGAAAAACAGCACACTTGTCCAAACCGAATGACATTCCCATTGCTGAAGTGTAGTCTGAAACGATATTCAGTAGTTGCCGCAGTGCTGACTCGGAGGGAGCGTAGAGCTTCAAGTCGTCCACGTACAAGAGATGCGAGATCAGGTGGTTCCTTCTGCCTGGCGGTCCGGCCTGGTATCCTATCTTGCTCTCCCTTAACTCAATTGTTAGTGGTATAAGAGTTATGCAGAATAATAACGGGCTTAGCGAATCTCCCTGGAAAACTCCTCTCCTGTATCTCACCCATCCTGTATAAACGGTTCGACCCTCTGCTCGGATGGCAAACTTCGTTTTCCACAGCGCTATGATGTTTTCTATCGCGTGGACGATGTTGGGGTGGACTTTCAGCATTTTTAATAACCGTATGATCAGTTCGTGCGGCGAGGTGTCATATGCTTTCGCGTAGTCTAACCATGATGTGTGTAGGTCGCGCTTGTAGTGTCTGGCGTCTAGACATACGCTCTTGTCTATGAGCAAGTTGTCCTTGCATCCTTGCACTCCTTTCTTTGCTCCCCTCTGTTCGTAGATGCTGTTCCACACTGGTCCAATAACCCTCAGTATTTGATCTTGGATTACATTTGTGAGGATCTTATACAGTGTATTGAGGCAAGTGATTGGGCGATAGTTCTTGGGTTGCCCTAAATCACCTGATTTTGGTATCAGCACTGTTCTACCCTCCACTAACCATGACGGAATGGGCTCATGGCGAGTCAGCATCCCGCTGAATAATCTTGCCAGGTGTTGATGTGTAGCTGGAAAACTCTTCCACCAGTAGTTTTGAATACCGTCCAGTCCAGGTGCTGTAAAATCACGCTTGTTCTTAAGGGCTTTTTTAATATCTTCGGTTGATATTTCAGAAAGTTCATCGTTCTGCTGTTGGTTTTGATCACACATCTGCTGGAATCTGAGTAGTGCTGGAGTATCCCTGGTTTCTGCTTGTTGTTCATACAGGCTTTTCCAAAATTTTTCGACCTCTTGAGGTGATGGTGGGTTTTGTGCCTTTTGTTGTTGGGACTGAAATAATTTCGATGGTTCTGCGGTGAAGGTGTTGTTATCTTCAATCCATTTTTGCCTTTTTATCAGTTTCTTTCGCGCTGCAGCAAGTGATCTTATTTTATCTACAGCTTTCTGCTTCAGTAGATGGACTGTGGGCAAATCTACTGCATGATGTATGGAACGAAACTCCTCGATCATATCCTTCATTTTCTTGCTTGATCCAATTTTGCCTCTCAGAACATCTATGATACATTGGTACCAAGATGCCTGCTGCCTCATTGATTTTATTTTGATGTCAAGCCGACTGAGTCTTAACCTATGCTTATCCTTCTTCGTAGCTGAACTTTTCGGTGGACATAAAAGTGAAGCGGCCGCTCTCACTGCAGCCACCACATCTTCTAGTGAACAGGTCTCGTTAAGATGATCTTGAATTATTTTATCCACTACGGCTAGATCTTCAGCCTGAAGTCTTGTTTTTATTCGGGTGGCCTTGACCAGTGGGTCTCTAACAGCAGCCTCAAATGCTTCCTTTATATTGACGATTGACTTCGGAACATCTCTCACTTGTTCCGCTCTTGGCCTTGCCCTCAGGGCTATTGCTTGGTGTTGTTGGTTATTGTTGGTTATTATTATTATTATTATCATTAAATTGTACAATTCAATACCCGAGAAATTGAGACAGATTAGCAGCAGGGATTCCTTCGGGAGAGAGGTCCACAGATATACAGTGCTAGTCAAAAGTCCCCTCCCCCCCAAGTATCTTTTGAATGGGTATACTTATAATAATGAAATTTGGAGGGTGGAAATAAACGGATGTAGGCTTCTCAACTGGTCATAACAGGTGACGCAATAGTCATAAATGACGTCATAAGGCCACTGTGACCAATAATTTTAAATGGGACCCTATGGCAAGTGACAGTTCGTTTGAAAGGTATTGAAAATACCTATTCAGTCATACCAATTTTGTTTGGGTTTCGGCTGATTTTGATTGATAAATTGAAGAAATACGAAAATTATAAGAGCCCCCAAAGTCCGTGGGGGCTGAGGTAAATTTCCAAAACTTCTACCCATTATGTCCCGAACAACATCCGTTTATTTCCACCCTCCAAATTTCATTATTATAAGTATACCCGTTCAAAAGATACGAGGGGGGAAGGGGACTTTTGACTAGCACTGTATAATGGAGTGTGAACCCTATACCATGAATGAATTTTATGATTGGTGTAAGACGCACACATAAAATAGATTATTTTTTTGACTTGTTTCTATTTTTTGTAAAATTTTAGAAATAAATAAAGTGTTATGTTATGTTATGTTAAAAATTTGTGGGATATGTAAATTTTGGGGTTGATTTTTAAGATGATTCTAATGAATTAGCTAGAGAGGCATTTGTTTTGATGGTTGTAGCTATAAATGGTTCTTGGAAACTACCTGTAGCATACTTTTTGTCCAATGGATTGAATGGCGAGCAAAAGCATTCAATTATCAAGCAATGTTTAACTTCGCTTCAAAATACAGGGGTCCTAATAGTATCATTAACCTGCGATGGTGCTCCTTCAAATATTGCAATGGGTAATTTGTTAGAATGCTCCTTTAAAAAGACAAATTTTCAAACAAATTTTTCATTAGGTCCCCAAGAGTATTACTTCTTTCTTGATCCAAGTCACATGGTCAAGCTTGTGAGAAATACCTTTGGGGAAAAACAAATATTTGAGGATAAAGGTGGAAATATTATAAGATGGAACTTCATCAGAGAACTACAAAAATTACAAGAAAATGAGGGCCTACACTTGGGAAATAAACTCCGAAAAGCTCATGTGGAGTTTTTCAATCAAAAGATGAAAGTGCGACTGGCTGTCCAATTGTTCAGTAAATCTGTGGCCGATTCAATTGAATACTGTGAAAATATTCTAAAATTAGAGCAGTTTAGAGACTCCAGAGGGACCGTGTTGTTCTTGAGAATGTTGAACGACATATTCGATTTTCTCAATAGTAGGAGTTTAGTAGCACCTGGTTTGAAGAAGGCAATGGTGCGACAAAAATTTGAAAAAAAACATTGAATTCGTTCATTCTGCCCATAATTATATTTCCAAGTTGAAATATCTCAACGGAGAATTATTAATTGATTCCCAAAGAAAAATGGGCTTATTTGGTATTTTAACCAGCTTGAAAAGTGCATTAGATATGTATATGGATATTGTGGTGGAGAGAAATTTGTTAATTTATGTACCAATATATAAAGTTTCCCAAGACCACATAGAATTGTTCTTCTCTCCAATAAGGTCTAAAGGAGGCTGGAACAATAATCCAACTGCACGTCAGTTTATGGGAGGTGAGGTGAGAGACGGAGGGATGGGAAATTGCATACCTCTAGACCAAATTTATGTGTTGGTTGTGTCTAGTAGGAACAATTTCTCAACTCCAGAAGAAGCAATTAATTCTACTTCTTCCACAATTTGCGAAGAATATCCTACTGTGGAAGAAGACTTATTGTCCATCATGAATGATCATGATTATGCACTAAGTGGCAGCTCGTATTATTCCTCACAAGTAGTGACATATATTGCAGGTTTCATTGTCTACTATTTAAAAAAAAAATAAATTGTGAAATATGTGTGAACGCACTTATAGGAGATGCTTAAATTTATTTAGATTCCCTCATCCACATAAAAACTTATGGAGGTTTGACATATCCTTCCGATGACGTTGTGAAAATTTGCAAAAAGTCTGAATATTTCTTGAAAATATATAAAAGTGAATTGAAAAAAAATATATAATCTTGCTACTGAGTAATCGAATAATTGAGGATTCTCTGAACACTAAATTATTCGAATCACTTCAAAATCATGTATTGGATAACCCTGTGAATCATATATAGTTCTTAATGAAATGTATTTATCAAAAATATTTGAATATAAGACTCCACTTTATTGCCAAATCGAAAACCAATAATAAATCCAATATAAGAAACAAATATACAAAACTCATTATATTCATTGGGCAGTAAAATTTTATATTTAGTATAAGGATTATGTGTAAAATAAATTTTTAATGAATAAATTGTTGAAAAACTGTATATTTATTTTATTATTTTCATGACTTTGCTGAAACCTTCTCATTATAAGTATGTTTTTCATTTATCATACCTGATATTAAAGTTTTCTATCCATTCAATTTTTTTTTAAACTTGTGCAATTCTTAAAATATTAAAATTATTGGCTCTGTAAAATGTGAGTAATTTCGATATACACATAAATATGAGATAAGGTACCCTTATCTAAGATACGCCACTGGTGTATCCCATTATGTGGCAGATTGAATCACAAAGACGCATGGCGTTACGCGTCCTCTCTCTTCTCTAGTCTAATGTTGAACCTGACCGCACGTGAGCTTACGTGACGTGACGACAATGTGCCTGCACCTTAAGGGTTTTTTCGCTCTATATCCTGACTTATTGAAGGGTTGTCATCTTTCCTAATAAACATGGTTCACACAAGGTGTTGTCTAATTCATTAATTTTAAAATCATGTGTACCATCGACAAGATTATTTCTTACTGAAATATTAATATTTTTCATCCCCCAGTGACCGAAGCGTCTATGCCACAACTGTTATTTTGACTCATTATCTTCTGTTGAATTGTAACAGCTTTGTTGTTCGACCTCCATTTCAATGCTATATAGATTTCTATTTGCCTTACCTAACATTACCAATTTATCATTTTTGTAAATTTCAACTCTACCTTTATAGAAAGTGACTTTGAATCCATTGGATTCTATTTTAGGTACTGACAATAAATTTTTTCTAAGTTCTGGTACATAGTAAACATTTTTAATTGAACAGGTAGTGACCATCCAGAATCTATACACCATGTTAAAATACTCTCATTTGAAACATTGTTGCAATTATAAGCTCCAGCAGAACTGTTTTCACATAAAGAAGCAACATCTAACTTACAGTTCTCTGCTGTATATGACTCATGTCCTCTTCCATATCTGTGACCCTTTCCTCTTTGATAATCTTGACTTCTTCCTCTTTGATCATCTTGACTTCTTCCTCTTTGATAATCTTGACCACTTCCTCGTTGATAACCTTGTACTCTTCCTCGTTGATGACCTTGACTCCCATCTCTCATGTTACATTGGAACTTCTTATGGCCGGGTTTTCCACATATAAAACATGAAAATGCTGTATTATGTGATTGATGTCCACTGGAATCTTCATTTTTCTTTTCTTCTTCTCCAAGCAATCTATTCTTTACAAAATTTAGTATCCAGCTTTTCCATGGTTTCCAGAGCTATTATTGTACCATCATATGAATGGGGCGGGGCATTGATAGTAATAAATAATTAACTTTTTCTTCTTCGGTTCATGGGTTCTTGAGTTCATTATTCTTAGCTTACACATAGCATTAGAACAATATCTAGTTTTTCAGAAACAAAGTTTCTTTCAACAGTATGATCACTCATGTTCACTAATTTTTAATAGGATACAAGACAAACACAATCAAATTCTTTGATTATATTTTGAAAAAGTATCATACAAAAAAATCATTAGAACTGTATGAACATTTCTTCAAAAAAACAAATCGATAATGGTACAGGTATTTGTCTCTATCTTCATGTGCGAATCAAGCTGGAACATGAATTTACAGACATGTTAGTGTATAGAACAAGCTTGGCCGAAACGATTAATATACACTTCACAGGATTTGACAAAATATACTGTAGCTACATACATGCACAACGCTTCTTGGTCATTTTCAGTGAGACAACCTCATCACTTATTATACATAATCAAATCTCTGAATTTGATAAATTCTGATTCAGCCAAAGGCTTAGTAAGACAATCAGCAACTTGTTTTTTTGTATCTACTTTCACTACCTTGAGTAGATTATTTCGAAAGTATTCGTTAATTTTCAGGTATTTTAACTCTATGTGTTTAACTCTACCTTTACTACTTGTTGTTAGACACTGGCTTATGGCAGCTGTGTTATCTTCATAAAGAGTAATTGGGAACTGAATTGACCCAATCACCTCTTCAGTTAGACGTGCCAGAAATAACACATCATGTGCAACCTCAGGTATAGCTAGCTATATATTTTGCTTCTCCAGAACTTTCAGCTCTACAGGGTTGCAAACGTGAACACCAACTAATAGGTTCCAAATATTTTAGTAATAAAGCCAGTTGTGGATTTTCTAGTTCGCTTATCCCCAGCAAAGTCTGAACTCTGAATCCACAAAGGCATCTACAACACTTGAACTACCTCTGTATAGAAGGCCCATACTTGCAGATCCTTCAACATATTGCAGGACTCTGTACAACAGGAACCAATGAATTTCTTGCGGATCAGACTGTGATCGGACTAAGTAATTGTTGTGTATGTTGTGAGTATAATATAAATAGAACACCTTTTCGTACTTAAGATTTATTAATGTACGTCTTTTATAAAATGGATAATTTTTTTTAGAATGGCGGATGCCCCTAACATAGAACATCAACTTCTACTCTATGACATTGACATTTTGAATTGTCCATCGGATATTATCACTTAATTGTTCTTAGGATATTAGTTACAACAATTCTCCGTCACTAAAAAAAATAATTTTCACAAATTCAACCGATCAACAGGTTTTCTTTCCCGTTGCGAACGGCGCAAAGGTTGCATACTGGATGCCTCTCCTGCCTTAGAGTCCCTACTAGTAAGCCAGTGGCAGTAGATCTACCTTTGAAGAGAATTCGCATATGAGATATATCAGAAAGATCAAAAGATCGCATGCAAGATAGATCGCAGAAATGGGCACATTGATATATCATTATTTGATGAAGTATTAGTTATATTCAGAGAAAAAATCGAAACTCATGAGCAAATAAAGGGAAATGAAAATGAGGGAAACAATTTCCTATTTTTTCTGAAAAAAAAATATTATCCTCAAGAAGTAGACTAAATATACGAAAATGTAAACATGAATTGTTAAATTATTTTCCCACAAACAATTCAAAATGTGTTATAAAACATAGTCATGAGTAATTTTTCAGATATTTTTATTATTATTATTGGTCATAATTACAGAGTTGAGCATTGCCAATTGTAGAAAACATTATTTGGATCGATTTCAAACCAACATTCATTCATCACATGTTCCATTCGATTATTAGTAATAAATTAAAATTTTTGTATAAAATTAACACTATAATGATCAACACATAATACTATTTGATTGTAGGCTGAACAGGATGATGAGAAGAGGAAATATTTTGATGAAAATGTATATACAGGGTGTTTCCTAATTGAATGTCAATATCCGTGAGGGTGATTTTTGGGCACATTTTAAGAAAAAAACTTCATATGAACATATGTCCTAAACGTCTTTCCTTTTGATATACAATAGGGTGGTAAAGTATTCAAAAATAAATCATTCATTATTGATATCTAAATATTAATATTCAAAGACATGAAGTGATCACAACCAAATATCAATTCTTGGCCACAGCCTACTACGATAAGAACCAATTCTTCCTTACTTACAAACATAGTGTAATTTATTTCAATGCAGAGAAACAGTTTTCATTTTTTAAGCGAAAGCATCGGATTGAAAAAAAATCAAGTGATCAATTTTGGTGAGAAATGTTTGTAAATTTCAAAAATGAATTTAATTTTAGGAAAAATCTGTGGCGTACCATCAATGTCTGCCAAAATAGGCAGGTCAAGTTACGTACGAACGCCACTGGTAGAAATAAAAAAAAGTGACACATTAAAAAATGCCTCTTGTTTCATATTCCATGTATGACAAATTTCGTCAAAATATCTGAAGTGGTATTGCAGATAGTAATAATAAATGATTTATTTTTGAAAACTTTACCAAACTGTATCTCAATAGGTGAGACGTTTAGGACATATGTCCATAAGAAGTTTTTTTTTTAATGGGCCCAAGAATCACCCCCATAAATATTGACATTCAATCAGGAAACTCCCTGTATAATTATATAAATATGCACAGAAATTTTTCTCAACATGTCAGGATAATTGAATTTGAATGAGGCATAAAAGCTCGTTTTTTATATATGCCTATTTGCTTCCGAAAAAAACATGGGTAATTTTGGTGTGCTTTTTATAACATGACTTTGACCGACGCGCCACAAAAAATATTTGGAAATATAACTGGATATCTCGTTGTAAATCGGGCAGTTACTTTGTGATGAGTGATGACATAATGGTTTCGAGTATAAAATGGTTTTCGCAAAAAGAAACACAAATTTTACCGTAGTAGGTAAATTCAACAAAAAGTTGTGAATAATTGCATGTTTTGCTCATAAGAGTGTGCATTTAATCAAAAAATATATATCATTTGTAGGATTCCGCACATTAGATAGAAAAAAAGGCAGTCACAGTCAACTGGACAGAATTTATTGAAACTTGGATCATACAATGACCTATATAGTCCTAAAAAGAAAGTATTCAGATCAAGTATTCAGTTTTGAGACATGTGTAGGGCAGGGCCGAATCAGAGTAGTCAAACAGGGAAATGAATAAGCTAAACATTTTTCCACAGAACCGATATCAATAAGAGCCGTTTTCAGTATCATATCAGGTCTTACAAGGATTGCGAATTATCCTTGTTGCAAATTATTATTTTAAACGTTAGGTCTCGTTAAAGTGCAGTCAATCAGTCATTACAAAAAGCAGCGAAGTTATTGAAAGTGCTCTTCTTTCGGTTTCACCTGTTGTTTTTTAAATGTGTTATACTCGCACGGTCGACATTATAAACTCTGATGTAGCTAAAACGCGATATATTTCAAGTCGGAATAAACCGAAATCAATATATTATATGTACTTTATTCTATAAAAGTACTATGATTACTTATTGCATACATTTGACCTACTGATCACCGAAATGTATTGAATTGAGGCATCAATTAAAATTTCTCGAGAAACTATATGATTTTGAAAATAAGAAACAAACCTTGGAGGTTTGTAAAATATTTATCAGCATACTTCCCTGCGCTGTGTGCTTACTGTTTTTTCAGAGTGTTTATGCAAGTTTGTAATCTTCAGCTGCTATATCTAACACATATTCCAACTATATTACCTTCAATAATATGAGAGAAAAAAATGACGAAGACACATGGCTACTGAAAATTTTTCAGAAATCATCTCTCAAGGGTTTTATTATCATATCCATTGTTATCAAGAAGAGTTGTTCAAATGTATATTCATAAACCGTGATGTTCATATCAAACATTTTTGCATATTTTGTGTGGGGTTGCAGTAATAGTCATACAAATAGACCTATCATGCAAAGGCTTCAGAGGCTATTGCAGAAACCTAGATATCACCGATGATACATACATGATCATATCCAAAATCAATCATCAAGAAGTCAAGTTAATCAATATGAATAGATCAGGGTCAACATATTCAACATTCAACATGAACTCTGCATTTGAAACATTCGGCAGCATAAAATAGGAATGCTGTATGTCTCAACAGCAAAATGAAGAATTTCCCAGAAATACAAATTTTACAGGGGAAATGTTACGTGAAGTTTCGACAATATAGAAAATTCAGAATGTATGATATGCAGTAATAAAATAATAAGGAATACATAAATTCGAAAGAAGACACTGATAGATAGATAGATAGATATTTATTGACTACGTTATATAAAAAACATTACATTTGTAGCAGGTCATGGGGTACATTTCGTGCATATGTATGAATAAAACACGTATCACTAAATAAGACAAACATTACATACGGGTTAAAACAATAAAAATGTAAATGTAAAAATGTAAGTAGGTAGGTATATAGTAGTTGTCAAAATGGGCAGCATTCGAAGATAAAATAAATAAATAATGACAAATCTGTGAGTACCTGTCATAAATCAATGAGAGAGAGAGAAAAAAAAATAAACCAAACTTATATATTACAGGCCATAAATTCGTCAACTGAGTAGAAACAGTGGTGGGAGCATATTTTATTTACTTCTACTTTATACTGTCTATAATTTAGGCTTCTAGTTTTTTCAGGTAATTCATTATACAGTTTAATGTCAGCTGAATTTCTGGCTGATTTACTAAGACGGAATCTAGGTTCTCTTATCATATTTTTATTTCTTGTATTATGGCTATGATACTCTGCATTAGTTGAATAGATATTTTTGTTTTTATGTATAGGTAGTAGAGACTGGTATATGTATATAGATGTATATATATTGACTCAAGAAAAATAATTAATTGCCTTGTGTTTTACATTCATTTAATAATGAAAATTGACATATAAGGAAAGCGTTATTTTGAAAATGATGCCTTTGTGTTTCTTCAAAATCAGATATTCACCAGAAAAATTTGCTATTTGTACCATATAACAATCTCAGAAATATCTTTCAAAGTCTTCAGAGGCTATTGCACAAACCTAGATATCACCGATGATACATACATGATCATATCCAAAATCAATCATCAAGAAGTCAAGTTAATCAAAATAAATAGATCGTGGTCAACATATTTAACATTCAACATGAACTCTGCATTTGAAACATTCAGTAGCATAAAATAGGAATGCAGTATGTCCCAATAGCAAAATGAAGAATTTCCCAGAAATACGAATTTTACAGGAGAAATGCTAAGTGAAGTTTCGACAATATAGAAAATTCAGAATGTCTGATATGCAGTAATGAAATAATATGGAATACATAAATTCGAAAGAAGACATATATATTGACTCAAGAAAAATAATTAATGGCCCTTGTGTTTCAAGGCCTCTTGCAACGACAGAGAATTCTCGCGAGAATTTTCTGTCAAATTCTCTGACCGAAAATTCTCTGCCGTTGTATACGATGGAACGATGGAATTTCACAGAGAATTCTACCGAACGTAGTATGCAACGGCAGAGAATGTTCGGTCAGTGAATTTGGCAGAAAATTCTAGCGAGAATTCTCTGCCGTTGCATGAGGCCTTTACATTCATTTAATAATGAGAATTGACGTATAAGAAAAAAGTTACTTTGAAAATTATGCCTTCGTGTTTCTTCAAAATCAGATATTCACCAAGAAAATTTGCTATTTATACAATTTAAAAATCTCAGAAATATAAGGATGCATACATACATATAGTATAGTAAATGAAAATTTGCTTTGTATTTGCTTGAAGGATTAATCCATAGCTTTACTGCAGAAAACAATCATCTAGAGTGCAGGGATCATCAAAATATCAGTAGCATAACCTGTGGTGACAAATGTCCCATCATTCAAGTGGCGATGCATTATAATTAAATCCAATAACATCTGCCCTGCAAGAGTAATTCAACATAATTGTCACCAGTAGTCAGTATTATTTATTCGAGAAGTAATCAATTCTGCATATGAGTGTTGAAATGAATTCTGGCGAATATGAATTTTTTTCAACAATAATATGATAAAAGAAAAATACTTTAATCTAATAATATACATATAAAGCATATACATAAAAGAAAAGAAGAGATATGATAATAGCGGAATTTGCCATTACTTAATCGTATCTTCATAAAATTACCGCACAAAAGGAATTAGGAACGGAACATTATTCTGCAAGTCATAGAAAAAGTAATTCGTATTATTAGTGCTGGAAAAAATTCTTTATATACCCAGGTTGGAAAAGCCATCATATAAACCTTGGACACTATATCCTTAGGCGATACAAACCTCCTGATATGATAGAACACCGTTGATGATAGCAAACTTCACAACCTATATGCATAGCCTATACCGCTATACTATCCATGTCCCATGTATTGTGTTAACATACATGGTCTTCTTATGTTATTAGTGCTGCAATATCACCGATACCCCTTTTTCACTGAATCATAATGATTTCCGATCAATTTTCAACTTTTCAGAAATAAAATATGGATTGATATCGAAAAGCCATCATCCTTGTTCACATCTGAAAACTAACAAAAATTTGGAATTTAAGAAATCACCTCTTTAGACTTGATACTTACATAATGAATAAGTTTTCCACTGAAAACTGTTTAGACGATGACTAAAAGGATTGTTCTCCATTTCGAATAATATCTGGAAAGATTCAAAGATTGAGATTTGGCAAATCAATTTTAAGCATTTTGTCCTCAGAATGAATTGAAGGAAACGATGATTGAAAACAAAAAGAATGTGAAAACATAATTGTCTCTCGTCAAATATGACCGTTCTATTGCATAATTCAGAAATGGGGTTTGTTTTTTGAGAATGTATAAAAAATCTTCAAATAAAATCTGGGAAGTAATTCAGTTGAAATCTATCAGACATGGAATGCCCTATTCAGACTCCATAATACTGACCTGTTTGCACGTTTGCAGATAGATTATCAGCAATTTTTCATCAGATCAAATAATCATAAGAACGCTATAACACAATCCTCTTTCATCCAACGTAGGGAGCAAGTTCGTCAAAACCTTTATGTTTGCCTGGAATGCCTGGCAATGAAAACATAAAAAAAATAGAAAATACCAAAATCTGGAAGAAAAAATAGTTAAAACCTCTAATAACCACATATATACATATACACTTACCTCAAATTCTTCTAATATACTGAACATTTTGACCATTATCTGATTTAGTTTAGAAACAAAAATTTGTTGTCGATTTGAGGTAAAGATATATCGAGATGTTCAGATGAATGTCCAAAACTTACATGTACATCAGTAAAAGTCAAATATAAAGCGGAACATATGTGAAAAAAGGTCCAATCGTTCATTTTCTACCAAATTCATGGCTTACTTGTATTAGTTACGCAAAATACATTCCCATTAACCAGATGTCAACAAACAATGAAACAAAACAATCCCGGGCTGTCTCTGCCGGGCTACGTCAAACGCTGACAGCTTACAGCTGTAATGTCAAATCGTTCTCTGTGATCGCTGCAGATCGGGTGATTTTATAGGGGAAATGTCAAGCTTTGATCAATTTTCCTGAAGAAATGGGGAAATAATAGAAAATATCAATACCAAGCTATTTTGCATTGAGCTTTCCTCTTTCGATCCGTGTATTTACATCACGGCCAGGATATCTGTGGAAAAAGTTTTATCGAGTATAAAATTGTCCTTTTTGCTCTTTTTTTTTCGCGATTTTCGCGAATTTTTTAAAAATACTTCTAGATCGCCTAGGGAATCGAAATTTCGCCCCCGTATAAATCGATTATTCCTCTTTGCGACCGTATAAAAATTTCCTTGATGTATCGCAGCTTCGCTGCGATATTAAGATTCTTCTGGACCAACTTTTTTGACAGATTCCCTCGGGTCGGTCCACAGAGTTACCAGTTTAGTATAGTATAGAATGACTTCCTGGGGAATGCTCTTCAATGCTACTATTCTTCTTCGTATTTTCAAACACTTCATCTGAAGTAACATGTTCTTGACCTTGCATGTCTTCTGGTTTCTGAAGATTCGAGAATGTTTTTTCTGATTTCGGGGTGAAGTTCCATGGTTTGCCCATTTGCAGGTGTGGTATCAAAAATTTCAGTTTCCCTTAACTGATTGATATGCCTCTTTCAATGGCTGAAAAATTAGGAGCAGACCTTAGAGATTCATCCAACTTGAGGACGACATTCGTGCATCCGATCACAGATCATGACATACATATATATAAATCCGGATGCCTGCCATATGATCAAGCTGGTCAGAAATTGCTTTGCGTCCCAAAAAGGATTATTAAATATAAACAAATTGGAGGTGAAATGGAGTTTTGTGTCGAATTTGGTCAACATACAGAATATTGAAGGTCTGCATGCTGCTACAAAATTAAGACAGAGACACTTAGAGTGGATGAGAGAAAAAATGAAGGTACGACTAGCAACTCAAACCCTAAGCAAAAGTGTAAGCGATGCATTAAATTTTCTGAGAGATGATCTTAGGTGTATTGATTTTCAAGGATCAGAAGCCACTTCTGAATTTATTCTGAATTTTAACAATTTGTTTGACATATTCAACTCTAGAAATACCTGTGTAAAATATTTCTTCAAGAAACCATTGATGGCAAGCAATGCAGAAATTTTTATTAATTATATGGATACTATGAAAACATTTATTCTTGGACTAACATTAAATGGAGTTCCTATTACCAGAAGTGTGAGAAAAACAGGATTTCTTGGATTCCTTATTTGCATTGAAAGTTTGAAACAAATGTATAAAAGACAAGCGGGCCATCCCAGCTTCGCCCGTGGAGAAATTCGTTTCACGCGGCGGTTTCATCTTCAACACTTCAACCTGCCATATCTTTTGATGTACTTGTTGTAATTGTATGATGTGATGGGCAATTTCGTTCTAAATTAAATACTGGGGATAAATAACGTATTAGGTTGGATGAGGATCAATATCCAATTCATAAAAACTCACTCCCAAATAGTGCATAATTTTGGAAAACATCTGATTACCATAAACAGGTAATAGCAAGTCAATCTTGAGAGATAGATATATGCTATCGCGGACTTTTTTGTAGAACTATTTGAGAGGTACATTTCCTCATACATTGTATCCACGTTAGTCTTACGGTTTTTGCAGCGCACGTGAAAATAGCTGATTATGGCTGATTTGTTTGTAATTATTGAAGTTATAGTAGGTATCCTTATTTTTTTCGGGTGAAAAGTATAGCCTATGTCACTCAGGGATAATGTAGCTTTCTAAGGGTGAAAGAATTTCTGAAATCGGTCCAGTAGTTTTTGAGCCTATTCGTATCAAACAAACAAACATACAAATCTTTCCTCTTTATAATATTAGTATAGATATACAGGGTGCGGCACGGAGGATGGATGGTTTTAAAAAAATAATAAAAGCGTTAATTTTTACTCAAAAGCACATTTATTGACGGAATCAGATTCTCAAGGAAATAGCATTTGAGACAGTCAAGTGTGGAAAATCACATCAGGCATGTGGTGGCCGAAATCGGTGATGCAGTGCTGGAGGCGCTCTTGGAAGTTCGCGTAGACTCTCTCCAACATCGCTCTCTCAACTTGGGCAACTTCCACGCGAATAGCCCTTTTCAATTCGTCCAGAGTTCGGGGCTTGGTCTCGTATACTCTAGCCTTGAGGTGTCCCCATAAGAAAAAATCACATATGTATAAATCTGGGGACCGGGGAGGCCAATGAACATCGCCAAACCTGGAAATAAGGCGACCAGGGAAGAGAGGGCGAATAACGTCCATTGATGCTCTGGCTGTGTGGGCGGTCGCCCCATCCTGTTGGAACCACACACGTCGGATTGGAACACGTTGCCGTCGTAATTCGGGGATAAAGAAGTTGTTGATCATTTCGACGTACCGCTCTGAGTTCACGGTAACAGCACGACCATTAACGTCTTCGAAGAAGTAAGGGCCAATGATGCGAGTTTGCGATACAGCGCACCAAACCGTAACTTTTGGGATGTGCAGCGGTCTTTCGTGTAAGTGTTGCGGATTTTCATTAGCCCAATAACGGCAATTCTGCCGGTTAACCATGCCGTTGAGGTGAAAGTGGGCTTCGTCACTCATGAACAAAATGAGGTTCTCATTTTGATCGATCAGTCCAAGGCTCCATGACGACAACTGGTAAATAAATGCTAGGAACACACGAGTCTAACGGCACCTTCCCCACTTCTCTCGTCCTCAGTGGGGGAAAGTTATGCCCATCTGAAAAACGTCCGCCCTCCGTGCCGCACCTTGTATTATCGAAGATAAAACTCTGAAATATATGTTAACATATTAACTTTTCCAGGACCATTTGGAGCTGTTCTTTGGGTGTATCAGAAGCAAAGGTGGACATAACAATAATCCCACAGCGAGACAATTTGAGGCAGCTTACAAAAGATTGATTGTCCACTCACAAATAACCGCTTCTAATACAGGAAACGCTATAAATCTGGAAACCATCAGTATTTTAACATATGGCTGGGCAATGAGTATTCTTTCATCGGATCAGGCAACTAATATCGAGAAGGATAACAATTTTATAGCAGAAATGAATAGTGTTTTGGCAGATATGGAGAAGTACGAGTATATTTCCTCTACAGCATGGAATCTCACTCTATATGCCGAAGATATTGTGGGATATATATCTGGCTGTAGTTCGAGTACTTGAAAAATTTATTTCGTGTCGGAAGTGCCTTGATCTACTAAGAACTGATAGTGTTGTCTCATTTCTGCAAAAAAAAAGCTATGGAAATTTAATCAAGGCTAGTCAACTAGTGATTGAAATCTGTAGAGAGGGTGAAAAGTTCTTCAAATTTTTCCATAAAACCACCAATATTTCTAATAGAAAAGTGTCAGATTTGTTAACAGTTCTCATCAACCAAACCATGTTGAATCTTCCCTGTCATATTTTGATTCATTTCGAAAATCATCTTTTCGATGGAAATCTCATAGACGGACACTCAGATCAGTTAATCAAAATGACCTTAAAAAACTATTTCCGAATAAGAATTCATCACGAAACCTCGAAACTTTTGGATAATTCCAGGAAAAATAGATCGAGATCTATAAATACAAGAATGATTTTATTCAGAAACGAATAATTACACTTTGACAGCATGAAGAAATGGCGAAATGTCCATTTTTTGTTATAGTTTCGGTAACGTGACCCCTTTCGAGGGAAGTGAAAAGCAAGACAAATTCTCAGATTTTCTATCAACTAGAAAGTCTTGAACAAAATCTAATCATGAAAATTTGATTTCCTTCATTTTTGAAACCCTGTTATGCGATCTTAGATGCACTTCGAGTTCAGTTATTCGATTGAGAATATCCAGTTGATTAATTTCAAATGCTTCGATGTGTTATTATTTTCATCAGTCCAGTGGTTAGGATATTGAACTAGGACCCGGCAAGTGAAAAAAATTTTTTAGTCTCGGTAGGCCCCGCCTAAGGTGGCGTAAGGACACAGTAACAGTAACAAAGCCTACACAGAACACAACTGCTCCTCCGAACTCGTACAAGTTACAAGCTTCGAAGCTTGTAGTTTCAGAGGGTTCTTCTCTGGAGACCTAGGAGTAATCAGTACAAACAATATATCATATCATCAAATGAATAAAATCAGGCAGTTGAACTGAACTCTCTAAAATAAAAGAATTCCGAAAATTCAAACAAAACAAAGTCTTCACGATTTCTCTGGGTTCTGTATCTACCTATGTTCATCGGAATTATTACATTTGTGATGGATTCTGATGATGTTAGGTTGATCTCATTCTTATCGCAGATGGAAATCATCACGAAAGCACACACGCTCAATTAACCTACCAATGAAAGAAGAAACCTGACCATCCTCAAAATCAGGGTGTATAACTTCATTTTCAAACAGTAGGGGAGAACGGGGACAAACGTAACGGCGGGTCGAAAGTAACAAACGCCCTCTAGATCAAACGAATACTCGGATTGCCGCTAGATATTGCTAGGAGTTGAACAATAACACTCCGTCCGTTTACATTTAGTTACTGCGCATTCCCGTCGCCACATGTTTGTGTCAGTGGACGTGAAGTGATTTCACCATTCAAAAGTAAGTTTTTCCATATTTATTCATTAAGTGATTGAGTACTGATTAAATCATCGTATTGATTTGAAAATTTGCACATTAGTTCTTAGTTAGATTGTGTTCAAATTGTCCTTATTGATGTTTATCCAAAACCTTCCGTTTTTGTGTGAGCATTCTTGAATTAGCAAAAATCTGGTTGGGTACAAAAGTAACACAGCACTATGTGGGCGAAAGTAACATGTTACTTTCGCCCCCTTGGTGTTACTTTTGCCCCCATATTGTTACAAGTACGATTCCCTTACTTTTCATTTTCATGATACAATTTTATTTCAACAGAATGCCGCGACAGCGTGTAAGAAAAACTTCCCGTGGAACCACAGGCATGGAGGTATATAAAAAGGCTGCTGAAGAACACGTCAGAGATAAAAGTTCAATAAGATCCCTGGCAAAAAAATATAATGTTTGCCATGTGACATTGTCAAGGTATATAAAAAAAATTCAAGAAGGAAATACCACTGCAATATTTGGCTACCGTTGCGTCAACCGTGTGTTCACTGTCGATGAAGAAAAGATACTTCAGGACTATTTACTTGAATGCTCCAGAGTTTATTTTGGACTAGCCCCAACTGAAGTGCGAAAGCTGGCCTATGAGTGGGCAGTAAAAAATTACAAAACATTTCCAGAAAAATGGCATTACAACCGAACAGCAGGAAAGGAATGGTTTGCTGGTTTTTTAAAAAGACATTCGACCCTCTCATTGAGATGTCCTCAAGCAACAAGCGAAATTGGCACAAATAATATATCAAGTGACGTTATTAGCTCACCTGTAGCAGGACCTAGTGGAGTACAATTTAATTCACCACCAAATGCATATTCTCCTAAAGATGTGAGACCTATTCCGAGAGCAGGTCCGAGAACTGTAACTTCTAGGGGACGTAAGAAACGGAAGACAGCAATTTTGACTGATACTCCCGAGAAGAACGCTATCGAGGAGGAATATAAGGAGAGACAGAGAGCCAAGCGAACAATTTTGAAAACTGAAATCGGTAATCACACGAAAGGGAAAGCGAAGGGCAAAGGGAAAGAAAAGAAATCAAAGAAGGCAACTGAAGAAAAAGAAAATATTAAAAAAAGTATTTCATCTGATGAGGATGATTGCTTTTGCCTCGTTTGTTTGGAGCCTTTTAGCAATAGTATGCACAAGGAGCAGTGGATACAGTGCATAGAGTGCAAAAATTGGTCGCATGCGGCATGCATCAACGATGATGTACATTATACATGCCAAAACTGTGAATCAGAATGAGAACAGAGAGAAATCTGAGTTTGTTTTATTTTTATTGTTTATCTCTAGAAAATGTTTGATTTGAATGTTATTGTTGAGAATAAATATATATTTTTGTGAAATTTATCTTAGAATAAATGTTTGATTATTTCAACACTGCATTTTATATTCATTCATATAACTCTAGATTATGTTACTTTCGACCCACTCCCTGTTACTTTCGACCTGACCTCGGGGTCGGAAGTAACAATTTTCAATTTTTTTCCAGATCGCTATAACTCGTAATAATTGGCAGATATTGAAAAAATTCAAATACATATTAGTAGAGTATAGTTGAAATTTTTATCTAGGAAAGTTCATTTCATCCTTAATGTGATAAACAGCTAGAAACAAGAGTTAGAGTACAAAATGTTACTTTTGTACCCGGTCTCCCCTAATGCGGGCGATATCAACAAATTTGAATCAGGGGACACTCGGCCAATTTACATTGTCACCCTTATCATAGTAAATATCGACATAGGAGGAATTATCAGACGCAATTCCCAATAAACACACAAACGTATAATAAACGTTTATTTCTAGTGGCTGAAGTTGATTTAACGTTACACGTTGAATTTTCTACGTTACATCCGAAACGAAAATTCCACGAAACGTTGATTGTACACATAATATACGTACCCAATTCAACTGTTTGACTCATCCACCATTATGAAACGTATATTTATTACATTTTTTCAAACGTTCTTTCAACGTGAGCTCAGTAACATTGAATAAACGTTAAATGAGTCACTCTTCATCAACTCTGACGTAAACCAACTTTAATTCTACTAATTACATCCGAAACACAAATTCAACGAAACGTTGAATATACATATAATATACGTACCCAATTCAACTGGTTGATGAACCGTTATAAAACGTATATTTATTGTATTTTTTCGAACGATTTTTCAACGTGAGCTCTTTAACATTGAAGAAACGTTTAATTAGTCACTCTTTATCAACTCAGACGTCAACCTACTTTGATTCTACTTGTTACAACCGAAACACAAATTCAACGAAACGTTGATTATACATATAATATACGTACCCAATTCAACTGGTTGATTCATCCACCATTATGAAACGTATATTCATTACAGTTTTTTAATTGTTTTTTCAACGTGAGCTCAGTAACATTGAATAAACGTTAAATGAGTTACTTTTTATCAACTCAGACGTTAACCCACTTCAATTCTACTTATTACATCCGAAACACAAATTCAACGGAACGTTGATTAAATATATAATATACTTACCCAATTCAACTGGTTGATTCATCCACCATTATGAAACGTATATTTATTACATTTTTTATTTATTACATGTATTGTATTATACCAGCTTCTTATTAATTCGAAGGAATATTTAACAGCATATTATAATGAAGGTAGGTACCTAAATATACCTTTTTGAAACGCTTTTAATGTTTCTTTTATAAAATCTTTCATTTCGAAAGGATGGAGAAATATTATCATTTTATGTGAAGTGATATAGTGATTTAATTCATACCTACCGAAATGTCCGAACTTATTTCCTGCATTCTTTACTTTGAATTTTTTATTCGTTCAAAATATGAAACCCATTATTAGTAATAACCTTATATTCGTAACATACATCGTCTTTGCTAAAATCAATTAATAGAAAATTATGAAGTTTCTTGAAAGATAATAATTAATCAACCTAGGCAACGGTGCACTAGAGTCGGCAGGTGTTGTGATGACGTGATACGTGATAGTGCCGGCGCCACATAGGCCGGCGCCGGCGATCCGGCTGTGATCGGGTTGAGTTGAATCCTGCATTCGTGCATTCCACATATTGAAGAGCTAGTGCCGCAGTCACCCGATAGTTCCCTTCGCTATTTTCGACGTGGTAAATCGAGTTTGCTAGGAAAATTATCTGATTTGTTTAGAAGTGCGACAACAAAGATTTTGGTAAGTACCTATCAGTACCCTAAAGTTTCATATTGATTATTGATTGGTGAAAGAAGATTGGAAAGCTTCCAGAGCTCTTCTGAAGAATCGGAGAACTCGAATATGGAACATTTAACACCACCGATTTTTTTGGATGAATCAGTTCCTGTTTCATCAGCAGAGGATACCGAAATAATTTGTGAGTAAATGTTAATTTTTGGACATATCTACATAATATGAAAGCTTTGTCATTCCTTACATAGTTAATTGTGAAATTTGTTACATAAATAATGTTTGTTTGTTTTTTTACGAAGGCATGAATTGATATAGCAATGCTAAAATTATTACCCCAGTTCCCTGTAAAAATAATTATTCTCGTTTTTTTTTAAGGTTAACCGATATAAGTCAATGGGAGGTAATGGTCCCGAGGACCATACCAGAAGAATTCTCAGATTCATATTGAGTAATGATTTAGCTTGCCAATACAATTGGAAGGGCAGGGAGAAAAAACCTTTTAGAGATAAGAAGTCGACGGAACTCATTTATGGTAAGGCTTCATTTTGTAGACCTATATTTTCAAAATATCTAATAAAAAGATAAAAAGATTATTCACTCGTAATTTTATTTCCATTCTTCAAAATCAATAACTCCACGCCACTGGATTTTTCAAAGTTAGATTCTGCAATGTTGCCACATAAATGTAAAACGATATTGCTATCTTCGTCCCACTCATTGAATACTGACTGAATTTTGGCTTCATCAATTCCCGAATTTATGAATGAGATGCTGTGTCTCCTCTTTCTATGGTCTAAGGGTTGGACTAATATACAATATAGCCTGTTTTTGTGAACCCAACTAAATAAAAAATATTTGTTCTAGGCACAAATTTATGCCCCTTTTGTACTTGTTCATCTAGTACGAGCTCCAAATATACGAAGATTTGACAAGTCTGGTACTTTTTGAAAAAGTACTCCATAAGAGTCTTGAATTTGAATGCTGAATGTGGAGTTCTGTTATAGATATAGCAGGCAGCTTGTTCTGCTATTCCCCACATGCCAGCTGGAAAACCAGATTCAAATAACATTGCACGAGTTCTTTCTTGAATTGTTCGATTCATTCGTTCAATTAATCCATTATGCTCATGGCAGTATGGTTCTATTTCTTCACAAATGATACCATATTTATCAAGGACCTATTTCATTTAATTATTTCGGAATTCAAGTCCATTATCACACCTTAATGCATTGAATTGACCAGGACCAGGAAACATGGCTTGTAAAAACCGTAAGTCTTCTTTCATACAAATAGTGGTTTCTGTTTTCGATTTTAATACAAATACTTGTAAGTACCGAGAATAGTCATCTACTACACACATTATGTAACTATTTTTCTGAAATAGAGTGACTGGTTTTATTGGTCCTATTAAATCAGTATGTATGATTTCACATGGACGAGTGGCTCGGTCACGATCTTTATTAAATGACTTTTTATGCATTTTTGCTTGAGAACAAATTAAGCAATTATTAAGAGATTCTGCACTTACAAGGTACCTTAACTTAACTTAAAATGTTCAGGATAGGAGAAAAAATATGACCCATTCGACGGTGCCATAATTCCTCCTCCTTTTGTAATAACTCTATTTGTTTCTGTGTTAATTTACGTTTTATACGACGTGTACAGTTTCTATCAATTGTTTTAAAACATATACCCTGACTTAATGAACGTACTGTCTTTTTGGTTAGTGGCACTTCCTCATTGTTAAACACATACAGATTTTTAGATAATATTTTTGAATATGATTTTTGATTTTCACATTCTTTAGTATTATTTGTCAGTTTATCAATCACTCATCCACGAAGTCTATACACATCCTTCATTTGTTCTAGTAAAGCAATCCTTTGTTTGAGTTTTTTACAGTATAGTGAGTCACTTTTAGTGACAGGTGAAATTGCTCGTTTAAGCATGAAGCACTTAGGATGAATTCTTGAATATTAGGTATATATTGAACATCTACCAGGTTTATGATTGTCTTGGTTTTACCTAAGGTCAACTGTACTGGTACAGAACCTTCTCCATTCGAGAACAGAGGTGCTTTGTGTGAAGCTGTCTCAACTATTGGTAAATTATTATACCTATGAAAATCAATTAGTAAACTTTTATCATTAATAATATGGTGACTAGCAGCAGAATCAACTAAAAAACTAATACACTTTTTGAACATTTTAGGAGAATATGTTGTAATATCATTACCTTTCTTAAATTCACAATCTTTCTTCTCATGGCCATATTGGAAACATCCATAACACATTCTTCCTGGATTTTTGCAATCATTTTTATTGTGAAAATACTCCCCGCATTTCTGGCATTGTATTTGTTTCTTTTCTTCCCTGGTCATCTGTTGTAGTTTGTCAAGTTGTTCTCGGCTATACTTAGGTTTCAAAGTTTTGGCCTTGTTTTTATTTTCCACTTCTAAATCCTTTTTGACAGCTGATGGTCCACTTGTTAACTTAGCTCGTGCTACCTTCTCTAAGTTAGTTCCATTGAATTCACTCAAAGGTTGCTTTCTATCATCTCCTTGTGATTTCATTGCATTTGTTATGCTTACGAAGCGTTCTTTAATGTATTCAAGTGTTTGGTTTTCACTCGGTAGAGTAGATATTGTGGAGAAAAATGAAAAATATGGTGATTTATGATCATTGATAACAACAATTTTGTGCAGGAATGTGGTGACCATATAATTTCAGGAAATATTGTCCCCATTTGTTAATATTCATTTATCATTTGTTCAAAGTCTGCAACGAATCTGTGGATCGAATCCAAGTATGAATCTCAGTCTAGTAAATCTATTATGTAGGTTGATTAAATCTTGAGTCCTACTACCACCAAAAATTTTTTCTAGAAAAGTTACTGCTTGAAAGGCAGTGCATTTATCCTGTAGTCTACATGCAATTGATTCCACTACTGATGCTTTGACGTACTGGAGTGTTTGAGCATCCGAGACAACTCTACGATTTGGAGTTACACTAACATCACTTCCACATTCAGATTCTATGAATGGAAGGAGATTTAAAGCCTTCAAGTCCAACTCAATCATGATTCTCCAAAGATTTATCCCATCTATTTTCTCGATTGAATGGGTCATTTCTGTTGAAGATTGCTTCTATTTGTTGATTCTCCCTTAACTGAATTATTTGTTCCTGATCCACCAAACTTATTTCACTTTCATCAGTATCGGGATATGATGGCGTGGGCGTGGATTCCAGTCCGCCATCGCTGTTTTGTTTCGAACCTTTCTCATGGTCATTATTATCCATAATTAATAACTTCTCAAACTTTCAGAATGGAACAACAACAAACAGATTTAATGGTTGAAGTTACGTAAATATCGTTTACTCGACTCTACTTGACTATTAGTACTCTTCACAAACTTGATTGACTCGATTTTACATACGCTCACGGTGAAGATTTATCAACCTTTAATTATATCTGGTTGATCCGTGCTCCGCGCCACGGACCTCATGTCCTTCTCTATCACTTGTCTCTCTCTTATACGAGTAGCTTGTCTTTAGTTAAGATAGGGTGTTACCGTTAGGTGGCAGCACTTCTTTGACAAGAAGCACTATCAATTGTAAGTTTTGAGAAAAGGTACAGACTTCCTGACATAGATGGCGCAAAGACTTGATAAATACCCAATAGTTTATTCTCAACTGTCCATATAGCCTCAAATTTTGGTGAGAAAGTCAAGATCATACTTCACAGGATAATTTCTGTAGTATATCTTCCCACATTCTCAACTCATATTGAGAGTGGTCGCAACCTCGACGATGAGTCGTAGTTTCGTATCCTGAGCGTGAGGCAGGCTCTTGGGATTCCACATGGAAACCCTCGTGGTCATCGATGATCGTTCACCTAGACTTGGTTCAGTTACGGATGCGAAACAATCTGAGGGGTTGCCTTCTTTTAATTCAATAAAAACAAAACTGAGGGCTCTGTACAAACTTGATGATTTATCGAAATCGAAGTAATTTGATTAGAAAAAAAATTCAGATGGAGGATGAATTTTATATTAATTTTTTTCTTACGGGTCCATAGCACTGTATTTTTTTCGTGTCATTTATATCAGTCCTACTGAAATAAGAGGTCGCGTGAAGTTGGCGAAAAAATGTCGGCACAAATTCTGAAATAATTCCCAATATTTAGTGCCCAATTTGTGCCGTTTGAATCAATTTCAGCACCATTATGGTTTTCAAGTTATTTGAATTCGAAGTTTTTGGCACCAACATATTCCAACTTTGAGGAAGTTTCGATATAATTTTGCGCCCAATTTGTGCCCATTTGTGCCGTATAAATGATATCTCTACCATTTGTAGTTTTTGAGATATTGACTGTTGTTTTTCAGCCGGCGTGAAGTTGGAAACAACATATTCCAACTTTGAAAAAAAATTTTCGCCACTATTTAGGTAGTGCTTAATCTGTGCCGTTGAAATGGCTTCGATATCTTGGATAGTTATCGAGTTATGAATGTAATATAATTTTGTGTCATGTTTATATTTCTCTGGAAAGTTTGTGTGGAGTCGCATCCTCTATGTTAAATGTCATTTTGTTCGCGTCTGCTCAGAATTGTATAAGAATTTTACATCATTGTAGATTGTGAGATACATAATAGATTCGATTCACTTTGCAGGTAATGTAAATATTTTGTATGAATATCTATTCCAAAGAGACTGAATAAAATACACTTTGCAGTACATCGAAGATAAGTTGTTTACCTTCCCAAGGAATCATAATATATAAGAAAATTATAAATCGCAACAATCTCTATGTCGATATCGGATAAGATGTCTGTTTAGGTTCTAGTAAATTATCCATGGTGAAAGAGAATTTTTATCTTTCGAGGTTTTGTAGGAAAATCACAAAATCTGATTGATCAATCTGCGGCCGTCGGAACGTATATCAGGCATTTGTTTCGAAAATATGAATGCAATATTGTTTAAATTCGAAAGAAAGATGTAGCTGTTCATGCTTGATTCATCCGGGAATAAATATCATGTGCACTGGTAAGTGTATATAAAATTACCAGGTCACATATTGAAAAAAATATTTTTGCAATCAACAGATTTTTTTAATGATTTATCCGAAAGATGAAATGATTTGTTGATTGCTTAAATAATTTTTTGAATATGTGATCTGTTAATTCGATATGAACTTCAGCAGAACATGCTTTTTTTCAAACGAAAGCGGCACAATTCTCCTCCTCGCGGGTAAATAAAAGATGAAAAGACTTATCTCTCTTCCAAATTTCAGATGAATTGCATGCAAAGTTTTAGAGAAAAATGCCTGATATACGTTTGGACGGCTGCAGATCGATCAAATTTTCTTTCACCACGAATAATTTAGGGATAAATCGCTGAAAAAGATGAGCCACTTTGTTTTTTGCTGTAAATAATTTTTGAATTTGTGTTTTGCTAAGTTGATATCAAGCAGACGAAGCATCTGATATTTCTTAAAATACAAGATTGGCGATGCTTTTTTCTGAACAGATAATTTACGGATAAATCACTGAAAAAAAGAGCTCTTTCCGCTAATAAGTTGATATCAACTTAGCGGCACATCTCATAATTTTTCAAATACAAGAGCGGCAAAATTTTTTTTTCACGGATAAATTAAGGATAAAAAACGGCAACATTTTGAGCTATTCAGAGTTTAATTCGCGACACTTGTTTTTGCTTACTTTATGTACATGATTGTAACGAATCGTTTCATAGCTTAACCGTATGCCGTGAAATCAGTTGAGTTCTTCAGTTATAAGTTGTGAGGTTTCACGACAATATCGCTAACAATGTGTCGCCTAACGTACCTACTTTGAAATTTTTTTTCTTGATGAAATATATAGACTTTTGAATGAAGTGGTTCACGAAAAAAAGATGTAGCTTTGAAGTATGGCGTTCCGGCAAACACCGTATCTACTATTATTAAAAAAAGAAAATATGTAATTATCAGTGCAGTTGAAATTGGTGGTGCTTGTGTGAGTTCCAAAAGGCTTGAAAAAAACAATGTACGCTAGTGTTGACAAAGCAGTTTTAGTTTGGATTAAATGTTACATTATTTACCCACATAAACAATACCTACATAAAAAAATGTGTTTTTTCAATAACTCGAAGTCTTGATAACTCGAATTTTTTTCTTGGCAGATCGTGATTCGAGTTATCGAAATTCGACTGTATTTACAGAATTCTGAATGAAGATACAATAGTTATAAATCATTAAATTCTATTTCAAATTTGTCATCCGATTCCCAAAAAGTAATTCAGACAAATGGTTGAAGGTATTTGATATTACTTCAGACTCTATTGCTACTTGTGATATAAAGAGTGCCCGGCTTTGTAGCAGACATTTTACCGAGGATGATTTTATCTGCCATGGTAGTGGTTCGAAAAAATATTTGAAAAAAGAACGCATCCCTTCCATAGTCTTCATTGACGAGTTAGTATTGCATGGTTTGAGGTATGCGTAAGTTATTTTTACATCAACTTATTTTTTCCTAGGAAACAGTTATCTTTGAGAAAACATCGTCTATTCTCCGGCGAGGTCGTTTGTGAACCTTTGGATATTGAAGAAAAAGAAAACATCTCAAAATGAAATATTCTTCTAGGAAATTTTAGAAAGCCAATATCGTGAAGATCTTGCTTTCTCTGCAAGAGACAACACGAATAAAATTTGTCATTTTTCATGTACACACAACCAAACTTATATGGAATCACCCTGTTATTTGGAAAAAACGAATTTTAATTAAAAAAAAGTCGCTGAATAGTGAAGAGCAGTTCTCCCAAAACAAGTTTATTACAAAAATAATATAAATTATTGAAAGATTATTTTTATAATAGAACAGAAAATTAAAAGTGTAAATTTCTCTAAAAATAATTTTTATGTAACTGAGAATTAAACAACAAATAAAACGATTTTAACAAATCAATAATCAGTATTACCACCCCTGGCATTGATACAAGCTTGAATTCGACGAGGCATGCTTTCTATTAAGTTGTTAATTTCTTCTTCTGTAACATTTGCCCATTCCTCTAAAGCCGCTTGTATAAGTTGCTCTGCGTTACCAGGATTATTTTGACGAGCTCTAATTTTTCTTTTGATCCTATCCCACAAGTGCTCGATAGGATTAAGGTCCGGTGAAAAAGAAGGCCACTCTAGAATAGTCACACCTTCTGTTTCGAAAAAATTTTTTGCAACTCTGCTGGTATGTGGAGGTGCATTATCCTGCATAAATAGGAAATAATCTCCAAAAGCACCTCGCCAGAGCCTCACTACAGGTTGTAGCACTAGACCAACATACCTAGGCCCTGTCAGAGATTGTCTAATGGGAATTAAAGGAGTTTTCTCACCAAACATAATTCCACCCCAAAACATCACAGTACTTCCTTTGTATTTAGGGATCGGTCTTGCAGCTTGGAGCCTAGCTTGCCTCCCTCTACCTCTTAAAATGCGAACACGCCGGTCGTCTGATCGTAGGCCAATTCTGGTCTCATCCGAAAATAAGACATTTTTCCAATCTTCAATAGTCCAATTTTCATGCTCTAAACACCAATTAAAACGGTCAACTTTATTTTGCCGTGATAGTTCTGGAACTCTTAACGCTCTTCTCTTGAATAATTCCCGAGCGCGAAGTCTTTTTCTGATAGTTTCGACAGAAACACTAACACCTGTAGCTTGCAAAAATTGCCTTTGAAGCTCTGAATGAGATACTGCGGGATTTTCTTCTTGCTGTTTGGGCTGAAAACATAGAAATCATAATATATATACTTACTCTAGAATGCTAATTCCTTCTACAATAAAAATACTCCATTGAGTAACAAACTTATTTTATAGCTCATGCGCCACTGCCTACGACTATTAGACACATTAATATCATAAGTGAATTGCAATATTTGTGGAATTGGTGAGAAAATCAGAGCAGTAATGTAGTAGGTTTCCCTAAATAGATATAGACCGCGCAACACCGCTTTTTCTGTCTCATGGCAAATGACTTTGAAATGACCTTAGTGAAAGTTTAGGCAGGACCGTGTTCAGTGTCAGTCTGCAGCCACAGTTCAGTTTACTGCATAGACAAACTAGTTTACTGGTACGCGTAACTGTTATTTTCGTGTTTGATATTCTTCGTGTGCATTTTGCTTTTGTTGTGTGTTGTGTTCGATTTGGATTTTTTCGTATCCGATAAACAATGAACTGTATAGTGTTGTGGTGTCCTTGTCTTGACCCGTTCATTTCCCACTTGAGTATGTAAACTATGTGCACCTTTTCATTCATATAAACTGTTAGAAATTTATGATTTACGCTTTGCTTTTCATTCGATTGACACATATCTATCCACTCGCACCATGAGATTGGTTCTTTATATAGCAAAAGAACGCAATTTATTATGAAAAATCATGAAATCTTGTGAGTAAACCATCTTTTAATGGATAATTCGAACTCGAAAATAAAATATATTGAAGTAAAACTTTGCAGTTTCATACTCAAAAAGACAAATGACTTGGAGAACAAGGGCGTATTTACGGGGGGGGGGGTTTATGGGGGTAACTTCCCCCCCCATGAGTATCGAAGACCTAAGAAAAAGGTGGTGCACATACAATATTTCATACATATTTCACCTGATTTTATGGTTTTCAATCGTAATCACCCCCCCCCATGATCGTTATTACCCCTCCCATGAAATAATAATAATAATAATAATATTCTAGTGCACAGGTCTCGTTAAGATGATCTTGAATTATTTTGTCCACTACGGCTAGATCTTCAGCCTGAAGTCTTGTTTTTATTCGGGTGGCCTTGACCAGTGGGTCTCTAACAGCAGCCTCAAATGCTTCCTTTATATTGACGATTGACTCCGGAACATCTCTCACTTGTTCCGCTCTTGGCCTTGCCCTCAGGGCTATTGCTTGGTGTTGTTGGTTTGGAGCACCTGTCACCTGCTCTTCACCGTGTTCTATTTCTGGAACATCTCTCACTTGTTCCACTCTTGGCCTTGCCCCCAGGACCATTGCTTGGTGTTGTTGGTTTGGAGCATCTGTCACCTGCTCTTGACCGTGTTCTATTTCTGGAACATCTCTCACTTGTCCCGTTCTTGGCCTAGCTCCCAGGGCTATTGCTTGATGTTCTTGGTTTGGAGCATCTGTCACCTGCTCTTCACCGTGTTCTATTTCGGGAACATCTCTCACATGTTCTGTTATTGGCCTGTTGGAGCGTGTACCAGTCTCGGTTCGGCTCGCAATGTTTCTCACCAGGTCAATCGTCAATTGCTGATGTTGGCTCGAAGCATCTGTCACCTGCTCCTCAGCTAGTTGTTCCGTCCTTTCTTGCTCTTGAGACCGCCATAAGATTCCTCTTCTTTTGAGATGACTGATCTGATCTCTGAGGTTTTGCTGCGTCATGAAGTCAAGGTCCGGATAATTTTCGCACCACAGACCATGAAGCCTATTCATGTACCCTCGTCTTTCAGGTCTTGATCTTCTGTATAGCGCAGTCAGCAGGCTATGCTGCTCGGGCGTCCACTTGTGGCGTCCTCTTTGTGCCGTCCTGTTTCGGCTGCCGGTTCCGACTGCGGGCTGCTCTCTCGAGCGTTGAATCCCTATGCGACCGACAACCTGAACTCTCTCCTCGTCAATGTCTTCCTCGTCTAAAGGCATAGCTTCTTGTATGGCAGGCGCCTGCCTTCTCAGCATCCTGCCGTTGGTGGCCCGCATGCTGTCACGTCCAGCACCAACTCCAGACGCGCCCTGACGATCCCCAGGCAGCGACTGTTTTCCGAGGCTTAGCTGATATCTGTCCGACATCGGTTGAGAGTGACCGGGGTCCGCGGGATTGTCACACCCGTATACTACAAAGTAGTACCCCCCGTGCGGGTTTGCCACCATTTACCCTTGGTAGCCCAGGTAACTCGGGCCGTGGGGACGTCACCCCCCATGTGGCATGGCAAAACCACACCACACCCGTGCGGGTTTATTATAATAATAATAATAATCATCTTTATTTTCAATTATTTGAGATACATAGGTATATATCACAATATAAGCGAAAATAGTGTCAAAAAGAAAAATCTATTCTATATAATGTAATCACCCATACAGTAGGGCTCTTTATTTAACAAAAACTTGAATAATTTCTTTTTAAATATGTTTTAATTGACTTCCCCTTGGATATCGATTGGTGAAGTGTTGAACATTTTCAAACAACGATACTGCATTTGCTTCTGTGTTGTTGACAAGGTGCATTTGGGTAGATTGTACGATAAAGTTCGTGTTTCATATCGTAGCTTCAAATTTTCATGTTCTTGAAACATATGTCTATTCTTGTGTAAAAATAAAAGGCATTCCTGAATATACAATCCATAGATCGTAAGGAGTCCTTTCTGCTTGAAGAAACCACGGCAGGATTCATTATATCTCAATTTGCAGAGTATTCTCAATGCCTTCTTTTGAATCACAAATAGGGAAGAAATATTTCCCGACCCATAAAATGAAATTCCAAATCTCAACTTAGATTCAATAGTTGCATGGTACACTGTTTTGATTATTTTATCATTAATATATTTGGACAGTATTTTCAATGCATATATAGATGGTCCTATTTTATTTCCCAGTTCGTAGATGTGATGGTTCCACTTTAATTCTTGATCAATTTGGAGACCAAGGAATTTTGTTGATTCTGATATAGAAAATGTTGTACCTTGTAGTGAAACTTTTTCTGGTAGTACTATACTGGAGTTTGTTGGATGAAATAATACCACATTTGTTTTTTCTTCATTTTCAATCAGATCATTTTGGTCAAACCATGACTTAGCGTATTGTAGAACCTCCTCAGCCAAAAGTTTCAATTCCGGCCACAAGTTTTCCACAACTAGTAGGTTGGTATCATCTGCATAGTTTACTCTGCTTACATGGTTTCCCCATTCATCATTTCCTTGAAAATCATTAATGTAAATAATGAAAAATATTGGTCCAGCTATACTTCCCTGTGGTATTCCCAACTGCAACTCCAATGATTCTGATCTTAGTATCTCATCATGTATGTTCATCTCAACCATTTGTTTTCGTTTGCTAAAATATGACTTAACCCATTCTATTGCTGGCCCTCTTATTCCGTAATTTTCCATTTTTCTCAGTAGGATCTCAACATTGAGACAGTCATATGCTTTGGTCAAGTCCAAGAACAACCCCAACGCCAATTTTTTTTGTTCGAAAGCTTCTGTGATTTTTAGTAGAAACTGGAATATAGCCGATTGTACCGATTTCCCCTTTAAATAACCGTGTTGACTGATGGAAAATAGGTTATTTCGTACCAAATGTGTCATGATTTGGTTACAGTATGCCAATTCAAAAATTTTGGAGAAAGATGGTAGAATGCTGATTGGTCTATAATTATGGTAGTCATTCACATCTCCTTTTTTATATATGGGTTTGACAATAGCAACTTTCAGAATTTCTGGGAATATACCGTATTTCAGGGAGTTATTGACTATAAATGTTAATGGTTCTCCTATCTCATGTTTTATTTTCTTAATTAAATTGTTAGATATTCCATCAATTCCCCTGGTTTGTTTGTTCTTTAGAGAATCTATTATACAGAGAATTTGTTTTAATGTCATTGAGTGTATCAGTAGTGATTCATTCAGGTTGAATTTGGGTACAGTACCAGTTTTTTTCTCTGGATCATAGTTTTTTGATAGCAAATTTGGTGCTACATTTATGAAAAAGGCGTTCATTTCATCAGCAATCTGTTTGGAGTATTCTATTGAAGGGTAGCTACACTTGTTTTTTCCATTCCTAAGGGCGTTAACAATTGACCATACCGTTTTGTTTTTATTATCTGAATTTTTAATTCTTTTCTCAAAATCTTTAGATTTATTTTCTTTTAGTAGATAGTCATATTGCTTTTTAACTTCCTTATATTTCTCCTTGAAGCAATCATATTTAGATTTAAGTAATAATAATAAATCCAGTTGTTTCTTCACATCTATAATGTCAGGTTCCATATTCACTTTGTTGCTTCTAGATTTGAGTGGTATTTTGGTAATTGGACAAGCTATGTCTAGGTTATTTAAAATCATCTGTTGGAATAAATTGAATTGTTCATTAACTTTCTCAGGAGGTATATTATATATTTCCAGCCAGTCTTGGTTTTTTAAAGATGCTTTTAAATTTTCTATGTTTTTTTCTGAAAAAACCCTATTATGTGCAAATTTTGACTGTCCTTTCATGACTTTGAAAGAGATTAGTTGGGCTGTGTGGTCCGATATATGTGTTTGCACTACTTCAACAGAATAATCCAGATTTACATTTGTGTATATACCATCTATACATGTAGAAATGGCAGGTGTAATTCTTGTGGGCTCAAATATGGTTTGATGTATTCCATAGGAACTAAGAAAATTTAGCCATTCATTCTTTTTCCTTGTATTTTCAAGCATGTCGATGTTAAAATCTCCCAGAATAATAACTTGATCTCTCTCATTTAGTTTTTCTAGAATAGTTGTTAATTGCCTCTCCATTATCTCTAAGTTACCATCATTATACACTGTAATGCATATCACATTAATTCCATTTAACTTGAACTCAACTGCTGTACATTCAAATTGCCCTTTTACTGAATATGATGATATATTTTTGTTTTCAACAGCCGTAAATCCCTTTCTGACATATATTGCGGTGCCTCCATGTTCTCCTCTCTGTCTGCAATATTTCGACAATAGAATGAAGTTATTTATTTTGTAACAATTGATTTGTTCTTCAGATTTCCAATGTTCAGAAAAACATAAGATTTTGATGGATTCATGTTCTATAGTTATTTGTTCTATGGAATTTCCAATTGATCTCAAATTTTGATGAAGTATAGAAAGAATTTCTGATTTATTTTCAACATTAATGTTATTGATTGGTCTATTTAGGATAACCTCATCTATATGTATTATCCTAGTATTACTCAGGACATTTGTGTAGTTTCCTGAAAATTTCCACTCCTATCAGCAAGAAATTTTTTATTTTTTTCGAAACTGAATCTTTTCACTCCAACGTTTTTAGGCCAAAAATCAGACTGGTACATCATATCCTTCTTAGTAAGTGGAGCTGTTACTAGGAATCTTTTTAAATGGCCGTTATCACTTGGAATTTCTTCAACATTAGTGTTTCTCTCGTCGAATCCAGGTTTTGCTGTTATGTAATCTAAAATTTGTTTCTCTGTTGCCACTCTATTAACTCGGTATATATATAACCAAAAATATAGAGCTATATCCGCCCTTGTTGGAGAATGAATGTAAGTATCAGAATTCACTCATGAAACGATGCAGAGTAACGCATTGGCAGAGTGTACAATACATTTTCATGTTTCCACTATTTTCAGGAACACCGAAGAATAGAACTGTCCTGAAGGGATATATTAGTATATTTTGCTCATTTGATTTTTTTTTCTGTACTTCACCAAGAGATTCGTTGTTTGTTAACCAGAATTTGTCTTCCTTGATCCTTGAATTAATTTTTATATCGAAACCGGGTTTTTTCAACGCCTGAAGAGATTTTCAGCTTATCTTGCAGTCGCTGATGATTCCAAATTTACCATTCAAATAGCTGTTGAAAATTATCAATATGTTCAAAACAACTAGTAAGTGTCGAATAATAATTATGAATTGATTAAATCCAACTGCAACAATAACAGCATGAAATTTTATTGAAGCCGACCCTGTTCAGAAACAACCTGATGGCACATATGCGCATTGTGGACCACACTGAAATTTTTACAACACTTCGATCCAATTGATTTAGCATTCTAGAGTAAGTATATATATTATGATTTCTATGGCTGAAAAGCAATCCTGCCTTTCTGTAGTTACTCTTCCACGACTTCTTCTCGGCCTATTCTTTAGGGTTCCTAACTCCAGAAACCTTGCATCTTTGTGACATACCTTGTTCTGCCATAGTAATAATTCTTCCTCTCTGGACTTCCGATAACCCCACATTAGGCATTTTGTCCACGATTTCCCTATAATCCTTACATTTCGAATGATCTTTGAGAAACTTAATGATAGTCATCATTCACCGGTGAATAATGGCAGTGAATAATGATTCATTAATCACTGCTGAGCACTTCTGAAAATTTTTAATTCGTCAGGATTCGAACCCGAGGCGCCCTTTTTCCACGACGGAAAAATGACTGCCAACCACCAAGCCATCAGCGCAATGACAATTAAGAGAAAAAAATAACCACTTAATGGTTTCTTCTATGATTCCCATTCAGTTTGACAAGCTGAAAAATATTCAAACCGTCTGTTTTCATTGAGCCTCCCATAAGTTGTAATTCTTCTTGAAGATACCTGCATTAGTCATGAAGAAATGTTGTGTACTCCACCAGAAATAAGACAGGCTGCAAGAAATACTGCATTACATCTATTGCCGGAAAAATTAAGGAATCTCAGCCTAAAAGCGTTCAATAATTTCATGGACTGAGAGCAGCTAATAAAATCCACTCATTTTCGGAGTCAGTTTTACTGGCTTATTTTTCGAAAATATCAGCTACCTATATAAACAAACAAACCTTTGGGGATGTGTGTGAAGTTGGCCCAGCACTTTTTGATTTTCGAAAAAAAAAAACTGTGCTGAATTGTGCTCGGTTTGTGCTGCTTTGTGCCGTTGAAATTTTTTTTTAATTCCATTTGGTTCTCAAGATATTTCGAAAATCAATAAAATGGGCTAGCCCAGCACTTTTCGAAAAATTGGGTTTTAATGACTGAAATAGTTTGTGCTATACATGTGCTGAGTTGTGCCGTTCAAATTTTTCTGAAAGTACCTCTAATTTTCCAGAAAATCGAGATTCAAGAAAAAAGTTAGCCCAGCACTTTTGTTTTTTCTTTTACCAAATATGTGGAAAAATTTGTGCTACATTTGTGCTGTCTTGTGCCGTAAATATTTTCACGAAAATTCCCCGGATTTCCCGGGAAATGGCGAAAATGATAAATGAAGTCAGCCCAGCACTTTTGAATTTTTCCAATTTAAACCTGTTTGAAAAATTGTGCTATACGTAGGCAAAGTTGTGCCGTTGAAATTTTCACGAATATCCTGCTAGTTTTCCAGAAAGTGAAGAAATTAGAAAAAAGTTAGCCCAGCACTTTCGTTTTTTTTCGACGAAAATTGTTTTATCTGATTGAACTACATTTGTGCTGACTTGTGCTGGTCATATTTCTAGGAAAAACTGTCAATTTTCCGTTTAAATGGAGAAAATATAAAAATTCAGTGGACTTCCTGAAAAATAGGATATGTGGCAACAGTGTGCGTGAAGTTGGCCCAGCACTTTTTGATTTTCGAAAAAAAATATTTTGTGCTGAATTGTGCTAGGTTTGTGCTGCTTTGTGCCGTTAACATTTTTCCATTATCCCGTTCGGTTCTCAAGATATTTCACTAAATGTGCGAACCGGCCAGCTTAGCTCTGTTCAGAAAATTGGTTTTCAGCAGCTGAAATAGATTGGGTTTACAATGTTTACATGTAGGATGTTGTGTATTGAGTTGTGCCGTTCGAACTTTCCCGAAAGTTCCTCTAGTTTTCAAGTATTCCGTAAATTTGAATAACAAAAAAGTTGTAACAGCAATTAATGAGAAAAAAATTGTGCTACATATGTGCTGACTTGTGACGTTCGAATTCTGAGAAAAAACTTCAAATTGTCCCTTCAAATCGAAAAAATTAAATAAATCGATATATTTGGCGGGAAATCGGTTATTAATGGCAACACGTAGCAAAGGTAAAGGGCAACGTAGCAACAAAAAATATTCTAATCGTTGAGAACTGCAACCCTCAACGCTCTAATCATAACTGTCACTACATACTCCATTCGTCCTAATTTACGACATCATCTGCCGCGGGGTTCGATAGCGCTGTTGTCAGAGTTCAACTTTCAGAGCAGAATGGGCGACGACAGATTTCATTATTGTTTCTTGTGAATATGAAATTGACCGTTTTTACAGGGTATCCCAAATGCGATGATCACTGAGAACATCTCGAGAACCATAAGGGTTAAAAAAAATGTTTAATGACACCCTTTTTTCGAAATAATCAATTACCAGCAAAAAGATCCCAGATATCTTGATTGGTTATCAAGTTACAGGATATTTCTGAAAAATTACTATTTAAAATAATTCTATATACCGGGTGTCTCAATATATTTGTTCCAATGGATCATCTCAGCCATTTCGAAAGATAAAAATTTGAAAATTTTATGTTCTCCAATTCGTTGAAGGAACCTTCAACTGGGAAAAACAAAAATTAACCGGTAGTGACTTTGACTTTTTTGTTTCATATAACACTGTATATTTTCCAAAATTTTTCAATTTAACTCAAAATTACCTTTTCAAAGATGTATCACACTTGGTATTCTAAATTCGATTTCATGGAGAAAAGTCAAGTGAAATTTTAAATTAAAAGAATTTCAATAGGCTACAATAATTTGTGTAATCTTGATTTTGACTTAATTGATAATTTATAAAGAATTATTCCTTACTTTTATAACGAGTTGCATACAATATTTTTCGACTTTTATGCAAAAACCAAAAAATGTTTCATTTAGGTGGCACTAAACTACAAGGAAATTATATTTTTCGAAATGGCTGAGATAATCCATTGGAACAGGTATACTGAGACACCCGGTATATCTCGTTATCTGTTGGAGATATCTCGAAAATTCCAAAATGTTTCCTTTTTTAATTTTCATGGCCTATACCCTACTTTTATTTGATTTGATTTATTGAAATTATTCGCCTTAAAGTGATAGAGAGAAAATTTTGTGTTTTTTAGAGCCTGCATATAAAGACAGTTGCGTATCCAGAGATTGATTTGGGGGGGTAGTAAGTTTAAGGGAGACCTGAACTTTTCATAAGATAATTAGGATTTTCACTAGTAGTATTATGATGAACAATAAAATAATGCTTAAAATTTAAACTCTTCAATTCACTAAAAAATTTTCACTCTACTTCCATTAGTTCAATTTTTATATTTGAACACTTTTTACTGTTTACATGAACTTTCGAAGAACTTGATAACTCTCTTCGGAATTTCGGTATTCTTACTGATGGAATAAAAAACGAAGAACAGGAACATTTTTTATGAAAACCAAAACAAAAATAAAATGGACATTTCGTGTAAAAAAGTAAAAAAATTAGTCTTATTAATCGAACGGGATTCAGTCAGTTGCAACATATATAACTAAATGAGGCTCTATTCGAAAGGAATTTCCTCTTTTCTGTGCGTTTTTCTTCACATCATCGAATTCCATCCACAGTGAACCCTGAAAGGAATAGCCAACATAGTGACCCATTTCAATGGAACCATATCTGGCCACTATTCCAGCAAGGGTGAAAGTTTTAAAATTTAAAATTAGGCGATGAGGGAATTCTAAGAGCATTGTTGTGAAACTTTTGGATGGTTCATATTCTATTAAAATCAGTGTACCATAATTCAGCCTTCTCTCCATTAAATTTCCACAGCAACTGCTTCTGGAAATGGGCATTCCCTCAATTATTGCTTCATTCAAAGCTTCGAAACCAGATACTCTTATTATACCTAAGTTAATAGGTACTGTAACCGATTTTCTGATTTTTTGTTTCAAACAGATGTTGCACATTTTAATCTCAATATAGCTAGGATCATCAACGAGTATATATCGAGCCATATTACCTATGTTCGAAAAACAATCCACACTCACAACTCTACTTTTGACGTCCATTGCGCAGAAAGCTTTTATTTTCATCAACAAGTGTGCCCTTTTTGAATATGTTATACTTCTGCAGCCATAAATGAGGAAGTCTCTCAAAAACATCATCGTAGCTGTAGTTGAAAGATTGACTTTTTCTTTGAATTTTTCGTTTGTGCAAGCTCCTGCTAATATAGAAATAATACTGTCGAAAGCACAAGTATTGTGAACAGCAATCTTTCTTCCTTCATACGTAACCAACGGACACTTGTTTCCATTTTGGAGGTTTTCAATTCCAAATTTGCGTTGGAAATTCGAACTAACAATAGTGGGACATGGGTCCAAATATGTACGTCTTCTTTTGACGGAGGGATTTTTATTTCGCCAATTATGTTCAGCGCTCAAAGAATAATTTTCATTTTCCTCTTCACTCAATATCATCGATTCATTGAGTTTGGTATTATGCTTCTCTTCCCTTTCACTTATATGCGTTTCTGAAGCTGAAACCGTAGGTGGAATATTAAGAAGTGTAGAACGTTCTTCTTTTTCGGAAGATAGTGCAATCAGATCAGAGGCGAAATTACTTTTCGACAAAGCTAATTTGGATCGGCCTCTGAAAGAAAGAAGATGTGTGGACACAAATTTGTCTGCTCTCATTGGTCGGGAATCGTTTTTCAATAAAACGTGTTTCACATCTTTGAATTCCGATTCCACAGAAGCAGAACTGACAGTGGATTCTCCATATCCAAAGAAAGATATCATAACTCCACTGAAAATGGGATAATAGTGAACTAATTTTTTCAGTTTCTGCTTCAGTTGAGGCATGTAAAAAGGGTTGATTTGATTTCCATCTTCAGAAAGTCTAACGACATTTTCACAGTCTGAGAAAATACTCTCAGCCCATATCATGATGTCTTCATCTACGTCATCCAGTCCTAATGGAAAATCTTCATCTTGATGATTCTGATCTTCTTTCTCATCTTCATTTATTTGAGCAAGGCAATTTTCATTTCCTCTTATACTTTCAACAATACACTCGTGCGATTGCTGTGCAGCTACAGATTCACCATTCCTATTTTTTCCAAAATCTTCACTACAGCAAAGAACGAGAATATGTTTCACATAGTCCTGAAATTCAATGAAATCTGTTTGTTTGCTTAATACAGCCATTGCGTGTAAATAGAATTTCTTAACTTTAGGTTGTGCTTTCGTTAAGCATGGCCATCGTGATATGAAGTTCATGTAATGTGAAATATCTAACCTAACGAATGTCTTGGGTACCTCAAGTCCTCCTTTATTCAATAGTAGAGCATGGCATATACAGAGATAATGTTTCAAATTATTGCATTGCGCGAATGCTTTACAAATTGCATTTAGCAGAGCCTTATCAAAATCACAAACTACTGTTCGTGGAACAGGAAAATTGGACCTGTGTTTCTCACCTATTCTAAGGAACTCCAAGAGCCAATAGTGTATTGCATTGGTATTTTGAACAGCACTCAGCATTTGAAAAATTGGCATTTTGTAGGTAGGTGTCTCAGTAACTGCTTGGTAAAGATATATATGAGGGCATAATTCACCACTTGGTAGTTGTATTTTTTTTATAAGCGATCCAGTGCCGTCTAAATAAATTTTATCGTGGTAATCCATATACACTGCTATTTGCTCAGGCAGCCAATAATGAACAAGGAATGGGTCAATGCTAATAGTATGGATAGATCCAGCGAAAGAATTGTATTTCATGAACTGCAAACTTAATACAGGGGAAGTACCTTTGATATTAAGGGATTTATCCTTACTTTCTTGCTTTGCTTTTCGCAGAGTTGCTGCTTTATATAGATGTGGAGGTTCTTCATCATAAATTTTCATCAGTTTATCCGCTTCACTCCTACGCCATTTTGATGCTGAGGTAGTCCCAGCTACAAGTTGTTCCGCAGTCAGTTTTCTTATTTCTCCATTTAGAGGGCGTTTTTTCACATGTTTCACGAATGGGTCGAATTTGTCGATGGAACACTCCATAGGAACCGTGTCTAAACAACCGGTTGGTTTGTTAAGTATTCTTCCCAAAAAAATAGCTTTGCATTCCGAACAAGAAGCATCAATTTTTGAATAAATACCAGATTTGGACATAGTACATCGTTTGAATATGAAAGCACATGGCAAATTTGTCTCTTTATGAATGAGTTCAAATATTGTATTCGTCCACCTCCTTCTTTTCAGAGTGCAATAATTACGTTGTACTTTTTGACTGGATTTGTAAATTACACTTTCTGAATCAATATCATGCCAAATTTTATAAGGTATTTTAAGACAGAATTTGATTTCTGATGGAGCAGTTGAAGAGTTTGACGAATCGAGAGTTGTATCGGAAGAGCCATTTGTAGAATTTATTTCAGCTTCGATTTTGTGAAAATCCAAAAAATAATCCTTAATTCCATATCTATTAGTGAGAAGAACTGTATATATGTATTTTGCGGACATAGAATTGTTCAACAGTGCACTTATTTCTTCGTATTCTCTTGACTTTGGAGGGATTAATTTAGAGTTCTGCCGAAAAATATTTCTATATTTTTGATCCATAAGTATGTTTTTCAACTCACTCATTCGCGACTCCATTTTATTCATTTATAACACCTGAAACTCACTTCACAATTCGAAAGGTTCTCAGATACAATTAACCACTATTCAGATTCTGCGCTTTAATAGAAACTTCCTGATTACAGCGACTGCGACTATAACTGCGACATGGGTGGAAAGCCTCATCATATTAAGAATTGCAGTGTTGCCAAAATTTTGTCGAAATCAGAGCTAAGTTATTGCTAGAAAAAATTGAGTCAGATTCAATACTAAACCCACATCTCACAGTTAAGACTGGGATATTCAGTATCCATATTCCGTTCTGAAAGTTGAACTCTGGCAACAGCGTGATCGCGCCCGATGTCATAAATCTTGAGGAACGAAGTAGACGGTCGTGTTATGAGTCCTCAACTGTCTGAATATTTAATTTGTTGTACTGATTTATTTATTTTACCCGATTTGATATCGTAAATTAATAAATCCTCCAAAACTGCAACTGGAAACCCACATAATTATTAGAAACGCATTGAGCTATAATTCTTGATGTCGTAAATTAGGACGAATGGAGTATGTAGTGACAGTTATGATCTGAGCGTTGCGGGTTGCAGGTGGTTGCAGGTGGTTGCAGGTGGTTGCAGTTCTCAACGATTAGAATATTTTTTGTTGCTACGTTGCCCTTTACCTTTGCTACGTGTTGCCATTAATAACCGATTTCCCGCCAAATATATCGATTTATTTAATTTTTTCGATTTGAAGGGACAATTTGAAGTTTTTTCTCAGAATTCGAACGTCACAAGTCAGCACATATGTAGCACAATTTTTTTCTCATTAATTGCTGTTACAACTTTTTTGTTATTCAAATTTACGGAATACTTGAAAACTAGAGGAACTTTCGGGAAAGTTCGAACGGCACAACTCAATACACAACATCCTACATGTAAACATTGTAAACCCAATCTATTTCAGCTGCTGAAAACCAATTTTCTGAACAGAGCTAAGCTGGCCGGTTCGCACATTTAGTGAAATATCTTGAGAACCGAACGGGATAATGGAAAAATGTTAACGGCACAAAGCAGCACAAACCTAGCACAATTCAGCACAAAATATTTTTTTTCGAAAATCAAAAAGTGCTGGGCCAACTTCACGCACACTGTTGCCACATATCCTATTTTTCAGGAAGTCCACTGAATTTTTATATTTTCTCCATTTAAACGGAAAATTGACAGTTTTTCCTAGAAATATGACCAGCACAAGTCAGCACAAATGTAGTTCAATCAGATAAAACAATTTTCGTCGAAAAAAAACGAAAGTGCTGGGCTAACTTTTTTCTAATTTCTTCACTTTCTGGAAAACTAGCAGGATATTCGTGAAAATTTCAACGGCACAACTTTGCCTACGTATAGCACAATTTTTCAAACAGGTTTAAATTGGAAAAATTCAAAAGTGCTGGGCTGACTTCATTTATCATTTTCGCCATTTCCCGGGAAATCCGGGGAATTTTCGTGAAAATATTTACGGCACAAGACAGCACAAATGTAGCACAAATTTTTCCACATATTTGGTAAAAGAAAAAACAAAAGTGCTGGGCTAACTTTTTTCTTGAATCTCGATTTTCTGGAAAATTAGAGGTACTTTCAGAAAAATTTGAACGGCACAACTCAGCACATGTATAGCACAAACTATTTCAGTCATTAAAACCCAATTTTTCGAAAAGTGCTGGGCTAGCCCATTTTATTGATTTTCGAAATATCTTGAGAACCAAATGGAATTAAAAAAAAATTTCAACGGCACAAAGCAGCACAAACCGAGCACAATTCAGCACAGTTTTTTTTTTTTCGAAAATCAAAAAGTGCTGGGCCAACTTCACACACATCCTTTGGGGCCATTATTCCATGCTCAAGAATACTCTCAACATAAATGAAGGCAACATTGTAAATTATGAAAAACTGCGTTCACTTTTGAAAAGGAAATCAGAAGGAAGAAAGCTAGAGTTTTATTCCTGAAGCATGCGATCAAAAATATCTGGTGATGAAGGTGAAACACTAGCTTGTATACATTATTTGTATTTCAATTTCATCAGAGCGAAAGTATGGAAATGAATCGATGTCAACTGAACTTTTTGACGTTTATCGAGATTTTGCATTACTCAGTGCGAACACAGAAAATGTTATGTCAACGCTTTTGATAACTATTTTCGCTGTTGAAAATGCAGATTAAATCGAATTTTACCGAGGAAGTCGTGAACAAAGTATAGTATTCTATTCTATTCTATTTTTTAAAATTCTATTTTTTAAAATTTCGCAAAAAAAACCAAATATAAATTCACTGCGACGTTCGAACGAAATGGTAAAATCGACACTGCAAAGCCAAATCTTATCAAGTGCTTATGAACCTAACTGTTTTTGTGAGTAAACACACGCACTTTTTATTTGCTTCTAACGAAAAAGATATCAAAATAATATTTCATCTTAATACTGGGTGATTCCATATAAGTTTGGTTGTGTGTAGGTAATAATTATTCATGAATATAATTAATTTATTGAGCAGAATATTGATATTACAGGTTACCGAAAGACGAAAGGAGAACTGCTTGGTTGAAGCATGCAATATTACGAGTTCTATTCCTAAAATTGCCTTTTTATGCAATCGTCATTTCGAAAGGGATGATTTTTTCAATAATCATAGCAGGAACCAGCGTCCACTTCTGAAAAAAACAGCATTTCCTTCTGTGTTTTTCAATAAGGCAAAGTATGTAAATTTGTTTATCAACACTTAAGGTAGGTATATCTTAAGTGGAAGTGTGCCCGTGATCTCTTGATCAAACAACACAATATTCACAAAAGTAATGACAGGCTCTCATACTTATGCTGGTTTGATCGAGAGGTCTCATGCAAGCTTCCACATAAGATACACTCTTTTGCTCGTTGTGTTCATGCAAGGTCTATGCTTATATTTTTTTTAATTGCTCAAACAGAATTACTGACAGAAACACTGCATTACCCCATGAAACATCAAATCTTAGTATACAAAATGTTAGCACCGAATCAGCAACAGCATTGGGATCTGTTTATGCGGAACACGTCCTTGAATATTCCATCAGTTGTTACCATTTCAACTTCACATTTAATTTGTATTGAATATAAGGAGTTGAAAGGGCAGGGAACATAATGTTAATTAAATATGTAAATATCTGGCTGATAGGCAATGGCCCATAGCAACTTGTAGCACAATCAGTGATTAATGTAGTACTCTGAAGTCACATATTCCGAAGAGTTTTCCAACAAGAACCCAGTGAAAGAGTCATTAGAAATAATTAACCCATTTTTTATATAACAGATCACACAGAAAAAACAGTAAGTCTTATCAGCTGAATGTTATGAGTGTGAACCACATCCTGTTGACATTCACACAATCTACAATCAATGTTGTTGATTTCTTTTCCTGTTGATTAAAAAATCATAGCAAAACTAAATTTTGTTGAATTTTTCAGAATCAGTACTTGTAAATGAGTTAATGACATATTGACCCCAAAACAAATTCCAATTACACAAGACAAGCAAAGGAAGGTTCGATATCCGGGAGACATTGGATTAGCACAAATCGAAAGCCCACGGAGTGCCAAAACGAGCTTTCAATTCTTGAAAAGGGTTGTAAAACAAAAGAGTCGTACTATCTATGATCTGAAACGAAAACTTTCTCGAAGGAATAAACGTATCAAAAACTTGAATGCAGCAATTATCAATTTAAAAAAGCTATATACTCCATACAGACAGAGCAGACCATCTTTCAGTGAGTATCATATAAAGGCGAGTTTATACAGCAACTAAAATAAAATAAGAAATAAAATAAAATAAAATAAGAATGTTCACTTGATGCATTTCAATGACAGCGTTTATACAGGAAATAAGCTAAAATGAGGAATAAGAATAAGATATGGTCAACTTTTATCTTTTTCGCTTATTTTATTTGGAAAATGATAGTGCGCATGACCCAAATCCACTCCCCAATCTTTTCCGTATTGACACTTTTGACAAGTTCTAGTTTTCTAATCTAAAATTTAATGAATATTTTTTCAAATCATTGTTGATAATATATTTAATATGGATGACCAGGAAATCATGATGGAAGCGATGTTGTTATTGATGACAAGTACTGCGATTATCGCCTTGAATAATAGGCGATTCAAAACTCGATCAAAATGCCATCATCCATTTAATTAATGATATTTTCTATAGTGATTCTAATGGGAAATTAAATTTTGAAAAATATAAATGAAATGACAACTAATCATTGTCAAAAAATCTGCGATTTGATTGGCTCATTCTTATTTCTTATTTTATTCTAGTGATCTCTATGAACCTATGTTGTCTGCTCTTATTTCTTATTTTATTTTAGTTCTTGTTTTATTTTGGTTGCTGTATAAACTCGCCTTAACTCAAAATAAATATGTCAGTTACTTATAACTAACATCAACATATATCAATGGTTTACTGAACAATAATCTTACTATTTTTTTTTCATTACAGGTCTTACTTCTTCTGTATGTACAACATCGATTCATCACCCTTTTTCCTCCCTTGAGAATACTATTTCTTGACTACAACATCATGAACACAGAACTATCAACATGAATTTTCTCAACTCAAACATATACACTATAATAACATATAGGTACATATCTAATATACCAATATGGATCAAATTCATTCTATTCAGAGTTAGAAAGTGAAGTCGAATATTTTGGTTAGAAGCGAGTTTTACTCTTGCATCAATTGGAAATTCAAAAATTATGGGAGACAGAAAGGTTATTATAAGAGATAACAAAATAACAGATATGGAGGATCCAATTATGCTACTGAAATATTTTCAGTTTAGTTCCAACATGTGATCAGGATTTAGCAATGACATGCAATACTTGAAGAAAACATTTTGAAAATTATCACATAATTAGTGGGAGACATTCATTTCATGACATTATAATAGAGTGTGTCACACTCAGTTGCAGGAACGTCCATTATAATTTAAAAGTGTCATTAAAATCCTAATGCCACATTAAACATGGTTTCCTGCCACAGAATACCATGTTTAATGTGGCATTAGGATTTTAATGACACTTTTAAATTATAATGGACGTTCCTGCAACTGAGTGTCAGTGTGATACAGAAGTAATGACTGCCCTCGGCTCAGTGGTAGAGCATTGGATTAGGACCCTGCAAGTTCAATCCCGAGCTAGGAAAGAACTTTTCTTATCTCGGTAGGGGCCACCATTTCACTGTTAGGTCAAAAATTAACAGTGCTGTGCCTAAGGTGGCGTGAGGACACAGCAACAAAGCCTACACAGAACACAACTGCTTACTCCGAACTCGGCACAAGTTACAAGCTTCGAAGCTTGTAGTTTCAGAGGGGTCTCCTCAGGAAACCTAGGAGTAATCAGGATAAACAATATACCAATATCAATATATCAATGTTTATGTTATGTCAATATGTCGTCAAGCGAGAGGATCAACGCGAACGTTGCTCCTCAAGATATTTCTGAATGCGGTTATTGTAAGAATAAAATAGTGAAAAGTCGCACTGAATTTGTTGTTTGTCTAAAAAAATTTCACCCTAGCTGTGGAGTGAAATTTCGAAAATGTTGCAACGAGGAAGCTCCTACATTCCGTACTTCTGAAGCAGGGAATGATAACTCGCGGAAGACAAGTGTTGTAACTCAGGATTCTACCTCTAGTGATTTGATGGTGAAAATAATTGAAGAACTGGAGGCAAGAAATCAATTGTTACTCGAGAATACTTTGCTTTTGAATTTTAAAATCGCTGTTATGGAAGGCCAAATGAATGAAAAAGATGAGCAGATCTCTGCACTGAACAAAAAACTAGAGGATCGAAGAAACATGCGAAGAACAATGTTTTCGAGTCGAATATATCGACTCCGAATGCTAGCTATGCTAGTGTCGCAACTGGTAGTCACGGAGCGAAACAAAAGCAGGTTATGGTCAACATAGATGCAGAAGGAATCGGCGGTTACCGCAGACCGTATGGAAAATAGTTCAAAACAAAAACAAAGTAAAATTACGTCGCAAGATATGAATGAGGCAATTGAACAAGTGAAAGCTGAACAACTGTTGAATAGATATATAGATTTGGAGAAACACATTTCCAATCCCAATGAGAAATCTGACAAAGATTCGGAGTGGAAAACTGCTAATTATAAAAAACGCAGATCACAAAAGACTCTGCTTGTTGGAAACTATAATGGCCCATCTGCAGTGGAGGGAATTGAGAAGTATAAGGCTTTCCATGTATCGAACTTGAAGCCAACAACAACAGTGAAGGAACTGCAATCTTTCATGAACAAAAATTTCACGGATGCAAGGTGTGAGGTAGTCCAATTCAGGTATCCTGGAATCTATGCGTCTTTTAAGGTGATGATCAAGGAGAGTGAACATGAAAAAGTTTTAGTGACTACAAATTGGCCAAATAGGGCGAATGTCCATCGTTTTTTTCAACGACGAGCTCCAATTATCAAGCAGACCTAAACATTCCAAGAGTTGAAAATTCAATGGCTTCCTCTATGGGACAAAAATCAGAATTCTTTATATTTCACCAGAAGATTCGGTGCATTAGTAATAAGGTATTGATGTTAGAGGATATTTTTTCTGATGAGAAATGTGATTTTTTACTTATTACTGAACATTGGCAAAGCAAGGTTGGTATCAATTAAATAAAGCTCAGTAATTTTATTCTCTGTGCAAGTTGAGGTGCAGACACATTTTTATCACGTCACGTCACATCACGTCATCTTCCCAAAATGTGCAACCACGATAATGCATGGAACTTAGACCATAGGAAGAGAGACACACCTTTCAATAATAAATAGTGAAGCCAAATCATCAGAACTAAACTGGGTGATTGTACCACTACGGAATCAAAATGTAGTAAAAATTTTTGCAACATTGTATCTGCTGTCACGTTATACTGATAGCACGCAAATTTACATTTTCTGAATGCACGTGATTTCACGTCTGATATTTTGTCAAATGTCATTCTGACATACATTTGAAACCGATCTGGGTGCTCATTCAATCATTCTGGAATTAATTGATGGAATTCCCCCACTTCCTCTGTTCGTTGATTCATTTGGTAAATCGAATCCCTTCTATGAGAATCACCAGCAACTGTAAAATCAGCTATATTCTCCATATCTTCTTCCCATTTTCTCGCGTGAGCTCACATGACGTGACAACAATTTGTATGCACCTTTACTGTAGAATATATAACCGATTTCAAGCGAATGACCAGTAATAACCGCGGTTATCTCTGGTCTTGCCCTTGGTTATAGCCCTTCAAGAATAACCACGAATAACCAACTCGCGCTTGAATACAGTCGATCATTTTGGTTGATGTAGGTTAGTTTTGTAATCAGAACAAACACAACCAAATTTTATACTTTCTGAATGTATTTCAAGAACGCAAAACCGAATAAAGAATTGTAGATAATAATATACATATTTCATATTTGTTTCAGATTTAGCTATAATTGAGTTCATCATGTCACGTGAAGAAGATTTAATTATATCTGCAGCCTTAGCTAATGAAATTATATTTGATGAATCTGATATACATTTAAATATGTATAATTCACAGATGCACTTCCAAACATTATTGAATTTATTAATATTCTGGACGACAAGATTGCACTCAATGAATCCCAAAATATTTATGTTTGAAATGTGGATTGATCGATATGATGAACATATGTTTTTCAGGATGTTCCGTTTGACAAAAAAAAGTTTCAACATTCTGACTGAAGTGATTGGCAGAGCAGATATTAAAAATATTCTGACCAGAAAATATACTGGAGGACACTATCCGTTAGACCTCAAGTCACAATTATTAATCTCATTGTGGTATTTGGCTACAGGCGATACATTATTATCAATAGGAGGCAGATTCAATGTATCACCTACCACAGTGATGAATGTAAATAATAGAATAATATATTTTTTATTGCAATTGAAAAAAAAAAATATTATTTTTCCGAGCCATCAAGAGCTCCACACTGTAGCACAAGGCTTTCATCATTATCCAGGTGAGAAAATGAAGTACTACAATAGATGGCACCAATATATTTGTGAAAGTGGAAAAGGCTCAGCAAGATAGCTATATTGATCGATATAGAAGGCATTCAATAAATCTTATGGCTATTTGCGATAGAAACTGTTTCTTCACTTATATATTTGCTGGATTTCCAGGATCAGCACATGACTCCCGAGTATGAAGTCCTATATCACACTCATATTATTCATACAGAGCATACAATTCATTCTATTGTTTCTAGGTGTTCCAGAATTCGTCATTCTATCGACAAATTGAGGCACACGGTTCCCAAAAGTTTTTTTATGACAATTTTCATCTAATAGGGGACAGTGCTTTTGGCCTGAAAACTTGGCTCATGACGCCTTATAAAGGAATTAACATAACAAGGATTCAAAAAAAACATAATTATATGTTGAGCGCAGACAGGGTAAAGATTGAACATGCCTTTGGTTTATTGAAGGGAAGGTGGAGACGTCTCCAATATATTAATGTGTATAATATATGTAAAGCAGTCGAAATAATCACTGCATGTTGTGTTCTTCATAATTTTTGTTTAGTCATTAAAGACTTGTGGGATGAAGAGGCTCCTATTGATCATGCTGATAGACAAGCAAACCATCAAGAAGATGATCAGCAAGAGGGCAGGTTGAAGAGGGATCTGATTGCAGCTCATTTTCAATGAATAACTTTATGATTATTGTACAGGTTTTTTTTCCATCTCTTGAATAAAATGTTTCATTAGAATTCATGTATTTTTCGAGCCTGTCATACTGATTTGGGAAAAAAATATCGATTAAATGCAAAATTTAAATATATTAAAATATATACATTCATAAAACAAAAATAATCATAAATAAAAAAAATTAAATCATCATCAATAAAAAAAATTATGAATGAAAACAGTAAAAAGTTATAAAAACATAAATAAAAACTTCTGGAAAAAGGACTAGAAAAAAAAACTAAAAAGAAATATAAAAAAAGTGACTAGAAAAAAATACAAATTAACAGAAATATTAAACATATAAAGGAAAATGACTAGAAAAAATATAAAATTAATAATAAATTAATCATAATAATAATGATGTGGGAGAGATGAAGATTATTGATCTCCATATTCTCTCTTCCTTTTTCTGGAGAATACATTTTCTAAAACTAAAATTAATTTGTCTCTTTGTTCTTCCGTTTTGGTCATGTGGGCCTCTAATACAGAAAATTGGCGTTTCTGCTCTAAATTCTGGAGCTGCATCTCATGGAGCACGCGATCAACCTTACTGGTTCGGGGAGATGAATCCCGTAACTGTCTAAACCTATCTCGGGGTTGACTACAAGAGGGGCTTTGCTGTGTAGCATCCTCTTCTTGGAGCCTTTGTTGTGGCACAGCCTCTTCATTAAGGCTGTGCTGTGTCCCCTCAAAGTTTTCTACACTCACTGTGCTCTCTTCCTCCATTGCATCGATCAAATACTTGGGAGCCGTTTTGTGCTTCCCACCTAAACTCCATCCAAAGAAGATAAAGATTAAAAAAAGGTTCAAAAGTTTATATGGTAATTACTGACCTAGTATCGAATGCAATTCTTCAAAAAGCACGGCTGCTCCATGAACTGAGCTCCAGTAGTTTTTTGGTGGCGGACATATTTCATATATGACTTTGTGAGGTTCGCAAATTTCTGCCGACACCTCTCACCACCATTCCCACCTAGACTGAAATTATTCTGTTCGAGGACTTCCGCTATGGAAGCCCACAACTGCTTCTTGTTCAACTTCTTGTCATCGAATGCTCCCTTCTTTGCATCCCTGCACCTCAGAAGGAGTTGGGTTGCCTCGAAGTCGATTTCTGTTGGTTTTTTTTTCACCCCTTCTGCGCTTGAAGGAACGGCTTCCTCCTCTCCTTCTAATTAGAAAATGCCAAATATAGAAAAATTTCCTTTTGATACGGAGAATTCTATTGGTGCAATTCTGAATTTAATTCAACATACCTTCAAGCTGATGCGTTTCTTCGTTCGAAGACTGCTGTGCATTATAGAACGCAATTGCAGCTCCTGATCTTGAAAAAAAAATCAAGTATGAATATTGACTACTATTTTCAATAAAATATTTACCATTCAATAATAATTGGGCCGTCACCAAATCTGGAACAATTATCTCCCGGTCTTCTCCTTCAATATTTATAACCAGTCGATATTGTTCCATATTTTATTTTCTTGTATCTGACTGTCTACTTGAACTTATGGAATGGTCTAACGTAATTTTAAAGCGCGCGTAAATCAAACTGATTTAACCCATAACCCCACTTCTTATTATGACCACTATCTTAACCCGGCTCTCAAGCAGGGTTACGAACGGTTATCTGCGGTCCAAACGATGACGTCGAAGGGCTAATTCATGACGTCATATTATAATAACCAACAATGACCAAAAGCGCTTGAATGAAGTTGGTTACTGTTGGTATTTACCACTGATGACCAGGTTACTCGCTTGAAATCGGTTTATGTGTCATGGTGGTGTTGCCATATATAAAAATGATGATTTTTCAGTTTGTGCTACTGTTGTAAATACTGATAACTTATGTATAGAGGGAATTTTTGAATGCTGTTGCATTGGAGTCCCTACAAGAAAGTTAATAATTGGTGCTTGTTACAGACCTCCTTCAGGTGACTTTAATTCATTTCTGCAACTTTTCAATGAATTCCTTAATATTTTGTCTGAATACCCCTATAGGATAATCATTGGGGGCGACTTCAACATTGATTTTTCACTCGATGGTAATAATGCTATATTTCTCAGAGATTGCATTTCGTGTTTCAATTTCCAACCAGTTATCACTTTTCCGTCTAGGCTAACATCAACCTCAAAAACGCGCATTGATAATTTTTTGGTGAATTTTGTTGATAATTACGCTACTGATGTTAGGGACTTTTATATCTCGGATCACTGTGCTATATTGATATCCATAAAAGTAGATATTGCAGTTAAAGAATATAGTCGTCCAATATGTGCGAGAGATCACCGTCAGGAAAATTTAGAGATATTTAAATCATTTTTGGAGCAAGAAAGCTGGGATGACATTTTCGAAAGTGTTTGATTGTTTTTCTCGAATTTTACATTACCACTATGAAAAGTCATTTCCTATAATTTTACTTTACCACTATGAAAAGTCATTTTCTATGAGGAGTTTCAATTCTAGTATCCCAAAGGAATTCCTAAGATCAATGTTGCTAATAATTTCAATGCGTATTTCTCTAATAATGGCCTACTGTCAGATGAATTTGATAGTGAATATATTGACTGCAGTATTAACTAGGAGCATAGAATAACTGGAGGGAAGGCTTCATACGCTCGACAGATCATTTTGAACTGCCAATAACGGCGGAGGTTAGAGTTTCGTGTGACGCCCGATAGATAACGCTGAGATCCTTTATTCAGTAACATGTCAGATATTTTGTTCTGTGGCGCTACAATTGCAAGGAATATAATGTAGCTGTCATTGTTATTGATACATTTATGCTTCTTTTTAATTGAAAATGGCCATAAATCATAACATAGACAATATTGATGACATGAAATCGCTTTATTCTAATCAACTTTTTATGCGCAATTTTATGGGAAGTCTGTGATCGGTAATAAATTTGTCAAAACAATATCCTTATCAGAAAAAGCGAACATTCAGGTAAGTATGATTATTATTTTACGGGAAGACTGAGGTTTTATCTGTTCTCGTGTATTATACGCAGAATTGTATGGTACCCCGTTTACATTCCCTCTGCTAACACTTAGATTCGGAGCGGGAAACAGATTTTTCTTCCTATATTCAATCTGATCCTTGTAGTCATTTCTTTACACGTGCTATATGCATTATATTGTCGGATTTACGAAAAAAAGTATGTATTGCTTCCTTTCAAAAGAATATATATTATGATATAGTAATAAATGGGGCCTAATAAGTAATAACAACGAATAACCATTAAAGATAATTTTATTAAGGATAGCCATGTTATAGGAAGAAACGACGTTGTCGCCATCTCGTGACCTTGCGGCGAACTGACAAGTTCGGAAGTTTTTGGCAGTTCATTTTCGTAGGGGAGCCTTCTCTCCAGTTATTCTATGCTCCTAGGTATTAAGTTCAATGCAAATTCTCTCTTTATGAGTCCTGTATGCGAGGGTGATATTCTGCTATTGATTGCCCAGCTCAAGAACACAAATTCAGCTGGATTCGATCATATTTCCAATAAAATTGTGAAAAAATGTAAGTTGGAACTGTGCAAACCATTGAAATATCTTCTGCATCTATCACTGGAGAAGGGTATCTTTCCGGAAAGACTCAAACTTGCCATCATAACACCTGTCTATAAGCGAGGTGACACTAACTCCTATGATAGTTATCGTGCAATCAGCATTCTTTCAAGTATAGCTAAAATTTATGAGCTTAAGATGAAGAATCTATTGGTTTCTTTTATTAGGAAATATTCCCTGCTGTCGACTGCTCAGCATGGCTTTACAAGTAACTGCAGTTCCGAAACTGCACTTTATGAATTCAATAGTGAAATCGTAACAAATAGAGACAGTGGTAAGCAAGTCATTGGCCTTTTTGTATATTTTTCGCGAGCCTTTGACTTTGTCAACCATGAACTTCTGCTTTATAAGCTGCATCGCTACGGAGTAAGAGGTCTAAGTCTAAATCTATTCCGTTCATATTTGACTGGTAGAACTCAGGTCGTGAGGGTTGGAGGCGTGTTGAGTGCTGTCAGGTTGATTACGGCGGGAGTTCCTCAGGGATAAGTTGTGGGTCCTGAACTGTATTTGATATACAGTAACGATCTCCCGATATTTATGGGAAAAAGGTCACCATTATGTCGCATAGTCTGTTTTGCAGATGATTCAAACATTATAGTCTCTGGGACCGATGTGGAATAAATGAGAACCTCAGTTGCCAATATTTGTGCAAACATTTTTGAATGGTCAAGAAAAAATAGCTTGATGATTAATAGCTCAAAAACTCATGCGGTACATTTTTCTTTGAGGGCGCCGCGACAGATGGTTGATTCGATTAGTACTTCTGAGTTCTGATTGCGAGATTTACTTCGTTGAAAATACAAAACTCCTTGGGACTGTTCTGGACTCTCGGTGTCGTTGGACTGACCACATTGATTTCTTGTGCAATAAATTACGTAGTGGTTGTTTTTGTCTCAAGTTCATGAGAAATCACTGCAGTCGAGAAATATTAAGAACAATTTATTTTGCAAATGTCCACTGCCACTTGAGATATGGTATTTTGAATTGGGGATATGCTGCGGATGTCAATAGGGTTTTTTTTTTGCAGAAGTATGCCATCAGAATAGTTTCTGGAATATATTTTCGCGAATCATGTAGATCAACCTTCAAAAATATGAGAGTGCTGACTTTAGTTGGAATATATGTTTTTGAAATTTGTGTATATGTGTATAATCATAGATATTTGTTTGTTAACGATAACAGTCATTGTTACAATACCAGATGTAAGAACCTACTGTTACCGAAAAATCATAGTACTGCATACTATCAAAGAAGTCTACAGTTTATGGGCTGTAAAATTTTCAATGCACTCCCTGTGGAAGTGCAGAATGCTTCTAATATTTTCATTTTCAAAAAAATGGTTAAATCATTACTTCTGGAGAAGAATTGTTATAATATTTCGGAGTTTTTCAATTGAATGTTGATTATTTTTGCTTTTTTGACGTTTTCTTTTGTTATATGCTACTCTGTATATTGAACTGAAGAAATAAAGAATTATTATTGAGTATTATATTTCTGAACAGATTCAGATTCTTACCAAAACTAGGCTTCTATATTCATTGACGGATTATCTATATTGGTATTTTTTGGATATATGAATAATAATACAAGATGTGAATGTTTTTTAATTAAATAACTGATCATGTCATAAACATGATGTCATGGTTCTTTGAAGATAAAAACTTTACTCGTGTTGTATTTAAATATAAGATTGTTATAAGATTTTTTTCTCGAGAAACCTTTTTCATCTCCAAAAACCATTCCTTTGATACTCATTTGTGTTTTTGTTCATTCCGACAGGAAACCTTGCCAGATTCTCTGAAATATTTGATTAGAAGAACTTCTCAGGCAAAGAGAGCCAAATATGCTCCTGAATTACGGCAATTCGCAATATCTCTTCAATTTATTCAAGTCAAGCTTATGAGTTTGTACGTTTGAAGTTTGGCAATTGGTTGCCTGCACCATCAACTATTAGAAAATGGCTGTGCACATTAAATGTAGTCCGGCTTCAACAAGGACATTTTAGAACTATTAAAAAAATCTGCAGAAAAATCTGGTGAATCATTCACATGCAATTTAGTTATCGACCATATTTCATTCAAATTGGAAACAACCAGGAAGCATGGAAAAAGATTTGGGTATGTCGAATTCGGAGCTGATCCTACATCAAATCAGCCTTTGAACAAAGAGAGCACAACACCCGCTCACCATGCCTTAGTGTTTATGATCGTTGATTTGCTTGGCGAATTTAAAGCCACGCCAGGGTATTTCTTAGTTGATAAACTGACTGGCCAGTTCCTGGCCAAGAACTGGCAAATTTAGTCAAAATAATGCTGCAGCTTTTACATGAGCACCATGTAAACGTCCACTTTATGACCTATGATGGTGACAGAGTGAACCAAACAATGGTAGCAGCTTTGGGTGCTGATACGAACATGAATTCATCGAAATGTAGATTAAATTTTCCACATCCTGTAATTGAACATGCTGTTTATATATTTCCGGACCCATGCCACATGTTGAAAAAATGTGAGGAAAGCACTTGCTGCCTTGCAAAGGCTTCACAATGCCCAAGGTCAAGTAATTGATTGGGCTCACATCGTTACCCTTTGCCGAGCACAGGAAGAAGAGAAAGTTCACGCCGCCAATAAAATATCTGCACGACATATTCATATAGAGGAAAATAAAATGAAAGTTAGACCAGCAGCCCAATTACTGAGCAATTCCGTCAAAGAAGCTCTAATTTTTCTAGAATGTCAAAAACTTGTCATTGGTAGCAGCCTTAGAGGGACAGCAGAATATTGCGGAATTTTTAATGATGCCTTTGATATTCTTAATTGCAGAACGCGTTTTGATAATAATACAAACAAACAACCGTGAAGAATACCTTTGTGTGAAGAGAATAAAATGACAATAAAGGAAAGATCGATAGAAATAGAAGACTACATACGTGGCTTGAAATTCAATGAAAAGAAGATTATATCTGGAACAAGAAAGTGTGGCTTCGTTGGATTCGTAATATGTCTAAGAAACATTTTCAATTTATATGAAGATCTAAAGGTGAATACAGACTATTCTGACGTGACGTGATTCCACGTGCTCCCATTGGCCTAATATGAACGTGAACGTCAAAATGTGAGTGATCTAAAAATGCAACACATCGTTCTGTGCGTTCACGTTCATATCAGGCCAATGGGAGCACTGACGGTGCTTGACGTGACGTGGAATCACGTCACGTCACGTCAGAATAGTCTGTATTCACCTTTAGATATTTTTATGGATTCGACTATTCGTTGACTATAGGCTGCTACAAGACCCTTTGAAATATTTTTTTTCGGCTGTACGCATGAGGGGGGGTTTTAAAAATAACCAAACATGCTACCAATTTCAGTACGCTATGCGCTATGGTCTTACCACCCGATAGCAAGTAAAACTTGTGGAAACTGGTATCTGTTCACCTGACGAAATTCCAATTTTGACAGTGCCTTGCCAACAGATTCCAAGACTGATGACTGCTTTGACGAAGATATAGTAGAAACAGATCTTTTGAATTTTAATTTCGGAGTTCCTTCAAATTTTGTTGAAGATGTAGTCAGGTATATTTCTGGTTTTAGAGTACGAAAATTCAAAGAAGCCTTTACCTTGAAACTCTGCCAAGAGTGTTTCAAAGCTATTGTCGGGGAACCTAGATCTACAGCACTAATTGATATAAAAAATCCAGGCTTCTTATCATATCCTTCTGAGGAAATATTCCAGCTGTGCCTCCAGACATTGAAGAAATTATTCGAGGATCATCAGACACCATCTATAAATCGAACTTTGAGAATGATGTACTCAACAGTATGATCAACAAGAATATTTGCATTTTTTATGATCTCCACATTTTAGCAAATATGAGGAGCATTAAAAAGAGTTGGTCTCTTTTATTGTTAGATCATACTTGGGTGCGTTCATCGGACTGAGCAGCTACCGCTACGATCCATCGGTAACAGTTGAGTAACTTCCGAGTTATGAATGAGTTATAAACGACTTTTTCGCTCCATGCTCCTTCAAACGTCAAAGCCACATGGTATTCGTTTTGTTTGGTTTTTGGTTGTGTTGTGAAAAGTCGAAGTAGTAGTGTTTTTAAATATGAATCGCGATATTGGAAATATTTTGTTTGAAAAATTATCATAGAGTGGTAATATATTTGAAGAGGTCGTCAGTGTGGTTGATAGTATAGAACCTTCCTCAGAAAATATTTTCAATATGGTTCCTAGGACAGAAGTGCCTAGAAATCAACGTTTCTATGAGGAAACTATACCTCTCTATGTAGGAGATTTATTTCGCCAACATTTTAGATTGAACAGAGAACAAGTAGAAGTGAGTTGCCTGTGTTTGTTGAATCGATATTTTTCTTTATTTTTAAATCTTAACAAATCAGATTGAAAATCTTGGGGTCATTCCAATATGTAGGAGAATCCCACTTAACAAAAATATTATTCATTATTTGTTTTATGCCCCAAGGTCTATTCTAAATACTCAGTGTGCTTATAAAGAAACTGAAAAAGTTCATATACAGTATTTATTCCATTCTCCATCTTTTCATACAAATAGAATCAATTTCTATTTTAGATTCAGCACTAAGATTAGTCATCAAAATTAAAGGCATTGGAATTTTTGGTAGCATTCTCATCAAAATTATATCCAGTCCATTCTCATCTCATTTTAACAATAAAGACTTCAACTAAAAAATGAAAGTATCAAAGAGCTTTGGATGTATTTTATAATAAAGTGGTAAAAGAATCTCATTACCAGGTTTTTGAACTGTAATTGTTTCTTCTTGAACATCTTTATATAGTATTTTGAGTTCAAAGTTATCACAACATTTTCTGTTCGAAACTTTCCATTTATGAAGAGTTGCAGAGTTTTTGATTTCACTTTAGGAATTCAATTGAATTCGATGATCGGGATTCTGATGAATAACATTAAATTGATTATAATGTTACGTACACACTGCATCGATATTTACTTTTGTAGATATCCTAAATACATACCTACCGCTCAAAAAAAAATGTGTCCACCAATTATCAGCAATTTAACATAAAGAACAAATCAAAAACATTTTAAAAGTGAAAAAGATGAATGTTGACAACTATAGTTGTCGAATGAATCATAGATGCATAGAATACCTGGTGTATCGACTCCTTACTAAAAATCGTGACCAAAATTTGTAGATCAAAACGGCATTCTAGATTTCAGATTTTGGTCTAATTCCGGAATAAATCCGCAATATCTCTCGGTCGTGGCGCTACTGCGGCAACGACAAACAGCGCAACCCCTTTCGGTAGAAATGAGAAGCAGTACAAATTCTCGGATTTTCGATCGACAAAAAAGTCTTAAACAAAATCTAATCAGTGCCAACACCAAGTATTTCTATGCATCTATAATGAATCTAACCCTCAAAATCCGATTCACTTGACGTTTCAGCACAGACCAGAGTTGGTCTGTGGTTTCAATTAATATTCAGTATTCCTCCAACTTGCGATGTTTAGCCACTTTTTTATCTGGTAATAGAATTCCATGTACTATAAGTTCTATGAGTAACATCCATATCGGAAATAAATAATTCTGTGAAATATTCATTTCCTCACGAATACCAAACGACGAATCAACACCCAGAACTTCACGAACCAAAAACTACAAAATCAGTATGTTCATCTCTAAAAAAGAAAAATCAGTTAAGAAATGTCAAAGTTACGCTACCTCCGGAAGTTGTCGCTTTATATATGGATGTCGATGTTTCTCCAATTGCCACTGTTTCTTTCTGTTTCTTTGGATGACAAGATGTGTAATGTAAGTATCTACGCGACCATGTATTCTTTTGGTACCAACTTGTTAAAATCCTCCCATTACTTCTTGTTAATAATACATCCAAAAATGCAGTAGATTCATTCTTCTCTTCTTCCATTGTGAACTTTATATTTTCATGAAAGTCGAAAATTTGTTTTTCTTTTCCCCTCTTCACAGACAAGACTATGTCATCCATGTATCGTTTGTAAAATGCAACATGTATTTTCAGAGTTTTCTTAATTTCGTCTTCTATATGTTCCATCACTAGATTCGCTATCGATGGTGCCAAAGGATTTCCCATTGCAATTCCTTCCTTCTGGGAATACACCTTTTATTTCGTCCCATTTTTTGAAACTACTTGAATTCCAAGGGTTACAGGTATACTTGTATACAAGGACACCACATCTAATGATAAAAGTGTGTAATCATTTGGTATTTTAATTGTTTTTCTCTATTTCAGTATCGTAATGTGTTCATTACAGTACTAAAAACAGTGCTGTAATGAATTCATTACAGCATCGTTTTCAGTAACATTTTTCGTTTTGTGGTTGTCAGCAATGACTTCCGATCCTTTTAAATTTCAGCAGACGTCAATTTGGAAACGTCAATTTTCGTACTTCCTAACATTCACACCAACTGGCAAGATACAATATGAAAGTCACTAGGACCCATAATTTGAATTTTTCCATTGAATTTCACAAAATTTGAGTGAAATAGAGAAAATCTCGTCTAATATTCGTTGCAGAATGCATTTCCAATACTCATGCGTTCGAAAACTCGCTCCTTCGTCGCTCGTTTTCGAATTTCGCATTCGTATTGGAATAGGAGCCCATTCTGCAACTAGTTTTAGAATATACTATTATATACTCTACAAAGTCCCAGGAGTCTTTCACAAAAGAATCGGTTTTTCCCACCATGTTCCTGACTATGTTGTTTAAGAATATTCCCATATTATAACAGGGGGATGTCATACTAGTCACTATTGGTCTTAGAGGTTTTTCCGGCTTGTGAATCTTCAATAGCCCGTATATTTTCGGACATACCGATGTGTGTGTTGTTAATTTGAAATACTCCATGGATGTGATGAACTCTTTGGATTTCCAGTATTTTACTATGTTGTTGTTTTTTTCTTGCAAGGAATTAGTTGGATCTTTCTTTAATTCCTCATAAATATTTCTGTCATTTAATAATTCTAACATTTTTTCCTCGTATTCTTTTCTGTATATAATAGCTGTAACATTTCCCTTGTCTACATTTGTTACCATTATCTCTTGATGGTCCTTTAGAAATTTTTTTGTTTTCCCTACCTTCTTCATAAGAGGATCTTTACGATTTGTTTGATTATATTTGTTTTTAGTATTTTGTAGAATGTTTGTGATGGATCCTCTGATTTCATTTTTTATATTCATTGGTTCTTTTCCTATCCTATCTTCTACTTCTGTGATCACTTCAATGATGTAATCCATGTTGTAATTTTCTCCCAATTGTAATACTATATAAAAAAGATAAACTCCCCATCATTGAAGTGATCACAGAAGTAGAAGATAGGATAGGAAAAGAACCAATGAATATAAAAAATTAAATTAGAGGATCCATCACAAACATTCTACAAAATACTAAAAAAAATATAATCAAACAAATCGTAAGGATTTCTATATTCTTGTTAATATTTAGTCCGATTTAATTCAATTCATAAAGCGCTTATGCTATTATATATTGTTATGTAGTATAGGCTTAAGCATTCCTTAGAATAAGGTGAACATCCTCGAGTGTCGTCGAGGAATCGTCACGTAGTTTGTGTCAGCAGTTTTCACTTTCCGTTGTTAAAGGAATAGTTTTACGATTCATTATTATTCAGACCTGCTTCAAATAAACTTGTTTCCAGAAATAAATTGTTTTTTTTAAAAAAGTGATTTTGAGAGGAAAAATCATAATTGGCGACGAGGATGGGATGTTGCTAGTGTGTTAGGCAATATCAGAAGACGTTAAATTCTCAAGGAGAAAAACACCGATTCAGATACAAGGCACACGTGGAATTCATTCCTTTAAGCAACAATAACCGAAGAAGAGAATCAAGGTACGACGTGAAAACAAAGGAAACACCGAGCACCAGATTCAGACGAGTGATCGACCAGCCAAGAGGAGTTGCTGAATCCCGGACCGAAGAGGTAGAGGACCAACCCCGACTGGAGCGACACGAGCACCCCCCTCAAGAATCACCCTGTGGAGTTTGGAAGTAGCACCCCAAGCACCAGGTTAAAAAACAAAAGGTCAAACAACAAGTAAGTTGGGCTGTCATAATAATCCCAGTTTTTTCCTATCCCTGGACCAAAAGATAAGGTAACATATTATTTATTTTTAACATTTTTTTGATTTCATAAAATCAATTTCTCCTACATCATTGAATTGTCTTACTTTCTTGCATCATTACATTTCAAGAGTAGACTATCAAAAAATAATCTATAATCATTGATTCGTTAATCGAACAATTCAATTCACTTAAAGTCAATAGTAAGAAACAATCGAAAATGACTACTCCAAACGAAAATCGTGTTGTAATAGATCTTAACACTGTCAAACATTTTGGTGAATTATTACCTAGATTCAACGGAAACCCTAATGAGTTACAAACGTTCCTTATAGAAGCACAAAATTTCATGAGTCAATTCGGAACCACAAATAATGAATTGATCAACAGATATTGTTTTGCAACGATCAAATCAAAATTAATTGATCAAGCTAAAACTATAGTATATTCCGGACCATCATGTAATACATGGGCAGAATTAAAGCACACATTAAATAGTAAATTCGGTTTTAAGATCAATTTCGATGTACTTCAAAGTGAATACCAATACATGAAAAGAAAGCCGAAAGAATCTTTAGCAGATTTTATTGAAAGAGTGAAAGCCATAAAACTACAATATGACTATCAAATTCAATTACAAGGATTATCTCCCACAGAAATTAATGTTTACCGAAACCTATCAGATAAAATTGGAAATACTGTTTTATACAATAACGTAGATGAAAATTCCAGAAACCTTTTAGACCTGCAACCAAAGCCTTTCGATGATACATGTAATTTATTAGAGAATAGAGAAATCAAAAGGCAACAACTTTATTTAACAACGATTCCAAAAACCACAATTTTTCATCCAAATGCTTTATCAAGCGAACGGCAGAATAGTAGTCAAATTTATAATCAACGTCCTTCGACTAGTAGAGAATGGCCGTCCCAACCAATATCATTAAAATTTAATAGAATACCGGAGCCTAAATTTGCAACTAATAGTCAAGTATTCGGAAAACCGCGAGATGTGTTCAAACCAAACCCAAATCAACAATTAAATCTACCAAAACCAGAACCTATGTCAATCAGAACAAGAAATTATCCTATTAAAAGGCCAGCTAGCAGTCAAATTCGCCAAGAGCCCCCGAATAACCGGCACTTTTTCAGAAAAACCGGACCATCTGATTTCATATCGGAAGAGCTTACTAATACAGAAAATTTCGAAATCGAAGAATTTGAAGTAGAGCCAGAAATTGATTGTAATGACGACATAGATGATCAGAACGAAGTGGAAAATATCGAACAAGAAGATCAAAATTTTCAAACATTAGCCTACAAGCATCACATGACCTGAATTTTACGAAAGAACATTTGGCAACTTTACCATTCATTAAATTAGAAAACCCAGCCTGTAAACTATTGATTGATAGTGGTAGTTCTATGTGTATAATTGATCCAGCTGTAGCTTACAGTTTATTCCCTGAAAATATCTATGAAGAACACTCATATTTTAGAACAGCCGTGGGTAAAGATCATAGTAAATACAAAGTTGCTTTTCCTCTTGATTCATTTGGCCTAGATAACACATATCCGTTCGTAATTTATAAATTCCATACTCAATATGATGGTGTTATAGGTGCTAATCTATTGAAAGATTTAAAATTGAAATTTGATTGGAAGAACCATGAATTAGGAAATGATTTAAAAACTCAAAAATTTTATCTCCAACAAACTAGCCCAAATGAAACTCTTCCCATTAAATTAGACCATTTAGATAATAATATCCGAAATCAATTAACAAAAATATTACAAAGTCACAAGCAAGCTTTTCAATTACCAAACCAGCCATTAAATTTCACAAATAGTGTTAAACACCATATTAGGACTATTGATGAAAATCCAGTGTACGTAAGAAGGTATAAATACCCGGAGGTACATAAACAAGAAGTAAAAAATCAAATTCAAGATTTGTTAACTAAAAATATCATTAGACCAAGCATCTCCCCGTGGTCGTTCCCTATCGTAATTGTTCCCAAGAAAACTGACCAATCAGGTAATCGAAAATGGCGAATGGCAATAGACTACAGAAAATTAAATGAAAAAACGATCGACGACAAATTTCCTATCCCAAACATTGAGGAATTATTAGACCAACTCAAAAATGCCAAATATTTCAGCGCCCTAGATTTAGCTAGTGGCTTTCATCAAATAGAATTAGACAAAGAATCGATCGAGAAAACAGCATTTGCTACAGATGAAGGGCATTACGAATTTCTGAGAATGCCCTTTGGCCTCAAAAATGCACCGTCAACTTTTCAACGTGCCATGAATAAAATCTTGAAACCAGTAATCAATAAAATATGTGTAGTATACATTGATGATATACTAATTTTCTCAGAAACTCCAGAAAAACATCTAGCCGACATTCAAACAGTTCTACAACTTTTAGAGAAAGAGAATCTCAAAATTCAACTAGATAAATCTTATTTCTTTCAGAGAGAAATTATATTTTTAGGATACAAAATTTCAGAAGAAGGTGTAGAGCCAAATCCAGAAAAAATTGAAATTATCAAAAATTTTCCCATGCCAAAATCAGTTAAAGAAATAAAGTCCTACCTTGGAATGATAGGTTACTATCGGAAATTCATTCCAAATTTCTCTAAATTAACTAAACCTATGACAAAATATCTGAAAAAGGATAATAAACTTGATATTCATGATCAGGAATATATCGATGCATTTTATTCAAGTCGAAATCTCCTCATGAATTATCCAATTCTGCAACACCCAGATTTTAGCAAACCTTTTGTGCTTACAACTGACGCATCCCAATATGCTATAGGAGCTATCTTATCACAGGGAACACCCCCAAATGATCTTCCTATCGCGTATGCAAGTAGAACTCTTAATGAAGCGGAAATCAAATATTCGACAATAGAAAAAGAACTTTTAGCGGTAGTATGGGCAACAAAGTATTTTAGATCCTATTTATTCGGTCGGAAATTTACTATCTACACAGATCATAGACCCTTGACATGGTTATTTTCCCTCAAAGATGCATCTTCACGATTAATGAGGTGGAGAATAAAATTAGAAGAGTTCAACTTCGAGATCAAATATCGAAAAGGAGTCAACAATAATGCAGATGCAATCTCTCGCATAAAAATTAACGAATTAAACATAAACGATCTCTCGGATGATGATCTAGACGCAGAATCAATTATTCCTCAGATAACACATGAAGACCTAGAATTGTCCCAGAAAGAATTAGACGAAATTATTACGAAAACATGTTCAGAAGATGTCCAAGATGAACAATCTTCCTCTCAAACAATTCATAGTAATGCAGAAAACCCCATATTAGAAATACCATATACCGAACGTTCCCTAAATTCATCAATGAATCAAATAATATTTCAGAAGACTAACGTTTTCAAAATCGAAAAATTAAAATTGCATAAGAACACTCGGATTAGACTCATTGTATCAATACAGTCATCAGACGATTTCACCAAATTCTTAAAAGAATATGTCAGTCCGAATAAACAGTATGGTATATATTTCAGATCGAAAGAATTAGAAAAAGAATTTTTGACAATGACACAAAATATATTCAAAGCTAATGCTTTTTCTTTCAAAATTTCTAATTTACTTTTAGAAGACATAGAAACGGAAGAAGAACAACAAGAGAAAATCAAATTATTTCATGAAACCAAAACCAAACATAGAGGTTTTCAAGAAAATTTAGAGAGCATTAAGAGACGTTTTTATTGGCCCAAAATGGACAAAGATATCAGATCGTATATTAACTCTTGCGAAATTTGTCAAAGTCAGAAATACGAGCGACAACCGACCAAACTGATTTTTAAAAGTAATCCAGTTGGAGAAAAACCATTCTCTCATTTATACATGGATACTATCGTTATGAATAGAACCCCATGTTTGACTATAATAGATTCATTTTCGCGACATGGTCAATGCTATATTTTAAATAGCAAGACTGCGACTGAAATTGCCAATCAACTTACTAGTTATTTTTCCAATCACGGTATCCCAGAAAAGATAACCTTAGATAATGGAACAGAATTTAAAAACCAAATTATACAAGATCTAGCAGAAACCCATAAAATATCACTTCATTTTATAACGAATTATAATCCTACCTCCAACGCCATAGTTGAACGGTTTCATTCCACTCTGATTGAACAGATTAGAGTATTAGACGAAAAAAATATTTCGTTAACAGAAAAAATGAATAGAGCGCTTTTAAGTTACAATAATTCAATACACTCTGCGACATGTTATACACCCCTACAAATCATTAAATCAGATTTGAACTATAACACACCAGTGGAAAAATCTACTCATGAAAAAATTTCAGAATACATCCATCAATATCGTGAAAACATGAAAGAAATTGCAGATCATTTAAACTCTCGTAAAGAAAAACAAAAAACGAAACTAGACAAAACCAATCAGAACAGGCAACAGGTGAAAGAGCTAGATGAGACGAAACCAGCTTATTTAGTCATACCGAAAAAGGCAAAATTAGATCCAAAATTCAAAAGAACTAATATAAAGATTCTAGATGATATTCTTATCAAGAATCCTGATTCTCAGAAAATATATCACAAGAACAAAATCAAACAGAGAAAGTAATACTTGTTTTTCTCTCTTTCAGAGCAAAAAAAAAATGAGAACCATTTCTCTTCTCCTCACTCTTCTATTCTTCCCGACTTATAAATCGTTGAAATTTCAAGAAATAAAGCACAATGTTATTCCCTTTTTCGTAGACAAAACATATATCAGTGAGTCAAAACACATATTGATGTACCATTATAATTTAAGTGATATCACCAAAATATTAAATGATCATTATATCTTAGTAGATCAGTTAGACTCAGTCAGTTCCACTATAATGGTTTCAAACTATGTGGAATCGATTAAAACCCAATTAAAGCAAAATGAGATCCTACTCAAAAATTTGTATTCTTCTAAACATAAACGAGGTTTAGTAAATGTCGGTGGACATATAGCCAAAATATTATTCGGTACACTTGACAGTGATGATGAATCCTTATACTTGAATTATTTTCACTCTTTTGAAAATAAAATTCAGTCATTGAAAACAGAACAAAATCAAATTATAAGTGTTGTGAGATCTATGACAGCAAAATATTCCAATATTACCAGTCAAATCATACGAAATTATAATCATTATCGATTGGTTCAGAACGATATTAATCGACTCATTCTTACACAATTCGAAGAATTAACTATAAATAGAATTCTGACCGAAATCAACACAGCCATCAGCTTTGCGAGACTTCATCTCCTACATGAAAGTATTTTGCCTTTAGATTCATTCCATGATTTTGTAAATTCAACAGATTTCATGAAACATCTGTACTATTTAAAAGATTTTTACTCTGTTTGCTATACTTCAGTACAGTTAAGAAATAATCATGTAATCTTTATAATCGAAGTACCATTAACTTCTCCAAATTCTTTGGATACCTATCATCTTCAATATGTCCCATACCGAAATGTAACCCTCATCGAACAGCCCAAATACTTATTGGCCAAGGGAGAACAAATCTTATGGTCTGTCAACGAAGAATGCCCCAAGGTGGAAAATTGGTGGATATGCCCACAGAATTTACTACGACCAGTGCCCAGATGTATGAAAGACTTAATTTTCCAGAAGAAAGAAAATTGTGAAAGACATCGTGTTCAGTGCAGAGACGATTTAGTGAAGTTATCACCGAGAAAGTTTCTATCGACCGGTAATGTGCAAATCGGCGAAGTTTGTAAAGACCATACAGAATATTATAAACTAAGTGGAATTTATTTGATAGAAACCGCATGTAATATAACGAATAATTTTAAGTTCTTTTATAAGGAAGAAATTTCCAACATTTTTCATAATGTGCCCCTCATTAATATGAAAACAGAAACAATTGAAAATCTTACTATACCAGATTTATTATTTGACAATTCGACTTTCCAGGAAACTATTTTTAATTGGAAAATCCACCCTAACCATGTATCTTCTATTTATTTCATTTTCAACCTAATTATTATCATGATGATAGCATATTGCCTGTATAAGATTTTTATTGATAAATTCACAAATATTGTTAAAACTCATAAAAATAATTCAACCATTGATGCTGAAGTTATTTCTTAAAAAAAAGGGGGACGTGTTATGTAGTATAGGCTTAAGCATTCCTTAGAATAAGGTGAACATCCTCGAGTGTCGTCGAGGAATCGTCACGTAGTTTGTGTCAGCAGTTTTCACTTTCCGTTGTTAAAGGAATAGTTTTACGATTCATTATTATTCAGACCTGCTTCAAATAAACTTGTTTCCAGAAATAAATTGTTTTTTTTAAAAAAGTGATTTTGAGAGGAAAAATCATAATTATATACATAATGAGAAAAATCATCATCATAGGAATTCCCTTCATCATTGTCTGTCACATAGAGTTGAGCGCGCAACTCATATCTGTAACCGCTCCTGTCTAAAATCTGCATCTAAAATTGAGGCAACCCTAGACTGAATCAACTTTTAAGTAAGGCAACCCTATACATTCAGATTGAGAATAAAATAAGCTTTCATTTGACATCAGTACGATCAAATAACAGATGAGGGTAATTTCACTACTGCGAGTCACCTATTCAAACCTGGCAACCCTAGAGTTGTACCCGGAAAAAAGCAGGGAACCATTATTTTTTCAATTCTTTAGGGTCCATTCTCTTAATTGGTTGACGATTTTTTCAAATAACAGATGAGGGAAATTTATTGAAAAATTGTTGTTAAAGATTTAACAATTTAACATTATCCGCACCAGATTCAATTAGGCAACCCATGTGCAATGTGTCGATGTAAATGTTATCTATCATTTATTTCTTATCACAAATAAATAACAGATGAGGGTATATATTTCTTACACCGGATCTCATACTATTGATATAAACCGTGCATTTTGGTCAATTCCTGTTAGAGTAAAGGAAAGAAACAAGACTGCTCTCGTCACACAACAAGGACATTGGCAATGGAAGTGTTTCGGACTAAAGATTGCCCCTGCCATTTTTCAAAGAATTCTGAGTAGTATCATCAGATAATAGTATATTATTTCATTAGGAGGAGAAGTGTCACTTTTCGTGGCGAGCTTGAGTTTATCCGCCGAACGGAGTGAGGCGGATAATTGAAAGCGAGCCACGAAAAGTCACTTCTTCTCCGAATGAAATATGCTATTTTATTTCCAAACGTTTCCAAATTCATGAAAATCGTACATTTAATGTAACTTTATCAAATAAAAATGACGTTTGAATTGGAAGTTTTTGTATTCTATGCATCTATGTTCATGGTAACCAAGTAATCTTTTTCGTAGCAACACTTTTCCTGCCGCCGGAGGGAAAAGTAAATATTTCTCCGCCTAGGCGGAGAAATTGAACTTTTCGATGATCCTGTCAGTCGAGAACTGACGTTGTTATCGTACGTTTGGAAATAATAGTATATTATTTCATTAGGAGGAGAAGTGTCACTTTTCGTGGCGAGCTTGAGTTTATCCGCCGAACGGAGTGAGGCGGATAATTGAAAGCGAGCCACGAAAAGTCACTTCTTCTCCGAATGAAATATGCTATTTTATTTCCAAACGTTTTCAAATTCATGAAAATTGTGCATTTATATTGTAACTTTATCAAATAAAAATGACGTTTGAATTGGAAGTTTTCGTATTCTATGCATCTATGCTCATATTGTTCATGGTAACCAAGTAATCTTTTTCGTAGCAACACTTTTCCTGCCGCCGGAGGGAAAAGTAAATATTTCTCCGCCTAGGCGGAGAAATAGAACTTTTCGATGATCCTGTCAGTCGAGAACTGACGTTGTTATCGTACGTTTGGAAATGAAATAATTTACATTCAGTTTGTATTAATTACATAGATGACATTTTGATTTTTTCTGAAACATTTGCGAACATGTGATTCACCTGGGGAGACTTTTGAAGGCAATTTATGGAGAAGGGTTTAGAATAGATTGAAACTCCTCCTAAAATGTAATTTTGCCGAAAATTCCATCAAATATTTGGGACATTTGATTGAAAATAACAAAGTTATGCCAATGAAAAACAATTTGGTGGCTATTTGGGAATTTCCGAATCCAAAAACAAAAAAACATATATACGTCAAATTTTAGGTAAAATAAATTTTCACCATAAATAGGTATATACAGAATAGTACAAAAATTTTAGAACCTTTGCATAATCTTCTGAGAAAAAATACGGCTTCCGTTTGGGATGAATATTGTGAAAAATCGTCTCAGGAAGTGAAAAACTATTTGCGAGCTATTTGTTCGATTAACGCAAGGAATTGTTTGCTAAATAATCAGAATCTATTTATAAGTTCATGAGAAATTATTATGTAACAGGAAGGCGGACATCTTCGACCTATTATGAAGCGGAAAGTTACGTGTTTTTTCCAATAGATGGCGCCGCTAATAAAACAAAATATTGTTCATAACTCGATAACTATCCAAGATATCGTAGCCATTTCAACGACACAAATTGAGCACTAAATAATGGCGAAAAAAATTTTTTTAAGTTGGAATATGTTGGCGCTAACTTTACGCCAACAAAAAACAACATTATCTCAAAAACTACAAATGGTAGAGATATCATTTTTGAGGCACAAATTGGGCACAAAATATTGGCATCAAAATTTTTTCATAGTTGGAATATGTTGGTGCTAAGTGTGAAGATGGCACCAAGATATTCAATCTGAAATAACTAAAAAACTACAAGTGATACTGAAGTCACAAATGGGTACAAATTGGGAACTTAATATTGGCATTAAAATTTTTTCGGAATCGGAAAATGTTGGTGCCAAGCTAGCACCAAAAACTTCAAACTCAAATAACTTGAAAACTACACATAATGGTGCTGGAATTGATTCAAACGGCACAAATTGGGCACAAAACATTGGGGATTATTTCAGAATTTGTGCCGTCATTTTTTCGGCAACTTCACGCAGCCTCTTATTCCACTAGGACTGATATAAATGACTCGAAAAAAATACAGTGCTATGACCCGTAAGAAAACAATTAGTAGAAAATTCATCCCCTATCTGATTTTTTTTTCTAATCTAATTACTTCGATACTCAAATCCTCAAGTTTGTACAGAGCGCTCAGTTTTGTTTTTATTGAATTAAAAGAAGGCAACCCCTCAGATTGTTTCGCATCCGTGACTGAACCAAGTCCAGGTGAACGATCATCGATGACCACGAGGGTTTCCATGTGGAATCCCAAGAGCCTGCCTCACGCTCAGGATACGAAACTACGACTCATCGTCGAGTTTGCGACCACCCTCAATATGAGTTGAGAATGTGGGAAGATATACTACAGAAATGATCCTGTGAAGTATGATCTTAACTATCTCACCAAAATTTGAGGCTTTATGGACCGATGAGAATAAACTATTGGGTATTTATCAAGTCTTTGCGCCATCTATGTCACAAATTCTGTACCCTTTCTCAAAACTCACACTTGATAGTGCTTTTCCTACTTTATTTTGCCAATAGAGCATATTCTTAATTTTCCATATATTTCCTTGATTATTAGGAATTGTATCTTATTTTCGATGAATTATAATATAATTCGATTTTAACTTGTTCATAAATGAAACCAATTGGATTCTATGATCTTTTCCGAACAATAACGGTGGGTTTCACAAAGCGTAATCACCGGTGATGGGTGATCAACAGCTTGATTCTTGATTCTGTGATTTTTCAACTGTCAAATCGAGTTGATTCTAGATCAACCTCCGATCACCCGTGATTAGGCTTTATGAAACCCACCGTTAGTATTTGAACGCTTGTTCTATTTAAACGAGATGAACGAGCGCTTAGAAATTCCTGACCTCTAAACAGTTCTTATTCATTAAAAATAGACTTCATGAAAGTATTCGACGCATATCTATAAGAATCATTTCACAAAAAGAAAGGTTTTTTATTAGTTTGTTGTCGATGTCGTCCAGTCCTGGGGATTTGTTCGTTTTGATAGTTTTTATTAGTTCTTGGAGATCTGAGGGATTTGTTGAATATTTATTGGTTTCGCTTTCATTTTGTTCAGAATTCCGGAGAAAATCAGACACGATATTTTCCGTGAGATCATCATTATCAGAACGGTCGATGTTGTGGATCTTTTCGAAAGTTTTAACCAGCAACTCAGCTTTCTGTTCGTCGGTGACAAAATTGTTTGAGTCATGGTTTAATTGCGGAATACTATCAGGTTTTTCCTTGACAGTTTTTGTCACTTTCCACAGGGACCCGTCCGATGGATTGAGTTTCTGTAGTTTATTGTTCCATTCTTGATTTTTATGAATTCTGATTTCTCTTTTTATGATGGCAGAAAGAGAATCAGAGTTGTTTTTTTCTAGAGGATCACGAAAACGTTGCCAATGTTTACGAGACCTATTCCTGAGTTGAATCAAGTCAACAATATTTGGGGGTAGTGATTCGGTGTATGGACGGATTCTTTTAATTTTTGTCGTACGATTCCGTGCGTAAGTGAGACACTCTGTAAATTTCGATATTTCCTGTTCCAAACATTGATCAGAGTTTATCGCGTTGTTTATGATTATTTTAGTATCGAGAATTCTTCGATATTCCTTCCAATTCGTAGTTGAATAGTCGAAGATGATTTTGGAAGTTTCATCGCGGAAGTTTCCGAATATTTCGAATTTTACGACATTATGGTTTGAGGGTAACTCAGGTAAAGATACAAGTTCACTGATACGGGTGAAGGATTTCGCTAATACAATATCTATTGTTGAGGAATTGGTGTTGTTATACGGGAACAGGGTGGGACCTGGTGAGTGGTGTATATTTCAATAGGGTTTTACCATTTTTATTATTTTCGGCGTTTCCCCAAACGCCATGTTTGGCTTTCAGGTCCCCAATTACGAGTGTTTCTCTGCAATTAAGAAGGCTTTCTATGCAGGTTGCGCTAAGGTTGTTGGAACGGCTATTATAAGTACAAATCGGTCGAGTGCCATTTTCCACTTGTATACCTACATTCTCTATTGTACAATTTGTACTGGGTAAAACTTTGAATGGGATTGAAGTATGAACAATAATTGCAACGGCTCCGTAGTGTGTGTTATCTGAGCGATCCATTCTAACCACGTGGAAGCCTTTAATTTCGAAATTATCCGATGGTGTCAACTTTGTTTCGTTCAAAAGAAAAATTTTGATAGAATGCTGTTTTATGAAATGCGAAATCTCATATTTCTTATTACGAACTCCGTGGGCGTTCCAGGTGGCCAAAGTGAGCCTATCTGCTAGTTTACCAGCTTCAAAACGCATTTAAAAAAGAATAAAACGCTTGGAACTTTTCGGCGCCAGATTCGCATCTTGTCATTTTTTCATTCAATGTTTTGAGTTTTTGCAAAAAGTCTGATATATTAATATAGTTATTGTCAATGGAATGACAGAAAGGGGTGGCGAGCAAGCATCGGACAACGTCGAACGACGTTATGACCCCGATTATTATATATATATTTAATTTGTTGAATTCGTTTTTGAGTTCTGAGAATGTACCGAATTCACCAGTAGGTTGTTGTTGTGGGGTTCTGCTTTCTTCCTGTCCTCTCGAACTTTTTGCTGGGCGTTCTATTTCTCTTCCTGTCTTCTCCGGCGTTCCTCCCAAGGGTTCTGTTTTGGCAAAGGCGCTGGTGTATATTTTTTGTTATTTCTGGAGCACTTCTGTTGGAGTTTCGACGCATTTTCTCCAAGAGATTGACATATACGTCACACTTTGTGAAGTTTGCAGGATGATCCTCGCCGCAGTTCGCACATTTCGCTGGCGTGTCCTTCGTTTTTAGACAGTCTTTTGTCAGGTGTCCTTCTGCACATTTCAGACATTTGTAGGGACTGAAGTAATTTGAAGTTGCATGGATGGTCGATGGCCCCAAGTTTGACACTTTCTGCACTGCGTGATTTTTCGGTTAGTGTAATGTCGCTCCCATGATACGACGGTGTGGTTGACTACCCTAGCATGCTGCGTCAAATGCCGTAACGTGATTTTCTGGACGGTGATAACCAAGTAGGCCGGGTTTCTGGTTCCTTTCATTTCGAATATGTTTTTGGTATCGATATTGATGTCAGATAGATCCGTCTTCAGATCTTCAAGATTCTGTTCTGCATTGAGGCCTCGTAGGACAAATGCCTGGGATTTTTCATTCTTCTTGGTAAATGTGTGGAATTCCAAGTTGTCGGATAGAAAGTATTTCTCTAAATTATTGAAAGCTTCTTCACTTTGCACAAAAACATTCGACGTATTTTTACCATATCTGATATGGAAGTTTGATTCCTCTCCAATAACTTTTTTTATTATTTTCACTGTCTCTGAATGTTTTCGGAGACACCATGGATAACTATGGGGGGTAATCGCAGTTTTGGTTTTAAGGTAGGGACTGATGTTTCCGGGACGTCCACGTGGTTTGATAGGGGTTGATATTGGTTCTTCAGTTTTATTTGCGGGCTTGTAGTTTCCATTAATGGCAATGTAGGTTCTCCTCCTGGATGGGTTTGATTGGGATCCGCCTCGTCGTGGAGCTTCATTTGAGATTGGCCGCACTCATTTTGACGAAATAGTTTTGAAAAAACACTTTAGTCTCTGCTCTTAACACACTGGCACTTACGGCACAAACACTTTCAAACACATTATTAAATAATTGAAATTAGTCAAAGGGTATACTACAGAAAAGATCCTGTGAGGTAGGAAAATGACACTAATAATAAGGCTGTTGAAATACATCAAATCGGGACTGATGACAGAACAAATGATAATAATCGTGATAGCAAAAACACTAGCGAAGATGTCGCCAAAGACAAAGGGTAAACATAAATAATGAACCTGAAATCACCGAAGAAATTAAATCCAAAGAAAATAGCCAAACCTTTGAAAAATTGGCCAAAGACTACTTTTTACTAGTGACCCTGCTTTACGACAAAGGCACCAAAAAAGAAAATAGAAAAGAATTAGTAGGTAGAATTGTCAAAGAGTATGATAAAGACATATTTTTGATAGATTTTTTGAGGCCTTATTAAGACCATAAGAACGTTTTCGTTTTTCCAAATATTGAGGACAGGATGTTAATTAACAGACCTCTTATACTGAAGAAACTGCAGCTTTCATCTGACAAAAGATGCATTTACAAATTTAAGGATTTCTCTCAGATTTAAGAGTGCCTCAATGTTATTTAAGAGATTTTAATAGAGATAACATAATTTTTTGTTCCTTGTTTTCTAGAATGTTTATTTTTTTGTTTTTTTTTTTGGTGAAAAGTAAGTTTTATCTGAGTTAAATATGTGTATTTTAGATATTGTTCACGTTTTGAGTTTTGTTTTGAAATAATAAAAGTCTTTTCTATCAGAATTACTCATTTTTTTTTCACTTAAACTTTCAAAATAAAACGAAACATGCAAGAAAATAGGTGCATAGAGTCCCAAGATACGTTATTTCGTCCTTAAATAGGACTTACATCTAAATTTTCTCAATGTCCCAAGTTAAGGGAATGGTCCTAACTTGGGAAATCATGTATTTTATTTTTCTATGATACATGTAACTAATTGACGGATACTTTCTCGTACTCATACTTGACACTTTAACTCAACTTTTAGACTAAATTTTATTCCATTATGTTACCATTTAAGGAAGTTATGGACACGAGAAGTTGAAAATTGTCCCAAGTATGGGCGTTTGGACTGTATTATATATATATGGATGACAGAAATCAACAAACTGTCAAAGGAAAAGTCAGTAGTAGAGAAAATTCAGAGCAGGATAGAGGACCTACTTACGCTGGTGCATTGGCGCTACCATCAGGCAAGATTGGTCTACATAACCGCACAATAATGCAAGCTGAAAACGACAGTCATGAAACAATAACAAGCGTGAAAAACATTGAACAATCAAGTACACTCAACAGGAACAATCCAAAAGAAGCAACGAAATTTCATTCAAACGGTGATAATGTGGAATTTCAAACAGTAAAATACAAAAAGAAAAGACTTCACAAACCTAAGAAACCAAATATGGGAACAAATGAATCAGATGAATCAAACCTCTTCAAGTCAGCCGAAAAGCCAAAGCTATGGTTGTTCATCTCAAGAATTAATCCAACAGTGAAAAAAGAAGAAATTAACGCATACATAGAAAAAAGGAGTCATTCTGAGGGGCAGATTTCTGTCAAGCAATTGGATACCAAAAAGGCAAAATTCAAGAGCTTCTTGGTAGGAGTTCCCATGCAGATGAAAGAAAGGATCTACAACAGTGACTTCTGGCCGACAGGGGTTCCTTTGGGAGGTTTAATTTTTCCAGGGGACGTCATTTTTTTGGAGGAAGTTCCAAGCAAGACTCCAAATCAGACATAGTACAACAACAATATTTTTCCGTCAATGAAGTCCCAGTGAGAAACAGTGAACATTTAACCGTTACTAGTCCGGACGTAACTAAACCTCATGTTGTCAATGTAAATAAACAGACAGAGCTTTTGAGAATACTACATCTGAATATACAAGGTATTTCAAACAAAGTGGAAGCTCTCGAAGAACTGAATAATAACCTCAACATCGATGTCTTATGTGTCAGTGAACACTGGCTAAATAACAATAATAAAAGCCTGTATCAAATTAAAAATTACAATTTAGCTGCCTGTTACACCAGAACTGCACATGTTCATGGAGGTGTTGGCATATTTGTCGAAGCAGATATAAAATACATAGAACTGGGAGAAATTAATCAACTCTCATGTGAAATGAATCATGAGATCACGGCGATATACCTTCCTGACCAGAATTGCATTGTATTGGTTTACTATACACCGAAGATGCCTAAAGAACCAGAACATTTCTGGTGTCAAATTGCTGAGTATATGTTTTCAGCCTTCAATCCCAAGGTGGATGTTGTCATATTGGGTGATTTCAATGTTGACTTCAGCAGCAAATCTGAGCAGGTGCTTGATGTTCTCAATATGTTTGAGAGCTTTGGATTACATAGGACTATATTTACCTATACAAGAGAACATTATACAGGTAAGAGGTCTTGTATTGACAACATTTTTACCAATATTGAAGACTATCATGCAAAAACCCATGAGCCTAATATATCCGATCATTTAGCCCAACTAATAGATGTATTTACAGAACCGTTAAACGAGAAATCGTCAAAAATGATCAGAAAACTGTCTCCAGAGAATGTTGAGTATTTTAGAAGAAATCTAGAAGCTGTGGATTGGGAAATAATTTATAAAATATCTAATATAAATGAAAAGTTTAACACCTTTCTCAACATATTCTGTCTACACTACAATAGTTCAATACCACTCCAATCAATATCCACAGTTAATGAATACAAACCTTCCTTCCATCTTAAGCAAATTAAAGAAACACTAGATCTTATCAGGGAAGTGTACACCCAGAATAAAGATGATGAAACCTTGGAGATATATAAGAAATATAAAAGATTTTACTTGGATAGCGCACAATTGGATAGAAAACGTAAGAATGAGATGAAAATTGCAAAGGCCAAGAACAAACAGAAGACAACATGGCAGATTATCAAGGCAGAAACCAGGACAGCAAAAAAGGGAACAATACAAAACTCCCCATCACCTGATAGCTTCAATGAGTACTTCACTAAAATAGGACCCTCAATATCGAGCAAAATTGAAGCAGATGCACCACCAGCTCGCACACATCTACAGAAGGTGAAGATCACCCAACCTCACTCACTATTTTTCAAGCCAATCACTGAAGGAGACACACATGGGTACCTGCAAAATATGACATCGAAACCAACTATGGATATTTTTGGGATTAGTTCAAGCTTGGTGAAGTCAGTGGCTGATACTATCGCAGCCCCATTAACTGATATAATCAACACAAGCCTTCAAGAAGGAGTGTTTCCTGATAAAATGAAACTTGCCAAGGTATGTCCCATACTGAAAAAGGGAGACCCAACCTTATTTACAAATTACCGTCCTATATCGATCCTTCCTGTTTTTTCGAAAATTTTGGAAATGGTGATGGCTGAACAACTCATTTCCTATCTAGATAAACATAATTATCTTTCGAGTTCCCAATATGGATTCAGACAGGGAAAATCAACCATTGATGGTATCAAGGACTTGTACTCACACATTTTGGATGGCTTCGAAGGATGCGAGACAATCAGAGCCCAATTTTGTGACCTATCTAAGGCATTTGACTGCATGGAACATGGGATATGTCTGGAAAAACTAGAACATTATGGAGTAAGGGGGATAGCTCTATCGCTATTCGAATCATATTTGCAAAACCGGAAACAAATGACCTCGCATAGTCAACAGAATAGTTCCATGGCAACTATCACACATGGAATACCTCAGGGATCGATCCTAGGACCCCTTCTATTCCTAGTTTATATCAACGATCTCCCAAAGAATATTGATTGCCACACTGTACTATATGCAGATATTACTACACTGTTTATAAAAGACCAAAATATTAACAACTTATCACATAGATCAGAGGATATAAACAAACAAGCAGCCAGTTGGTTCAAATCTAATAAACTATGTCTTAACCACGAGAAGACCAAAACGGTGACTTTTACATCATCCACTATGATACCTGCAAGCTATGCAGTGTTCTTGGGCATAAATTTTGATACCAGACTAACTTGGAAAAACCATTGTTCCCATCTGAAACAACGATAACAGCCAGCCATATATGCTATACGACGTGTAAGGCAAATTATTAACCACCAGACAGCCCTCCAAGTATACTATGCTTTATTTCACTCTCGCATGACTTATGGCCTACAGATATGGGGTAACTCAAATCATGTACAAGAAATACTGGTCACTCAAAAGGAAGCTGTTAGAGCAATAGAAGGTGCAACAGTTAGGACTTCCTGCAGACCCATTTTCACTAAATATAAAATCCTGACTGTGATAGCTGAACTCATTATAAGACTGGTTGTTGATGTTGCTGAGAATAAGGGAGAATTCGAGAAGAGATCCGACTGTCATACATACAATATAAGAACAAAAGAAGACCTTACCATAAAGGGAACTAGACTGAAAATTACTTCCAGAAAATCTACTGGATTAGGGCTCTACAACAAACTTCCTCTAGCATGGAGAGTGCTCGAGGTGAAGTTGATGAAGAAGAAGATGAGAGAATTCCTACAAGAAAATCCCCCATATAGCCTGACGGAATTCAACGTCAACATTTGATTGTTTCTGTTTTCTTTTCTTCTTGTATGTGACGTAATCACTATGTGATTTGAATAAAACTATTTCTTTTTCTATTTCTATGGTCAGAAAATCACTAAACTTTTATTGTACTGTACGATAACATTTGCTTTTGAAATGAACGTAATATTCAATAGTTTATTTATTTATTGCTGACCCCTAAACAACAATTTTTTACATTGCTGGTATCAGGGCCTAAAATGAGTATCTAATTATTCATTTAATATTTGGACTAAACAATAAGAAACTGCGGAATTTATAATCAGGATAGGATGGGTCGGCGGGCCGACTTCGTATGTATCAAGCATGGTCCAGTTTCCGAATATCGAGGTACATATGGTACTGTTCTATTTGGAGGAACAGCCCGAAACGTAGGAGTTACATAGTAACATATTCGCTCGGTCAGCTGGCCTACAGGTGTACTATATAGCCCACGGAATGATTAGATGAGAAGAATTTTTCCTGTTCTCAATGGAAATATGAGATTTCGAGGGCAATAATCAAGATTTGAATGAAATTTCTATGATTATTTTCTATTTCTGGACGAGGCGTCACTGCAAACAACGGAATATCATCTTCATTGTCAGGATCTTCATCACTTTTTGCCCCGTCATGATCTTTTTAAATACATATATATAACACTGAGGGAAATGGACAAGTAGAGATCTAATTTCCAAATTATACCCTCATTGATTATTCTATGTCTTATGGACGTTAACCTCTATTTTTGATATATAACACGATTTGAAACTTTTCAATATTTTCGGAATAATTCGAAAAATATGAAATTTTCAGTGACCAAGAGATCAAATGGAGAAGTTGCATAAAAACTTAGCTCATTCAGTCAAATACGGATTCTCACATCATCACATACTGGGTATCCTGAAAAATAATTCGAGTGCTGTAACCAATTGACCTGAGTTGTTCGAAAATTATCTAGCAGAATAACAAAATGTCTTATTCCCCTAGGACCGATATAATTTACTCGACAAAAATACAGTGCTCTGACGTGTATGAAAAGATTGGCAGAATATCCATCCTGTATCCGAATTTGTTTTCTAATCAAATCACTGCGATACTCATCAACTCCCCAATTTTATGTTGTTTGAATTAAAAGAAGGCAACCCCTCAGATTGTTTCGCATCCGTAACTGAACCAAGTCCAGGTGAACGATCATCGATGACCACGAGGGTTTCCATGTGGAATCCCCAGAGCCTGCCTCACGCTCAGGATACGAAACTACGACTCATCGTCGAGGTTGCGACCACTCTCAATATGAGTTGAGAATGTGGGAAGATATACTACAGAAATGATCCTGTGAAGTATGATCTTAACTTTCTCTCCAAAATTTGAGGCTATATGGACAGTTGAGAATAAACTATTGGGTATTTTTCAAGTTTTTGCGCCATCTATAGCAGAAAGTCTGTACCTTTTCTCAAAACTCACACTTTATTTTTCCAATACAGCATATTCAATTTCTATATATTTCCTTGATTATTAGGAAGTGTATCTTATTTTCGCCGAATTATAATAGGTAGGTACAATTCGATTTTAACTTGTTCAGAAATGAGACCAATCCGATTCTATGATCTTTTTTGAACAATAACGGTGGATTTCACAATGCGTAATCACCGGTGATCGGTGATCAACAGTTTGATTCTCTGATTTTTCAACAGTCAAGTCGAGTTGATTCTAGATCACCCTCCGATCACCCGTGATTAGGCTTTGTGAAACCCACCGTTAGAATTTGAACGCTTGTTCTATTTGAAAGCCTGTTGAACGAGCGCTTATAGGAACTCCTGACCTCTCAACAGTTCTTATTCATTCATTTAAAATAGACTTCATGAAAGTATTCAACGCATATCTATAAGAACTTATTGCCCAAGAAGAAAGGCATGATGTCTATTAAATATTGCTTCTGCATGATCATAGAATCGAACCGAGAGTAACTACCGTACAAATCTACAATTTTTGTTGAGATGTCCAAAATAATGGTATAAGCAGTGATTACATTTTGTTTCGAAGAAATTGAGAATATGAGAGAAGTTTCGTTCTTATTACTATAGGCGGCGCTATTGACAAATTTTGACTGATTATCATAAGTTATTTCAAATGTTAAAATTTATTCTGGTGAACGTGTTGTGTTAATTGTCGATAGTTCTTTCAAGCTTTAATTTGTGTTTATATTCTCCACATTTCGATCCATATGAGTTCTGAGGAAAGGTATAAAACTTTTATTACATTAAAATGTCATTCTGTGGTCACATAATTGACCTTGGCAGATCAGCTGTTGACACTTCAATCAATTCGATCAAGGGAAATGAGTCCGAAATGACAAGTAAGACATTGCGGCGCCGCCACGAAACAATTCTAATATTTTCGATCTGGTCGAATGTTCAATGTATGAAATTTTCATGATCATTTTCTATTTCTGAACTGCAACCAACACGAGAAGATTAATCCAAATGAACTTCAATTTTGACAATCATCCTCAGTGTCAGGATCTTCATCACTTTTTGACTCGTCATGATCGTTTTGATTACTTAACAACTATTTTAATTTCAATATTTTTGGAACTATTCGAAAGATATAAAATTTTCAGTGACCAAATGATCAAATGGAGAAGTATCATGATATAAACTACTAAATTCAGAATTCAGTATCATGGATAAGAATCATAGAAACAAATACGAATTCTCACATCATTACATGCTGGCTATCCTGAAATATAATTCGGGTTCTGCAACCAATTGACCGCAGTTGTTCGAAAATTATCTAGCAGAATAATAGAATGTCTTATTACTCTTATTTCACTAGGATTGATATAAATGACGAGAAAAGTATACAGTGCTGTTACCCGTGAGAAAAAAAAATAGTATACAAGTCATCCTTTATCTGAATTTTTTTTCTAATCAAATTACTTCGTTACTCAAATCCTCAAGTTTGTTCAGAGCGCTCCGTTTTGTTTTGATTGAATTAAAAGAAGGCAACCCCTCAGATTGCTTCGCATCCGTGACTGAACCAAGTCCAGGTGAACGATCATCGATGACCACGAGGGTTTCCATGTGGAATCCCAAGAGCCTGCCTCACGCTCAGGATACGAAACTACGACTCATCGTCGAGGTTGCGACCACCCTCAATATGAGTTGAGAATGTGGGAAGATATACTACAGAAATGATCCTGTGAAGTATGATCTTAACTTTCTCACCAAAATTTGAGGCTTTGTGGACAGATGAGATTAAACTATTGAGTATTTATCAAGTCTTTGCGCCATCTATGTCAGAAAGTCTGTACATTTTCTCAAAACTCACACTTGATAGTGCTTCTCCTACTTCATTTTGCCACTACAGCATATTCTTCAATTTCCATATATTTCCTTAATTGGTAGGAATTGTATCTTATTTTCGCTGAATTAAAACATAATTCGATTTTACCTTGTTCATAAATGAAACCAATTGGAATCTATGATCATTTCTGAATAATAGCGGTGGGTTTCACAAAGCGTAATCACTCGTGATCGGTGATCAACAGCTTGATTCTGTGATTTTTAAACTGTCAAATCGAGTTGATTTTAGGTCAACCTCCGATCACCCGTGATTAGGCTTTGTGAAACCCACTGTTAGTATTTGAACGCTTGTTCTATAAACGAGCTGAACGAGCGCTTAAAAACTCCTGACCTCTAAGCAGTTCTTATTCATATTCATTAAAAATAGACTCCATGAAAGTATTCAACGCATATCTATAAAACCAATTTCCCAAAATGAAAGGCATGATGTCTATTAATTATTGCTTCTGACCATAGAATCGAACGAATATCTATAACCGAGAGTGAGAATCCACAATTTTTGGTAAGATGTCCAAAATAATGGTGTAAGCACTGATTACATATTGTTGTTTCGACGAAATTGAGAATATGACAGAAGTTCCGTTCTTTTTACTTGAGGCGGCGCTATTGACAAATTTTGACTGATTATCATTAGTTATTTCAAATATTTGAATTTATTCTGGTCATATCTGGTGAACGTGTTGTGTTAATAGTAAAGTTGATAGTTTTTTCAAGCATTAATTTGTGTATGTTCTCAACATTTTGATCCATAATAGTTCCGAGGAAAGGTATAAAACGTTTCTCTATTTCAGTATCGTAATGAGTTCATTACAGTACTAAAAACAGTGCTGTAATGAACTCATTAGAGCATTGTTTTTAGTTATATTTTTCGTTTCGTGGTTGTCAACAATGACTGCCGATCCTATCAATTTTCAACACACGTCAATTTGGAAATGTCATTTTCGTAACAGTCACCAACTGCCAAGATACAATACAAAAGTCACTAGGATGTATAATCTGAATTATTCATTGAATTTCAACAGTATCTCACGAAATTTTACTGAAATAGAGAAAATATCGTCTAATACTCGTTGCAGAATGCAATTCCAACACTCATGCGTTCGAAAACTCGCTCCTTCGTCGCTCGTTTTCGAATTTTGCATTCGTATTGGAATAGGACCCCATTCTGCAACTAGTTTTAGAATATGCTCGTACTATTATAACATTAAAATGCCATTTTGTGGTCATGTCATAATTGACCTTGGCAGATCAGCTGGATCAAGGAAAAAGTGACCGAAATGACAAGTATGACATTGCGGCGCCGCCACGAAACAATTCTCATATTTTCGATCTGGTCGAATGTCAACAATGCATTCAAAAATTGACGAATGTATTGCAGACATCTCAAAACGGTCATTATATTCAGTGAAAAGTTGCTGAACAAATGAACTTTAAAACAAAAAAGTAGTAAATTTTATTTATATAAAATTCAATTGCAAAAGGAAGCAGATTAATCAACAATTGGAAATTTATTGTATAGCTATTATAAGATTTCTATCGAAGTTTTTTGTTGGTAAGAAAAAATTGTTGCGATAATTTAAAACTAAGTTTTTTTTTGGTCATCATTCATTATCTGCTTTGATTATTTGTCACTTTCGCCGCAAATAATGAACTGACTTTTTATATATCATTCTAGTATACCTTATGTTTTGCATATTGCATGATCAATAAAAATAAGTAAGGATGACAATTATTCTTACCATGGCATGCTCAAAAAAAGACTTGCATACCATTGAATTTTACTGAGCCAAACCTGGCTTTAGTCTTGAAATTCGAATTTTATTCGATAGCGGCAAAACTCCTGATATTAAGACATGGAATGTTGGCACACTTAGTTTGGTTTGGTTGAATTAATGAATTAAAAGAAGGCAACCCCTCATATTTTTTCGCATCCTTAACTGAACCAAGTCCAGGTGAACGATCATCGATGACCACGAGGGTTTCCATGTGGAATCCCACGTGCCTGCCTCACGCTCAGGATACGAAACTACGAGACTACGACTCATCGTCGAGGTTGCGACCGCTCTCAATATGAGTTGAGAATGTGGGAAGATATACTACAGACAGACAGACAAACAGAAAAGATTGTTTAAACATTAAAATATACACAATATATACAATACAATACATAATTTTTTCTTATACAATAATAGTTCCTACATAATAGGTTCACCTATCTTTCTGTTTATATGGTATATTAAACCTTGCAGTAATTAGAAATTATATACAATTTATTCATTTTGTTGAATTATTATACATTCTGATGGTCGTCTTTTTTGTGCAACAGAGAATGTAGGGTCTCCTTAGCTGCGTACGCTTTTCCCAATGTAGTTTCAACTTGTTTGTGAAAATTTAATCTGGAATCTAATGTTACTCCTAGATATTTCACAGACTGTTTTTGCTCGATGATATGATTTTTTAATGTGTCATTGATTTTTCTACTAAAAATGATCATTTCAGTTTTCTTTTTATTTACTTTGATTTTACACTTTTCATAAAATTCCATCAATACTTGTAAATGATATTGCAATAGTTTCGAAGCCACAATAGCATTAAAGGAATGAGAGTAAATTGCGGTATAGTCCGCAAAAAGTGCAGTTATGGTGTTGGGGAATGCTGGAAGATCGTGTATGTATGAATTGAATAGTTTGGAACGGAACCTTGAGGTACACCTGCTGTTATTTTTATCGGACTTTATAAGGTTTCATCCAATTTTACCATGAACTTTCTCTCGGTTTTGATAGGAATTTTTCAGTTTTATAATGAATGTGGGTAGTTTTAGTTCGATCATTTTAAATAGAAGTCCTTGGAACCAAACTCGGTCAAACGCTTTTTCTATGTCCAGCAGCACCATAGCTGTGTTCTGTTTTTTGTTGAATGCGTTGATTGTGTCGGTTATGATTCGTGCCAGCTGATGAGTTGAGCTATTCTCCTCTTTGAAACCGAACTGAAACGGATCGTGCATTTCAGTTTTCTTGAGTGATTTATGCAGAATGTTTAAGACTACTCTTTCTGTAAGTTTACTCAACATCGGCAACAACCTAATAGGTCTGTAGGCGAGTGTTTGTCTTTACCTGCCTTATGAACAGGTACCACCTGTGCGGTTTTTCACATATTGGGCCAGTAGCTTGAATTTACGAAAGCAACCCCTCAGATTGTTTCACATCCGTAACTGAACCAAGTCCAGGTGAACGATCATCGATGACCACGAGGGTTTCCATGTGGAATCCCAAGAGCCTGCCTCACGCTCAGGATACGAAACTACGACTCATCGTCGAGGTTGCGACCACCCTCAATATGAGTTGAGAATGTGGGAAGTTATACTACAGAAATGATCCTGTGAAGTATGATCTTAACTATCTCACCAAAATTTGAGGCTTTATGGACAGATGAGAATAAACTATTGGTTATTTATCAAGTCTTTGCGCTATCTATGTCACAAAGTCTGTACCCTTTCTCAAAACTCACACTAGATAGTACTTCTCCTACTTTATTTTGCCAATAGAGCATATTCTTCATTTTCCATATATTTCCTTGATTATTAGGAATTGTATCTTATTATCGCTGAATTGTAATATAATTCGATTTTAACTTGTTCATAAATGAAACCAATTGGATTCTATGATCTTTTCCGAACAATAACGGTGGGTTTCACAAAACGTAATCACCGGTGATCGGTGATGAACAGCTTGATTCTGTGATTTTTCAACTGTCAAATCGAGTTGATTCTAGATCAACCTCCGATCACCCGTGATTAGGATTGTGAAACCCACCGTTAGTATTTGAACGCTTGTTCTATTTAAACGAGATCAACGAACGCTTAGAAATTCCTGACCTCTAAACAGATCATATTCATTAAAAATAGACTTCATGAAAGTATTCGACGCATATCTATAAGAATCATTTCCCAAAAAGAAAGGTTTTTTATTAGTTTGTTGTCGATGTCGTCCAGTCCTGAGGATTTGTTCGGTTTGAGAGTTTTTATTAGTTCTTGGAGATCTGAGGGATTTGTTAAATATTTATTGGTTTCGCTTTTATTTTGTTTAGAATTCCGGAGAAATCAGACACGATATTTTCCGTGAGATCATCATTATCAGAACGGTCGATGTTGTGGATCTTTTCGAAAGTTTTAGCCAGCAACTCAGCTTTCTGTTAGTTTAATTGCGGAATACTATCAGGTTTTTTCTTGAGAGTTCGGTTTCTGTAGTTTATTGTTCCATTCTTGATTTTTATGAATTCTGATTTCTCTTTTTATGATGGCAGAAAGAGAATCAGAGTTGTTTTTTTCTAGAGGATCACGAAAACGTTGCCAATGTTTACGAGACCTATTCCTGAGTTGAATCAAATCAACAATATTTGGGGGTAGTGATTCGGTGTATGGGCGGATTCTTTTAATTTTTGTCGTACGATTCCGTACGTAAGTGAAACATTCTGTAAATTTCGATATTTCCTGTTCCAAACATTGATCAGAGTTTATCGCGTTGTTTATGACTATTTTAGTATCGAGAATTCTTCGATATTCCTTACAATTCGTATTTGAATAGTCGAAGATGATTTTGAAGGTTTTATCGCGGAAGTTTCCGAATATTTCGAATTTTACGACATTATGGTTTGAGGGTAACTCAGGTAAAGATACTGATACGGGTGAAGGATTTCGCTAATACAATATCTATTGTTGAGGGATTGGTGTTGTTATACGGGAACAGGGTGGGACCGGGTGAGTGGTGTTTATTACAGTCTGCATTTCTTTGAAGGAATTTCAATAGGGTTTTACCATTTTTATTATTTTCGGCGTTTCCCCAAACGTCATGTTCGGCTTTCAGGTCCCCAATTACGATTGTTTCTCTGCGATTAAGAAGGCTTTCTATGCAGGTTGCGCTAAGGTTGTTGGAACGGCTATTATAAGTACAAATCGGTAGAGTGCCATTTTCCACTTGTATACCTACATTCTCTATTGTACAATTTGTACTGGGTAAAACTTTGAATGGGATTGAAGTATGAACAAGAATTGCAACGGCTCCGTAGTGTGTGTTATCTGAGCGATCCATTCTAACCACGTGGAAGCCTTTAATTTCGAAATTATCCGATGGTGTCAACTTTGTTTCGTTCAAAAGAAAAATTTTGATAGAATGCTGTTTTATGAAATGCGAAATCTCATATTTCTTATTACGAACTCCGTGGGCGTTCCAGGTGGCCAAAGTGAGCCTATTTGCTAGTTTACCAGCTTCAAAACGCATTTAAAAAAGAATAAAAAGTTTGGAACTTTTCGGCGCCAGATTCGCATCTTGCCAATTTTTCATTCAATGTTTTGAGTTTTGGCAAAAAGTCTGATATATTAATACGAGTATAGTTATTTAATTTGTTGAATTCGTTTTTAAGTTCTGAGAATGTACCGAATTCACCTGTAGGTTGTTGTGGGGTTCTGCTTTCTTCCTGTCCTCTTGAACTTTTTTGCTGGGCGTTCTCCTCATCCTCCTGTTTTCTCTGGCGTTCCTCCCAAGGGTTCTTTTTTGGCAAAGGCGCTGGTGTGTATTTTCTTGTTGTTTCTGGAGCTGGAGCACTTCTGTTGGAGTTTCGACGCATTTTCTCCAAGAGATTAACATATACGTCACACTTTGTGAAGCTTGCAGGATGATCCTCACCGCAGTTCGCACATTTCGCTGGCGTATCCTTCGTTTTCAGATAGTCTTTTGCCAGGTGTCCTTCTGCACATTTTAGACATTTATAGGGACTGAAGCAATTTGAAGTTGCATGGCCCCAAGTTTGACATCTTCTGCACTGCGTGATTTTTCGGTTAGTGTAATGTCGCTCCCATGATACGACGGTGTGGTTGACTACCCTAGTGTAATATATTTCTTATGGATGTTTTGTGTTGTCATGCGTAAACCCCCCACTGAATATTAATGTATCCCAATTGCGCTCTGTTGAAAACGAAATCAGTGATATTGTAGCAATATATTAATAAAGTTTACGTCTGTGTCAATATTCGTTTTCTTTAATTGCTAAAGCTGTATAATTCAATACACCACAAAATTTGGCGACGAGGATAAAAGAATTATTTTTTAGTTGACTTTTCGAAAAGTATTTTTAATTTTGTTTTTCGTGGAGAAATTCCTATATATGGGACCTAATAAAAGTGAAAAAGACGAAATGGCTACGGTTGAAGCCGGTTCTTCCGAAGTGATTGTGAGTGGAATCGGCCAACTACGTGAATTTCATTTGAATATCACAGATTGGTACATTTATAAGGCGAGATTGAACAATTATTTCATCGCTAATGAAGTAACCAGTGATGATAAAAAACGTGCAATTCTCTTAAACATGTTAGATGAAGAATCGTACAAATTGATATTCAACATGTGCAGCCCGGATGTACCTGAATCGAAATCATTCGATACGTTGATTTCACTATTGGATAAACATTTCATCCCAAGAAAATCAGTCCTAGCTGAACGTTATAAATTCTTCGACAGCAAGAAAGGAAATAATGAAACAATTAAAGATTGGGCAGCACGTGTGCGGAGCTTAGCTGTTTCCTGCGAGTTTGGAAAAGAATTGGATATCTGTCTCCGAGACCGTTTTGTTTGTGGATTCGAAAAAGGTGTTATACTCGACAGACTCCTGGAAGAGAAGAAAGGTAAAACATTCGAACAGGCTATCGGCATAGCAGAAAACAAGATGGCGTCTTCGCAGAGCTACCAGATCGGCAACAACCCCGTGAAGATGGAACAGTTGTTGCATGTGCGCAGCCACGCCAAACTCCAGCGTGAGCGCAACGACAGGTGGTACAAATGACAAGTGTACAACCTGTGGAAAAACTGGTCATAATAAAGATAAGTGCTTCAAAAATCTATTCTGTTCTTTCTGTAAAAAGAATGGCCATAATATTAATAATTGTTTCAAAAAGAAAAAAGGAAATAATAATTTTTCAAGGTCTCATAATTACTTGCAAGATGAAAATGATAATTTTGAAAACGAACCTTCGTTGTTTGTTGTTAATCATGCTAATGGTCAAAACAATGCATACTCACTAGAAATAAAAATTGGTTTTTTTTATATTCTATTTCTAGCAGATACTGGAGCGAGTATTTCTTGCATTTCTGAAGATTTGTATTTAGAGAAATTTAGAATGTACAAATTGAAACAGACTGATCGATGTCTAACTTTTTATAATGGAGCCAAAGTTGAGCCTATAGGTATTTTGAATACAAATGTTGAATTTAAAGGAATTGTAACTAATATGAATTTTTATGTCTTTAAAAACGGTGGCCCACCAATATTAGGTAGAGATTTCTTAAATATATACAATATTGGCTTTTCAAATTTGAATTTCATGAATGGAAAAGTAAATAGTAAAACAAATGCTCTGATAAATCAATTCTCGAATCTTTTTTCTGAAGGAGTAGGATTATTCAATAAGGCAAGCTTAAGTTTGAAGTTGAAGAATACCGAGGTTACTCCTAAATTTCATAAGGCTCGTCCTATTCCATATGCTTTAAAATCGCCAGTTGAAGCAGACATTAATCGCCTTCTTTCATTAGGTATCATCTCACCGGTAGACTATAGTCAGTGGGGCACTCCGGTGGTACCAGTGTTGAAGAAAAATGGTGCAGTCAGACTTTGTGGGGACTACAAGGTGACCATAAACCCCCACATTGAAATAGATCAACATCCACTACCAAGAATCGAAGATCTGTTTGGTTGTCTACAGGGAGGAGTTCAATTTTCCAAATTAGACTTATCAGACGCGTATCAACAAGTAGGTTTGGATGATGATTTTAAAAAACTCACCACCATTGTAACTCATAAAGGTTTATTTATATACAATAGACTCACTTATGGGATTGCTTCAGCGCCCTCTAAATTTCAAAAATTAATGGAGTCACTGTTGAGTGGAATTGATGGCATAACAGTATTTTTAGACGATATTCTTGTTACGGGAAAGGACGAAAAGGAACATTTGAATAGACTAAAATTAGTTTTGTCGATTTTAGAAAAGTCTGGACTTAAGTTAAGCTTTTCGAAATGTAAATTTTTTCAAGGTTCAATTGAATATTTGGGATATAAAATTGATAGGGAAGGTCTTCACACAAGTGAGAGTAAGATCACGGCAATTTTGAAGGTCCTGAAACCACGGAACGTAACTGAATTAAAATCATTTCTAGGTATGGTAAATTATTATGGAAAATTTATCAGAAACATTTCTTCGATTTTATATCCATTACATCGTTTATTAAGAAATGATGTAAAATGGTTTTGGTCAAAAGATTGTGATCAAGCTTTTGACAGAATTAAATCATTGCTAAGTTCAACAGAAGTTTTGGTACATTTCAATCCGGAGTTAGATATAAGATTAACAGTAGACGCTAGTTCACAAGGTTTAGGGGCTATTTTAAGCCATCACCCATCAGGAATTGAAAAACCGATTGCTTATGCTTCAAGGTCACTTTCAAAAAGTGAGAAAAATTATAGTTAGATAGAAAGAGAAGGTTTAGCTATAATTTTCGGGGTGCAAAAGTTTCATCAATATCTTTATGCAAAAAAATTTAAGTTGATAACAGATAATAAACCTCTGATGACGATTTTTGGGCAAAACAAGCTAATTCCTCAATTTTCTGCTAACAGGTTGAGGCGTTGGGCTGTGATTTTATCGAATTACCAATACGAAGTCGAATACGTCAAATCAGAGAATAATACGGCGGACGCACTGTCTAGATTATCGGCATCCGAAACCGATCGTTTAAGTCATAACGATGATGTCGAATTCCCATACTGCAATTTTTTAACGAACAGTGAAGAAATGCCAATAAATCTCGAAGAAGTTGAAAGGGAAACTGCCGACGACAAAGAGCTGAGTAAGGTTGTTGAATTTATGAAGATAGGGTGGCCGAAGTACGTTAATAATGATATGATGATCAAACCATATTTTTCCAGACGTTCAGAATTTGCAGTGTCTGATAAATGTTTATTCTGGAATCATCGCATAGTTGTTCCAGTTAAGTTACGACCTATTTTTCTTAAAACATTGCATATGACACATTTTGGCATTGTTAAGTCAAAAAGTATTGCAAGGGCACATTTTTGGTGGCCAAATCTAGATAAGGATATAAAAAATTATATTAAGCGGTGTGAAGGTTGCACAAAGAATTTAGCTAATCCTGCTAAGGTTCCGTTGGCAACTTGGTCGTGGCCGGGTGAAGTTTGGGAAAGGTTACATATTGATTATTTCGGACCTTTCGCCAGAAAGTACTATCTGATCATATTGGATGCACATTCGAAATGGGTCGAAGTTTTTGAAACTTCAACGACGAGTTCTGAAGTGACGATTAAGATGCTCAGGAGTAGTTTTGCCAGATTTGGTTTGCCGAAAACGGTGGTATCGGACAACGCTGCTTATTTCACATCTGAACAATTCGAATCATTTTTGAAAAAGAATAATATTAAACATGTTTTGATTCCTCCTTATCATCCAGAATCTAATGGTGCAGCTGAAAATTGCGTAAAAACAGTTAAAAATGGTATGAAAAAGACTATGAGCGAAAAACCCTCTGTAGACACCAATACAGTTCTTTCTAGGTTTCTGTTTGACTATCGAACTACTGAACATTGTACTACCGGAGTAAGCCCTGCTCAAATAATGTTCGGTAGGAACTTGAGAACAAGATTCAATGCTCTGTTGTATAAACCATCTAAAGATTTAGCAAATAAGGTAAATTGTAAACAGCAAGATCAAAAGAAATATTATAGAGGAAAAAACACTGTCGATTACAAAATAAATGATTTAGTTTTAGTCAAAGATTATCGAGACTCTAATAAAACAAATTGGATTAAAGGTAAAATAAGGAGAAAAATTGGAAGAGTAACATTTCTAGTTGATATTTTAGAGTTAGGGAGATGTTGGAAACGTCATTCTAATCAATTGAGAAAAACTTCAGAGAATATTGTTTATCCATCCGAGAAAATTGTTAGCAATTTTGAACAAGAAACAAATGATAAAAATGTATGTGAAAATAATGAAAACGTATGTATAAATCCTGAAAATGTATGTGAAAATGATGAAAATGTAGCATTAGATATGACTGATAGACCTAAGAGAGTGAGAAAACCTCCAGAAAGATTTCAAGCTGAATAATGTTAAATGGATATGTATTTGTGTTATATTTTACTGTGATAAATTTTGATGTGATACGATTAATAAATTTGAGATGTTCTTATGAAGCTAATATTAAATGAATTTAGTTAAATTGAATTCAAAAGTATATAATTCAGTTTTTTTCGTAGGGGGGAAGAATGTAATATATTTCTAATGGATGTTTTGTGTTGTCATGCGTAAACCCCCCACTGAATATTAATGTATCCCAATTGCGCTCTGTTGAACACGAAATCAGTGATATTGTAGCAATATATCAATAAAGTTTACGTCTGTGTCAATATTCGTTTTCTTTAATTGCTAAAGCTGTATCATTCAATACACCACACCTAGCATGCTGCGTCAAATGCCGTAGCGTGGTTTTCTGGTCGGTGATAACCAAGTAGGCCGGGTTTCTGGTTCCTTTCATTTCGAAAATGTTTTTGGTATCGATATTGATGTCAGATAGATCTGTCTTCAGATCTTCAAGATTCTGTTCTGCATTCAGGCGTCGTAGGACAAATGCATGGGATTTTTCATTCTTCTTGGTAAATGTGTGGAATTACAAGTTGTCGGATAGAAAGTATTTCTTTAAATTACTGAAAGCTTCTTCACTTTGCACAAAAACGTTCGACGTATTTTTGCCATATCTGATATGGAAGTTTGATTCCTCTCCAATAACTTTTCTTATTATTTTCACACCATGGACAACTATGGGGGGTAATCGCAGTTTTGGTTTTATGGTAGGGACTGATGTTTCCGGGACGTCCACGTGGTTTGATAGGGGTTGATATTGGTTCTTCAGTTTTATTTGCGGGCTTGTAGTTTCCATTAATGGCAATGTAGGTTCTCCTCCTGGATGAGTTTGATTGGGATCCGCCTCGTCGTGGAGCTTCATTCGAGATTGGCCGCACTCATTTTCACGAAATCGTTTTAAAAAAACACTTTAGTCTCTGCTCTTAACACACTGGCACTTACGGCACAAACACTTTCAAACACATTATTAAATAATTAAAATTAGTCAAAGGATATACTACAGAAATGATCCTGTGAAGTAAGAAAATGACACTAATAATAAGGCTGATGAAATACATCAAATCGGGACTGATGACAGAACAAATGATAATAATCGTGATAGCAAAAACACTAGCGAAGATGTCGCCAAAGAAGAAAATAGCCAAACCTTTGAAAAATTGGCCAAAGACTACTTGTTACTAGTGACCCTGCTTTACGACAAAGGCAACAAAAAAGAAAATAGAAAAGAATTAGTAGGTAGAATTGTCAAAAAGTATGATAAAGACATATTTTTAATAGATTTTTTGAGGCCTTATTAAGACCATAAGAACGTTTTCGTATTTCCAAATATTGAAGACAGGATGTTAATTAACAGACCTCTTATACTGAAGAAACTGCAGCTTTCATCTGACAAAAGGGGCATTTACAAATTTAGGGATTTCTCTCAGATTTAAGAGTGCCTCAATGTTATTTAAGAGATAACATAATTTTTTGTTCCTTGTTTTCTAGAATGTTTATTTTTTTGTTTTTTTTTTGTGAAAAGTAAGTTTTATCTGAGTTAAACATGTGTATTTTAGATATTGTTCACGTTTTGAGTTTTATTTTGAAATAATAAAAGTCTTTTCTATCAGAATTACTAATTTTTTTCACTTAAACTTTCAAAATAAAACGAAACATGCAAGAAAATAGGTGCATAGTGTCCCAAGATACGTTATTTCGTCCTTAAATAGGACTTACAGCTAAATTTTCTCAATGTCCCAAGTTAAGGGGAATGGTCCTAACTTGGGAAATCATGTATTTTATTTTATTTTTCTATGATACATGTAACTAATTGACGGATACTTTCTCGTACTCATACTTGACACTTTAACTCAACTTCAAGACTAAATTTTATTCCATTATGTTACCATTTGAGGAAGTTATGGACACGAGAAGTTGAAAATTGTCCCAAGTATGGGCGTTGGGACTGTATTATATATATGGTCAGAAAATCACTAAACTTTTATTGTACTGTACGAAAACATTTGCTTTTGAAATGAACGTAATATTCGATAATTTATTTATTTATTGCTGACCCCTTAACAACAATTTTTTACATTGCTGGTATCAGGGCCTAAAATAAGTATCTAATTATTCATTTAATATTTGGAATAAACAATAAGAAACTGGGGAATTTATAATCAGGATAGGATCGTCCAGTTTCCGAATATCGAGGTACATATGGTACTGTTCTATTTGGAGGAACAGCCCGAAACATAGGAGTTACATAGTAACATATTCGCTCGGTCAGCTGGCCGACAGGTGTAGTATATAGCCTACGGAATGATTAGATGAGAAGAATTTTCCCTGTTCTCAATGGAAATATGAGATTTCGAGGGCAATAATCAAGATTTGAATGAAATTTCTATGATTATTTTCTATTTCTGGACGAGGCGTCACTGCAACCAACGGAATATCATCTTCATTGTCAGGATCTTCATCACTTTTTGCCTCGTCATGATCGTTTTAAATACATAGGTATATATAACACTGAGGGAAATGGACAAGTAGAGATCTAATTTCCAAAGTATACCCTCATTGATTATTCTGTCTTATGGACGTTAACCTCTATTTTTGATATATAACACTATTTGAAAATATTTTCGGAATAATTCGAAAAATATGAAATTTTCAGTGACCAAGTGATCAAATGGAGAAGTTGCATCAAAACTTAGCTCATTCAGTCAAATACGGATTCTCACATCATCACATACTGGGTATCCTGGAATATAATTCGAGTGCTGAAACCAATTGACCTGAGTTGTTCGAAAATTATCTAGCAGAATAACAAAATGTCTTATTCCCCTAGGACCGAAAAGTAATAATAATAAGTGCTATGACGTGTAAGAAGAGATTAGCAGAATATTCATCCTGTATCCGAATTTGTTATCTAATCAAATCACTGCGATACTCAAATCCCCAATTTTATGTTGATTGAATTAAAAGAAGGCAACCCCTCAGATTGTTTCGCATCCGTAACTGAACCAAGTCCAGGTGAACGATCATCGATGACCACGAGGGTTTCCATGTGGAATCCCAAGAGCCTGCCTCACGCTCAGGATACGAAACTACGACTCATCGTCGAGGTTGCGACCACTCTCAATATGAGTTGAGAATGTGGGAAGATATACTACAGAAATGATCCTGTGAAGTATGATCTTGAATTTCTCACCAAAATTTGGGGCTATATGGACAGTTGAGAATAAACTATTGGGTATTTTTCAAGTTTTTGCGCCATCTATGTCAGAAAGTCTGTACCTTTTCTCAAAACTCACACTTTATTTTTCCAATGAAACATATTCAATTTCTCTATATTTCCTTGATTATTCGGAAGTGTATCTTATTTTCGCTGAATTATAATAGGTACAATTCGATTTTAACTTGTTCAGAAATGAGACCAATCCGATTCTATGATTCAAAATAAACATCCATTCATCGATTCTATGATCTTTTTTGAACAATAACGGTGGATTTCACAATGCGTAATCACCGGTGATCGGTGATCAACAGCTTGATTCTCTGATTTTTCAACTGTCAAGTCGAGTTCATTCTAGATCACCCTCCGATCACCCGAGATTAGGCTTTGTGAAACCCACCGTTAGAATTTGAACGCTTGTTCTATTTGAACGCCTGTTGAACGAGCGCTTATAGGAACTCCTGACCTCTCAACAGTTCTTATTCATTCATTTAAAATAGACTTAATGAAAGTATTCATCGCATATCTATAATAACCTATTTCCCAAGAAGAAAGACATAATGTCTATTAAATATTGCTTCTGCATGACCATAGAATCGAACCGAGAGTAACTACCGTACAAATCTACAATTTTTGTCTCAAATAATGGTGTAAGCACTGATTACATTTGGTTTCGAAGAAATTGAGAATATGAGAGAAGTTTCGTTCTTATTACTATATATGACTATTGACAAATTTTGACTGATTATCATTAGTTATTTCAAATGTTAAAATTTATTCTGGTGAACGTGTTGTGTTGATTGTCGATAGTTCTTTCAAGCTTTAATTTGTGTTTATATTCTCCACATTTCGATCCATATGAGTTCTGAGGAAAGGTATAGAGCTTTTATTAGATTAAAATGTCATTCTGTGGTCACATAATTGACTTTGGCAGATTAGCTGTTGATACTTCAATCAATTCGATCAAGTGAAATGAGATCGAAATGACAAGTAAGACATTGCGGCGCCGCCACGAAACAATTCTAATATTTTCGATCTGGTCGAATGTTCAATGTATGAAATTTTCATTATCATTTTCTATTTCTGAACTGCAACCAACACGAGAAGATTAATCCAAATGAACTTCAATTTTGACAATCATCCTCAGTGTCAGGATCTTCATCACTTTTTGACTCGTCATGATCGTTTTGAATACATATAACTATTTTAATTTCAATATTTTTGGAACTATTCGAAATATATAAAATTTTCAGTGACCAAGTGATCAAATGGAGAAGTATCATGATATAAACTACTAAATTCAGAATTCAGTATCATGGAGAAGAATCATAGAAACAAATACGAATTCTCACATCATTACATGCTGGGTATCCTGAAATATAATTCGGGTTCTGTAACCAATTGACCGCAGTTGTTCGAAAATTATCTAGCAGAATAATAAAATGTCTTATTACTCTTATTTCACTAGGATTGATATAAATGACTCGAAAAGTATACAGTGCTGCTACCCGTAAAAAAAAAATTAGTATACAAGTCATCCTTTATCTGAATTTTTTTTCTAATCAAATTGCTTCGATACTCAAATCCTCAAGTTTGTTCAGAGCGCTCAGTTTTGTTTTGATTGAATCAAAAAAATCCGTAACTGAACCAAGTCCAGGTGAACGATCATAGATGACCACGAGGGTTTCCATGTGGAATCCCAAGAGCCTGCCTCGCGCTCAGGGTACGAAACTACGACTCATCGTCGAGGTTGCGACCACTCTCAATATGAGTTGAGAATGTGGGAAGATATACTACAGACAGGCAGACAGAAAAGATTTATTAAACATTAAAATATACACAATATATACAATACATTACATAATTGTTTCTTATATTTTCTTATACAATTATAGTTCCTACAAATATGTTCACATATCTTTATGTTTATATGGTATATTAAACCTTGCAGTAATTAGAAATTATATACACTTTATTCATTTTGTTAAATTGTCATAGATTCTGGTTGTCTTTGCAGGGAAATAATAGAAAAAAACCTGCTTTAATTTGTTCAATATGAATTATTGACGTATGATTTTACGTTTTACCTCGCAAGTATTTATGGATAAGAGTGAGAATACTGTTTGTATTGTGGAAATAGAAAAAACACACTATTTATAAAATGTTTATTCTCTTAGCTATCGATTTCGGCTAAAGAGCCATCATCAGGCCAGCTGAAACACAAAATTGAAAGCATGCACTACACTCATCTTCAAGAACTAAGGGGTTATCTCAAGATATTTCAGGAGGTTATATCAAGTATTTACTTTTTATTTTTAGGAAAAGATAAGTGACCTCGAACTTTGACTCACCGTCGAATCGATGAAATAACACCAAAATGATCTATAATTGAACCGACTTTAATAGTATTTTCAGGTCTTAAAATGATTTCTTGTGAAAACTACGTTTCAATTATTTTCTTTTCAATTACGTATGTGTCGAATCGTGAAACAAGGAGAAAAGAAACGGACAGAACGCGACCAGTCAAGGAAGGGGGGGGGGTGTCAAACAAGTTGTATCACCATGTCAGAAAGGGTAAAAACATAGAACAACAGATAAAGGTGAAAAATTATATTATCCCACCAAATAAACTCTATAAAGATTTAAATATATGTCTACCAGTAAACTCCGATATATCGTTTAGAAGATGGTCGTTGTCTTTATTCTTGAGAATCTCGTATTGTTCTAAGAGAACTAGTTTTCTATAATTGTTTTCCCTATGTATCAAAGACAAATTCTCTATTGTGGTCTTATGCTTATTTTCTATCAAGTGGCAACCCAGAGCTGACTTAGGTTGGTTCTTTACATGTTCTTTAAATCTTATTTTGGCTGCACGAGTTGTCATGCCTATATAAAAAGAGGGACATTCGCCACATTCAATCTTATATATTCCACTATAACAGCTATTTTCAGTCTTAGATTTATTGTTAACTAGTATGTTTTCTAAAGTTGGATGTCCTCTATTGACCATCAGGTAATTATATTTCCTCAAGGTAGAATTTATTCTATCATTGAATCCCTCAAAATATGGGATAGAAACGTAATTTTGTTTGATCGAAATATGGGGGTATATTTTCTTCAGAAGTATTTTCCTTTTTATGTATTTTAATATGTCGTCAATGTATGATTTGGGAAATTGATTGAATTCTGCAATTTTGCATATTGTGTTTATTTCTTTATTATAGTTTATAGTAGACAGTGGGATATTCAAAAGTCTGTAAAACAGGAACATAAAAGTTGAATTTTCATGGGGGTTGAGTGGTATGATTTGAAGGGAATGATAACATCTGTCTGTGTTGGTTTTCTATAAATATCGAATGCGAATTGAATGTATTATGTTCAGTGAGGCTGACTTTCAGATCTAGGAAATTTAAGGAATCATTCAACGCTTTTTCTAGAGTGAACTCAATTTTGAATTTATTATTTAAAGTGTTGAAAAAGGTGTTCAAATCATCTTCAGTTCCCGACCATATGCAAAATATATCATCGACATATCTCTTCCAAAGTGTTATACAGGGTGCGGCACGGAGGATGGATGGTTTTAAAAAAATAATAAAATAATAAAAAAATTAATTTTTACTCAAAAACACATTTATTGACGGAATCAGATTCTCAAGGAAATAGCATTTGAGACAGTCAAGTGTGGAAAATCACATCAGGCATGTGGTGGCCGAAATCGGTGATGCAGTGCTGGAGGCGCTCTTGGAAGTTCGCGTAGACTCTCTCCAACATCGCTCTCTCAACTTGGGCAACTTCCACGCGAATAGCCCTTTTCAATTCGTCCAGAGTTCGGGGCTTGGTCTCGTATACTCTAGCCTTGAGGTGTCCCCATATGGATAAATCTGGGGACCGGGGAGGCCAATGAACATCGCCAAACATGGAAATAAGGCGACCAGGGAAGAGAGGGCGAATAACGTCCATTGATGCTCTGGCTGTGTGGGCGGTCACCCCATCCTGTTGGAACCACACACGTCGGATTGGAACACGTTGCCGTCGTAATTCGGGGATAAAGAAGTTGTTGATCATTTCGACGTACCGCTCTGAGTTCACGGTAACAGCACGACCATTAACGTCTTCGAAGAAGTAAGGGCCAATGATGCGAGTTTGCGTCCAAGGCTCCATGACGACAACTGGTAAATAAATGCTAGGAACACACGAGTCTAACGGCACCTTCCCCACTTCTCTCGTCCTCAGTGGGGGAAAGTTATGCCCATCTGAAAAACGTCCGCCCTCCGTGCCGCACCTTGTATATTGTGCTTGGGGTAAACGCATAATCTGATCTTCCACATTACTTACATATATTTCTGACATTGGGCCGCTAAATGGGGAACCCATAGGTACACCATCTTTCATCGAATAAACCGTATCTTCGAAAATGAAAAAATTTTGCTCAGTAGCAATCTTGGCTAAATACATGATAATTATTATCTATATCAGCTGTTTCTAAATTAAATTGGTTGTTGTTCTCCAGAAGCTCACATAAGATATTGTTCAACAAAGAAAGTGTGTCATCTATTGGAATGTTCGTATATAAATTGACAATATCGAATGATATCAGAAAATATCGTCTGAGGGGGTCTAACTTGAGGGATTTTAGATCTGCTATGAGTTCTAGTGAGTTTTTTATAGAGAATTTGGACTTTATTTTAAATTCTCTGCTTATTAATCTATTTAGGAATTTGGATATCTTGTGGGTGGGTGAATTGACTGCTGAAGTGATGGGTCTTATGCTCTTTTCGGGTTTTTGGAGTTTTATCAGGCTATATAGTCTAGGTATCTGGGGATTCCTCTCTTTGATACTGAATATTGTTTCACCGAATTTATGCAGAGTTGGAAGGGAAGTTTTATAGTGTTATTAGTTTTGTTTGTGAATTTCAATAGGGGGTTATTCTTAACTTTCTTGATGTTATTCTCATTGAAAAATGCAAGTGTCTTTTCTATATATAGATCTTTCTTTAAAATCACAAGCCCGGCATTTTTATCAGCTTTTGTCATAATCAAATTATTAACCGATAACTTTTCACGTATGCTTTTTATGTTCTTATGTATATTTCTGTTGATGTCAATTTGTTCTCGGTCACCTACCTTAACCTGTTTATCAGTATATCATCCCGAAATTCCTGAACATAAAGTTACCCACAATATATGACAATTTTAGAAAACATCAGATACGAATATCATTACTGAAGAAAGAACTAAGGCGACAATATCGGATTTTGGACCTTATCGATCTGAAGTTGAAATTTCTTCATCACTTTCTCTTGAAACATTTACATACCATCGAATACTACATTCTGATCGATAATTTAGAAGAGAATGTGTTTTATACTAATTGGGATGCTGACCGAAAGAGAAAACAAAAACTGAGTTTCCTAATAGACCAAAAAAATCACACACAACAACATACAGATGAGATTCATAATGGTTCATACAATAGTTTCCAGCCCACCCAAGTACACCGCTTCCACGATAAGTTCACCAATCTCAGTGATGTTGACTTCTGCGAGGAAGAAGAGAACATCTTAAATCTTGGGCATAAATTTGCACCAATTCCTAAATCATTCAACATCCATGAAATGGCCATTGATATAGAAATACAAGTTAAGAGGTGTCCAGACTATGAAGCTATTGCAGATGATATTCTTCATACTTTAAAACAATATAAAGATAAACAGGTTAAGGTAGGTGACCGAGAACAAATTGACATCAACAGAAATATACATAAGAACATAAAAAGCATACGTGAAAAGTTATCGGTTAATAATTTGATTATGACAAAAGCTGATAAAAATGCCGGGCTTGTGATTTTAAAGAAAGATCTATATATAGAAAAGACACTTGCATTTTTCAATGAGAATAACATCAAGAAAGTTAAGAATAACCCCCTATTGAAATTCACAAACAAAACTAATAACACTATAAAAACTTCCCTTCCAACCCTGCATAAATTCGGTGAAACAATATTCAGTATCAAAGAGAGGAATCCCCAGATACCTAGACTATATAGCCTGATAAAACTCCATAAACCCGAAAAGAGCATAAGACCCATCACTTCCGCAGTCAATTCACCCACCCACAAGATATCCAAATTCCTAAATAGATTAATAAGCAGAGAATTTAAAATAAAGTCCCAATTCTCTATAAAAAACTCACTAGAACTCGTAGCAGATCTAAAATCCCTCAAGTTAGACCCCCTCAGACGATATTTTCTGATATCATTCGATATTGTCAATTTATATACGAACATTCCAATAGATGACACACTTTCTTTGTTGAACAATATCTTATGTGAGCTTCTGGAGTACAACAACCAATTTAATTTAGAAACAGCTGATATAGATAATAATTATCATGTATTCAGCCAAGATTGCTACTGAGCAAAATTTTTTCATTTTCGAAGATACGGTTTATTCGATGAAAGATGGTGTACCTATGGGTTCCCCATTTAGCGGCCCAATGTCAGAAATATATGTAAGTAATGTGGAAGATCAGATTATGCGTTTACCCCAAGCACAATATATAACACTTTGGAAGAGATATGTCGATGATATATTTTGCATATGGTCGGGAACTGAAGATGATTTGAACACCTTTTTCAACACTTTAAATAATAAATTCAAAATTAAGTTCACTCTAGAAAAAGCGTTGAATGATTCCTTAAATTTCCTAGATCTGAAAGTCAGCCTCACTGAACATAATACATTCGCATTCGATATTTATAGAAAACCAACACAGACAGATGTTATCATTCCCTTCAAATCATACCACTCAACCCCCATTAAAAATTCAACTTTTATGTTCCTGTTTTACAGACTTTTGAATATCCCACTGTCTACTATAAACTATAAAGAAATAAACACAATATACAAAATTGCAGAATCCAATCAATTTCCCAAATCATACATTGACGATATATTAAAATACATAAAAAGGAAAATACTTCTGAAGAAAATATACCCCCATATTTCGATCAAACAAAATTACGTTTCTATCCCATATTTTGAGGAATTCAATGATAGAATAAATTCTACCTTGAGGAAATATAATTATCTGATGGTCAATAGACGACATCCAACTTTAGAAAACATACTAGTTAACAATAAATCTAAGACTGAAAATAGCTGTTATAGTGGAATATATAAGATTGAATGTGGCGAATGTCCCTCTTTTTATATAGGCATGACAACTCGTGCAGCCAAAATAAGATTTAAAGAACATGTAAAGAACCAACCTAAGTCAGCTCTGGGTTGCCACTTGATAGAAAATAAGCATAAGACCACAATAGAGAATTTGTCTTTGATACATAGGGAAAACAATTATAGAAAACTAGTTCTCTTAGAACAATACGAGATTCTCAAGAATAAAGACAACGACCATCTTCTAAACGATATATCGGAGTTTACTGGTAGACATATATTCAAATCTTTATAGAGTTTATTTGGTGGGATAATATAATTTTTCACCTTTATCTGTTGTTCTATGTTTTTACCCTTTCTGACATGGTGATACAACTTGTTTGACACCCCCCCCCCCCTTCCTTGACTGGTCGCGTTCTGTCCGTTTCTTTTCTCCTTGTTTCACGATTCGACACATACGTAATTGAAAAGAAAATAATTGAAACGTAGTTTTCACAAGAAATCATTTTAAGACCTGAAAATACTATTAAAGTTGGTTCAATTATAGATCATTTTGGTGTTATTTCATCGATTCGACGGTGAGTCAAAGTTCGAGGTCACTTATCTTTTCCTAAAAGTAAAAAGTAAATACTTGATATAACCTCCTGAAATATCTTGAGATAACCCCTTAGTTCTTGAAGATGAGTGTAGTGCATGCTTTCAATTTTGTGTTTCAGCTGGCCTGATGATGGCTCTTTAGCCGAAATCGATAGCTAAGAGAATAAACATTTTATAAATAGTGTGTTTTTTCTATTTCCACATTGATTATTGATCACACTAATGGAAGAATTCATTGTTGCACTGTTTGTATTCTTCGTGAAAAATTGGTAGATGTTCAATGTTCATAAGGAAGAACATGCCCACCGTTACGATTCTGGTTAGAGAATCGAATTTCTGTTATCCGACTAACCGGATCGCTCACATAAACCGATTTCTCATAAAATTTGGAGGCTATGCCATCTATGTGTTCCTTCAGAGTGTCAACTCCTGAGGCATCGTGGAGTGTTGTCACCCTCGTGTACCTATTTTTATTCAAAACCACTCTGAGTATTTGGTTCTGGAATTTTTGCAGTGGACTTAATGGCGTAGGTTTTAAATGACACCAAGAGGGTGCTGCATATGTAATGATTGGCCGAATGAGTGAGGTGCAAATTAGTTTTTTGTTTTCAATGTTCAGTAAACTATTTTTGTGCAACAGACAATGTAGGGTCTTTTTAGCTGCGTACGCTTTTCGCAATGTGTTTTCTATTTGTTTGTGAAAATTTAGTCTTGAATCTAGTGTTATTCCTAGATATTTCACAGACCCTTTCTGCTCGATGATATGGTTATTGAATGTGAGAGGCGAAATTAATTTCGTATCATTAATTTTTCTACTAAAAATGATCATTTCAGTTTTATTTGCATTCACTTTGATTTTCCATTTTTTATAATAGTCCTCCAATACTTGTAAATGGTACTGCAATAATTTCGAAGCCACAATAGCACTGAAGGAATGAGAGTAGATTGCGGTATCATCCGCAAAAAGTGCGGTTTTGGTGTTGGGGAATGCTGGGAGATCATGTATGTACAAGTTACATAGTTTGGGCCCAAGAACGGAACCTTGAGGTACACCTGCGGCTATTGTGATCGGACTTGATAGGGTTTTATTCAGTTTTACCATGAATTTTCTATGTGTTAAATAGGAATTCATGAGTTTTATGATAAATCTGGGGAGTTTCGGATGGATTATTTTGAATAGAAGTCTTTGGACCCAAACTCTGTCGAACGTTTTTTCTATGTCCAGCAGCACCATAGCTGTATTCTGCTTGTTATTGAAAGCGTTGATTGTATCGGTTACAATTCTTGCCAATTGATGGGTTGAGCTGTGGCTTCTCTTTGAAACCGAATTGATACGGATCGTGCATTTCGGTTCTCTTAAGTGTTTTCTGCAGAATATTTAATACTACCCTTTCTGTAAGCTTACTCAACATCGGCAACAAACTAGTTAATAGGCGTGTAGCTTAAAGGCGAGTGTTTGTCTTTACCTGCCCAATGAAAAAACAAGTACGACCTGTGCGGTTTTCCACAGATTGGGCCAGTAACTTAATTTTACGATTGCATTTACTATGTACGTCAATTGTACTACAGATTTTCGAGAAAGGTTTTTCATTAGCTTGTTGTCGATGTCGTCCAGTCCTGGGGATTTGTTGGACTGGAGAGTTTTTATTAGTTCTTGGAGATCTGAGGGATTTGTTAAGTTTTTATTGGTTTCGCTTTTATTTTGTATAGAATTCCGGAGAAAATCAGACACGATATTTTCCGTGAGATCATCATTATCAGAACGGTTGATGTTGTGGATCTTTTCGAAAGTTTTCGCCAGCAACTCAGCTTTCTGTTCGTCGGTGACAAAATTGTTTGAGTCATGATTTAATTGCCGAATACTATCAGGTTTTTTCTTGAGAGTTTCTGTCACTTTCCACAGGGACCCGTCCGATGGATCGAGTTTCTGTAGTTTAAATTTTGATTTCTCTTTTTATCATGGCAGAAAGAGAATCAGAGTTAGTTTTTTCTAGAGGATCACGAAAACGTTGCCAACGTTTACGAGACCTATTTCTGAGTTGAATCAAGTTTTGGGGGTAGTGATTCGGTGTATGGGCGGATTCTTTTAATTTTTGTCGTACGATTCCGTGCGTGAGTGAGACACTCTGTAAGTTTAGATATTTCCTGTTCCAAACATTGATCAGAGTTTATCGCGTTGTTTATGACTATTTTAGAGTCGAGAATTCTTCGATATTCCTTCCAATTAGTAGTTGAATAGTCAAAGATGATTTTGGAAGTTTTATCGCGGAAGTTTCCGAATATTCGAATTTTACGACATTATGGTCTGAGGGTAGCTCAGGTAAAGATACAAGTTCACTGATACTGGTGAAGGATTTCGCTAATACAATATCTATTGCTGAGGAATTGGTGTTGTTATACGGAAATAGGGTGGGCCCGGGTGAATGGTGAATATTACAGTTTGCATTTTTTCCAAGAATTTCAACAGGGTTCTACCATTTTTATTATTCTCGGTATTTCCCCAAACACCATGTTTGGCGTTCAGGTCTCCAATTACGAGTGTTTCTCTACAATTAAGAAAGCTTTCTAAGCAGGTTTCTCTGTAGTTGTTAGAAGGGCTATTGTAAATACAAATCAGTCTAGGGCCATTTTCCACTTGTATACACACATTTTCTATTGTACAATTCGTACTGGTTAAAACCGTAAATGGAATCGAAGAATGAACAAGAATTGCAATGCCTCCGTAGTGTGTGTTATCTGAGCGATCGATTCTAACCACGTGGAAGCCTTTAATTTCGAAATTATCCGATGGTGTCAACTTTGTTTCGTTTAAAAGAAAAATTTTGATTGAATGTTGTTTAATGAAATACAAAATCTCGTGCTTCTTATTACGAACTCCGTGGGCGTTCCAGGTGGCTAAATTTGGTCTACGTGCTATGGCTTTAAAAGCAATTTAAAAAGGTATAAAAAGTTTGAAACTTTTCGGCGCCAGATTCGCATCTGGCCAATTTTTCATTTAATGTTTTGAGTTTTTGCAAAAAGTCTGATATATAAATATAGTTATTTAATTTGTTGAATTCGTTTTTAAGTTCTGAGAATGTACCGAATTCACCTGTAGGTTGTTGTGGGGTTCTGCTTTCTTCCTGTCCTCTTGAACTTTTTTGCTGGGCGTTCTCCTCATCCTCCTGTTTTCTCCGGCGTTCCTCCCAAGGGTTCTTTTTTGGCAAAGGCGCTGGTGTGTATTTTCTTGTTGTTTCTGGAGCTGGAGCACTTGAGATTGACATATACGTCACACTGTGTGAAGTTTGCAGGATGATCCTCACCGCAGTTCGCACATTTCGCTAGCGTATCCTTCGTTTTCAGACAGTCTTTTGCCAGGTGTCCTTCTGCACATTTTAGACATTTATAGGGACTGAAGCAATTTGAAGTTGCATGGCCCCAAGTTTGACATCTTCTGCACTGCGTGATTTTTCGGTTAGTGTAATGTCGCTCCCTTGATACGACGGTGTGGTTGACTACCCTAGCATGCTGCGTCAAATGCCGTAACGTGATTTTCTGGTCGGTGATAACCAAGTAGGCCGGGTTTCTGGTTCCTTTCGTTTCGAAAATGTTTCTGGTGTCAATATTGATGTCAGATAGATCTGTCTGTCTTCAGGTCTTCAAGATTCTGCTCTGCATTTAGGCCTCGTAGGACAAATGCATGGGATTTTTCATTTTTCTTGGTGAATGTGAGGAATTCCAAATTGTCGGATAGAAAATATTTTTTTAAATTATTGAAAGCTTCTTCACTTTGCACAAAAACGTTCGACGTATTTTTACCATATCTGATATGGACGTTTGATTCCTCTCCAATAACTTTTTTATTATTTTCACTGTCTCTGAATGTTTTTCGAAGACACCATGGACAACTATGGGGGGTAATCGCAGTTTTCGTTTGATAGTAGGGACTGATGGTTCCGGGACGTCCACGTGGTTTGATAGGGCTTGATAGGTACTGATTCTTCAGTTTTATTTGCGGGCTTGTATTTTCCATTAATGGCAATGTAGGTTCTCCTCCTGGATGGGTTTGATTGGGATCCGCCTCGTCGTGGAGCTTTATTTTCTTCCTCTTGAGATTGGTCGCACTCATTCTCACGAAATAGTTTTGAAAAAACACTTGAGTCTCTGTCTCTTAACACACTGGCACTTACGGCCCAAACAAACACTTTCAAACACATTATTAAATAATTGAAATTAGTCAAAGGGTATACTACAGAAAAGATCCTGTGAAGTATGAAAATGACACTAATAATAAGGCTGATGAAATACATCAAATCGGGACTGATGACAGAACAAATGATGATAATCGTGATATCAAAAACACTAGCGAAGATGTCGCCAAAGAAGAAAATAAGACAAACATAAATAATGAACCTGAAATCACCGAAGAAATTAAATCCAAAGAAAATACCCAAACCTTTCAAAAATTGGCCTAAGACCACTTTTTACTAGTGACCCTGCTTTACGAGAAAGGCACCAAAAAAGAAAATAGTAAAGAATTAGTAGGTAGAATTGTCAAAGAGTATGATGAAGACACATTTTTAATAGATATTTTTAGGCCTTATAAAGACCATAAGAACGTTTTCGTATTTCCAAATATTGTAGACAGGATGTTAATTAACAGACCTCTTATACTGAAGATACTGCAGCTTTCATCTGACAAAAGAGGCATTTACAAATTTAAGGATTTCTCTCAGATTTAAGAGTGCCTCAATGGTATTTAAGGGATTTTTATGGGGATAACATAATTTTTTGTGCCTTGTTTTCTAGAATGTTTATTTTTTTGTTTTTTTTTGTGAAAAGTGACCAAGTGATCAAATGGAGAAGTTGCATAGAAACTTAGCTCATTCAGTCAAATACGGATTCTCACATCATCACATACTGGGTATCCTGAAATATAATTCGAGTGCTGAAACCAATTGACCTCAGTTGTTCGAAAATTATCTAGCAGAATAACAAAATGTCTTATTCCCCTAGGACCGATATAACTCACTCAACAAAAATGCAGTGCTATGACGTGTAATAAGAGATTAGCAGAATATTCATCCTGTATCTGAATTTGTTTTCTAATCAAATCACTGCAATACTCAAATCCTCAATTTTATGTTGATTGAATTAAAAGAAGGCAACCCCTCAGATTGTTTCGGATCCGTAACTGGACCAAGTCCAGGTGAACGATCATCGATGACCACGAGGGTGTCCATGTGGAATCCCAAGAGCCTGCCTCACGCTCAGGATACGAAACTACGACTCATCGTCGAGGTTGCGACCACTCTCAATATGAGTTGAGAATGTGGGAAGATATACTACAGAAATGATCCTGTGAAGTATGATCTTGAATTTCTCACCAAAATTTGAGGCTATATGGACAGTTGAGAATGAACTATTGGGTATTTATAAAGTTGTTGCGCCATCTATGTAAGAAAGTATGTACATTTTCTCAAAACTCACACTTTATTTTTCCAATACAGCAAATTCAATTTCTATATATTTCCTTGATTATTAGGAAGTGTATCTTATTTTCGCTGAATTATAATAGGTACAATTCGATTTTAACTTGTTCAGAAATGAGACCAATCCGATTCTATGATCTTTTTGGAACAATAACGGTGGATTTCACAATGCGTAATCACCGGTGATCGGTGATCAACAGCTTGATTCTCTGATTTTTCAACTGTCAAGTCGAGTTCATTCTAGATCACCCTCCGATCACCCGTGATTAGGCTTTGTGAAACCCACCGTTAGAATTTGAATGCTTGTTCTATTTGAACGCCTGTTGAACGAGCGCTTATAGGAACTCCTGACCTCTCAACAGTTCTTATTCATTCATTTAAAATAGACTTCATGAAAGTATTCAACGCATATCTATAAGAACCTATTTCCCAAGAAGAAAGGCATGATGTCTATTAAATATTGCTTCTGCATGACTATAGAATCGAACCGAGAGTAACTACCGTACAAATCTACAATTTTTGTTAAGATGTCCAAAATAATGGTGTAAGCACTGATTACATTTTGTTTCGAAGAGAAATTGAGAATATGAGAGAAGTTTCGTTCTTATTACTATATGTATATTACTATTGACAAATTTTGACTGATTATCATTAGTTATTTCAAATGTTGAAATTTATTCTGGTGAACGTGTTGTGTTAATTGTCGATAGTTCTTTCAAGCTTTAATTTGTGTTTATATTCTCCACATTTCGATCCATATGAGTTCTGAGGAAAGGTATAAAACTTTTATTACATTAAAATGTCATTCTGTGGTCACATCATTGACCTTGGCAGATCAGCTGTTGATACTTCAATAAATTCGATCAAGTGAAATGAGACCGAAATGACAAGTATGACATTGCGGCGCCGCCACGAAACAATCCTAATATCTTCGATCTGGTCGAATTTGCAATGAATGAAATTTTCATGATCATTTTCTATTGCTAGACTGCAACCTACACGAGAAGATTAATCCAAATGAACCTCAATTTTGACAATCATCCTCAGTGTCAGGATCTTCATCACATTTTGACCCGTCATGATCGTTTTGAATACATATAACAACTATTTGAAAATTTTCAATATTTTAGGAACTATTCGAAAGATATAAAATTTTCAGTGACCAAGTGATCAAATGAAGAAGTATCAAGATACTAAAACTACTAAATTTAGTATCATGGAGAAGAATCATAGAAACAAATACGAATTCTCACATCATCACATGCTTGGTATCCTGAAATATAATTCCATTTCTGTAACCAATTGACCGCAGTTGTTCGAAAATTATCTAGCAGAATAATGGGCCTAGCACACGCTCAAGCTTCACCACAGTTGGGCTTGCGCAAACCGGCTTGAACACTGAACACTGAGCGTGCGGTTGGCAAAACTCTATACAATTGACCATATTCACCGTCGCCATATTGTTGTGCGACAATACCAACTTCCCAGTGTTCCCAACGGAGAAATATTGAGTTTATCAAAAATACTATCAGATTATTGGTATCTTAGACAAAGTCTAAGATTAGTATGGTAGATATGTGGTATGAGAGGTTATGTAAAATTGGTGGTGAACTTTGGTTAAGTATTTTGTGATAGAATCCAGGAAATATGGGTAGATATCAGTATAGTGGAGGCCATGGTTGTTGGGTCAGTAATTGTTCGGCAAGAAATACATCTAAACATAAAAAAACTGACACAAAACATTTCAATCTAAACTAAGAAATCAGTGACTTTCGTTATTCGTTGTTGAGAACCCTGGGTAGTTGGTATTGTCGCACAACAATATGGCGACGGTGAATATGGTCAATTTTTCCAACCACACGCTCAGTGTTCAGTGTTCAAGCCGGCTTGCGCAAGCAAAACTGTCGTAAAGCTTGAGCGTGTGGTAGGCCTTTAACAAAATGCCTTATAACTCTTATTTCACTAGGACTGATATAAATGACTCGTAAAGTATACAGTGTTATTACCAGTAAGAAAAAAATTAGTGTAAATTAATTACTTCTATACTCAAATCCTAGGTGCGCGGCGTCAAGTTGGTGACACACCCCCCGAATTTTGGTATCAAATTGTTTTGGGAATTTTGTGCCCATTTTGTGCCAATTTGTGCCGTATGTTATGAATTTTGTGCCCATTCCGTTCTCGAGATATTTCAAGTTTTCCAAGTGTGTCACCAAGTTGACGCTGTGACACACTTGTGGAAATTTGAAAATTTTTTTCTTTCGATAAATTGTGCCCATTTTGTGCCAATTTGTGCCGTATGTTATGAATTTTGTGCCCGTTCAGTTCTCGAGATATTTTGAGTTTTGTTTGTGAGGAGCGTCAAGTTGGTGACACACACCTCGAATTTTGGTATCAAATTGTTTCGGGAATTTTGTGCTAATTTGTGCCGTATATTATGAATTTTGTGTCCGTTCCGTTTTAGAGATATTTCGAGTTTTGCATGTGAGTCACCAACTTCACGTTGTGACTCACATAAGGAAAGTTGGAAATTCTTCTTTGGATAAATTGTGCCCATTTTGCGCCATTTCGTGCCGCATAGATTTTGCATGCTTGCAGTTTTTGAGATATTTGAAGTTATTCCTGTGAGATGAATAGAAGTATATAGCAGAATTCAAAGACGAGCGTCAATTCCATGTCATAATATTATGTGATCATTTTAAAGTATGAGTTGTTGAACTGGCAGACATTCGGTGAAAACAACCAAATTTCAATGATTCGACGACATTTTCACTTAGAATAATCAATTCAATATATAATAATTGAGTTGATGAATTAATATACGAGTATAAGTACAGGTTTATCGAATACGTTGACACATCCTCAGTTTCAATTATATATTAGTAATATTCTACTTCAATCCATAATGAAGTATATTACGATTCAATAAAACAGACAATACTCATAAAAATATATTACTTTATAAATCCTTCAAAACAAATAAAAAACAACAAGAGTAACAAAACAAATGAAAACATGAATGTAACGTGAAAAATATAAATTGTAGCTAAATGAATATGAAACCATCAAATCACAGGATGTAAAAATCAATAAATAAGTATTTATTGTTGACTTGTCGGTGATTTTTGTCACTTTCTCTCGCATATCATCGTACGCTTCCCAGTCATTATTATTGCGCCTACAAACTGCCCAAAAGTTGGCGAGTTCTGCCCAGATGAGGAAAAAATAACATGTTGTGGTTGTTGAAACAGAATAATAGGAATATTTATTTTTTTCATATTTCATATTTTACACCTTCATTGTTCACAAATATTGAAAGTTACAATGTCATGACCAAATTCTTCATATATTTAATAGATCCATTGGTTAAGTTTTGCTTCTATCTTAGTGTCTTGATATCTATTACAAATTTCCCAATCAATTCACATTGCAGTAACACACTTCAAATTATCAACTAGATTTTTTCGGTTTAGCGAATATTCATATTGAACATTGAAAAGGACCGTGCTATTTAATCACCCACGATATTTTTCGTTACCAAACCAGAATTTCCAGGCTGTATGCTCTTATAATTGATCGTAAGATCGAAAATGTATCAATACAAGATGAAAATAATATACTGCTGGTATACAGATTCACACGCTGGTAATCGTAGGTATGTGAAAATTGGGAACATTTTGATGTTCGAAGTTCCTTACTTTAAAAAAATATCGTTATTTCTATATCTATGATGAAAGCACAGAAAATTTTTAGTTACTTTTTTGTAACTACAGGGTGCGGCACGGAGGATGGATGGTTTTAAAAAAATAATAAAAGCGTTAATTTTTACTCAAAAACACATTTATTGACGGAATCAGATTCTCAAGGAAATAGCATTTGAGACAGTCAAGTGTGGAAAATCACATCAGGCATGTGGTGGCCGAAATCGGTGATGCAGTGCTGGAGGCGCTCTTGGAAGTTCGCGTAGACTCTCTCCAACATCGCTCTCTCAACTTGGGCAACTTCCACGCGAATAGCCCTTTTCAATTCGTCCAGAGTTCGGGGCTTGGTCTCGTATACTCTAGCCTTGAGGTGTCCCCATAAGAAAAAATCGCATATGGATAAATCTGGGGACCGGGGAGGCCAATGAACATCGCCAAACCTGGAAATAAGGCGACCAGGGAAGAGAGGGCGAATAACGTCCATTGATGCTCTGGCTGTGTGGGCGGTCGCCCCATCCTGTTGGAACCACACACGTCGGATTGGAACACGTTGCCGTCGTAATTCGGGGATAAAGAAGTTGTTGATCATTTCGACGTACCGCTCTGAGTTCACGGTAACAGCACGACCATTAACGTCTTCGAAGAAGTAAGGGCCAATGATGCGAGTTTGCGATACAGCGCACCAAACCGTAACTTTTGGGCTGTGCAGCGGTCTTTCGTGTAAGTGTTGCGGATTTTCATTAGCCCAATAACGGCAATTCTGCCGGTTAACCATGCCGTTGAGGTGAAAGTGGGCTTCGTCACTCATGAACAAAATGAGGTTCTCATTTTGATCGATCAGTGCTTCCATCTCACGTGCGAAGTTCATTCGTTGTGCATAATCTCCGTGGTGTAACTGTTGCACAATGGCCAATTTGTAGGGGTGAAAGCGAAGATCCATATGCAAAATTCGCCTCACCGAACTATCACTGAGGCGAAGTGCAGCAGCATGTTTCCGAGCAAATCGCGACGGACTGCGAACAATGGCTTGTCGAACGCGTTCAACATTTTCAGGCGTTCGAACTGTTCGCACAGGTCCTCTTGGTCTTCTGTTGATCAGTTCACCACGTCTGTGAAGTGATTCAACCCAACGAAGGATGGTGTTTCGAGAGGGAATAGCTCTATTCCGATGAATGTGGAAATGGCGACGAAACTCACGCTGCACGACCGTGACTGACTCATTATTTCGGACGAAACTATCATAGGCGAAAACACGATGCTCCACCGTCCAAGGCTCCATGACGACAACTGGTAAATAAATGCTAGGAACACACGAGTCTAACGGCACCTTCCCCACTTCTCTCGTCCTCAGTGGGGGAAAGTTATGCCTATCTGAAAAACGTCCACCCTCCGTGCCGCACCTTGTAGAAATAAAGCTGCGACTGGACTTTCAAGACCTGCTCTGATGTCAATCATTCTTGGATGGACTATACATCTATTCATCTCACAGGAATAACTTCAAATATCTCAAAAACTGCAAGCATGCAAAATCTATCGTATGCGGCACGAATTGACGCAAAATGGGCACAATTTATCCAAAGAAGAATTTCCAGCTTTCCTTATGTGAGTTACAACGTGAAATTGGTGACTCACATGAAAAACTCGAAATATCTCTAAAACGGAACGGGCACAAAATTCATAATATACGGCACAAATTAGCACAAAATGGACACAAAATTCCCAAAACAATTTGGTACCAAAATTCGAGGGGTGTGTCACCAACTTGACGCTCCTCACAAACAAAACTCAAAATATCTCGAGAACAGAACGGGCACAAAATTCGTAACATACGGCACAAATTGGCACAAAATGGGCACAATTTATCGAAAGAAGAAAATTTTCAAATTTCCACAAGTGTGTCACAGCGTCAAGTTGGTGACACACTTGGAAAACTTGAAATATCCCGAGAACGGAATGGGCACAAAATTCATAACATACGGCACAAATTGGCACAAAATGGGCACAAAATTCCCAAAACAATTTGATACCAAAATTCGGGGGGTGTGTCACCAACTTGACGCACCTTCAAATCCTCAAGTTTGTTCAGAGCGCTCAGTTTTGTTTTGATTGAATTAAAAGAAGGCAACCCCTCAGATTGTTTCGGATCCGTAGCTGGACCAAGTCCAGGTGAACGATCATCGATGACCACGAGGGTTTCCATGTGGAATCCCAAGAGCCTGCCTCACGCTCAGGATACGAAACTACGACTCATCGTCGAGGTTGCGACCACTCTCAATATGAGTTGAGAATGTGGGAAGATATACTACAGAAATGATCCTGTGAAGTATGATCTTGACTTTCTATAAATAATAAATAAAACGAAACTTTTTTAAAGCTCTACAGCATTTATTGGCATTATATTTCCTGAACTTTATATGCGGGTATATTTGCAGGGAGAAAGATACCGGATATAAAAGCACATAATATTGTTGGAATTAGTACCTAATTACAATAATTTTACCTAATGGCGTGGGTATTTGAACTGTTTAATTATAATGATGATTGTATTTGGGTGTGGATTTTTCTAGAGGTATGTCGAAGGTCATAAATAAAACAAAACTACAACTCTAGTAGACTGACGGTTTCCAAAAATTTATAAAATTAACTGATGAGTTAGTTTATGCTTGATTTTGATGTTTGTATTCGTCTGAGTAGTTTTACCTAAGTGACTTGTTTTAGATAAGTTCTGTGTTGTGTGGGTGAAGAATTTGATGGTTTGTTTTTTAACTGTGTCTTCGATTGATTCGATATTGGAAATCTTGTGCAGTTCGGATATTTTGGTGATTTTCGGTTTGTTCAGGATAATTCTTAGAAATTTGTTCTGTATGATTTGGAGTTTTTTGCAATTAGATTGGGTTGTGTTACTCCATATGGGGTTAGCATACAGGAATGCAGGTCTAATGGCTTGTTTGTAGATTCTGAGTTTCGAATCTTGGCCTAGTTTGCTGTGTTTGTTTATTAGGGGGTATATATTTCGAAGGATGATGTAGGATTTGCGCTCAATGTTGCTTGTATGAAAGTTAAAATTGAGTTTCCGATCTAAAGTTACTCCTAGGTATTTGACTGAGTTTTGTTCTTGTACAGTTTGATTATTGAAAGTTATACGGTGGTTGAGGAGGGTTTAGGTTTTCTTTGGGTGAAGTGGGTTAGGGTTGTTTTGCTTGGATTTATTCTTATTTTCCATTTGTGGAAGAATTTTTCGAGATCGAAAATATGTTCCTGGATGTATTTGTTTGCTAGGTCGCGGTTTGAGGATTCGGAAATTATTGCAGTATCGTCTGCGAAAAGCCTGGTTTTGGTTTGATTTGATTTTGGGATGTCGTTGATAAAGATATTAAATAATTTTGGAGATAAGAGGCCACCTTGCGGAACACCTGCGGTCAACGTAACCTTATTCGATAGGGTTTTATCAACTCGTGTCTGGAATGTTCTTTCAGATAGATATGAATTTATTATATTCACTAGGTAGTCTGGGATTTGAGTTTTAATAAGTTTGAAGATTAGTGCCCTATGCCATACGGTGTCGAATGCTTTTTCAATGTCGAGATTTAGCATTGCGGTGATTTTTCTGTAGTTGAAATTTTTGGTAATTTGATCGGTGATGGTAGCTAATTGGAGAGTTGTACTGTGCTCTTTTCTGAAGCCGAATTGTTCATCTATTAGGTTTTCGTATTTTTCTATTCGAATGAGGATGATTTTTTCTAGGATTTTTGAAATTGAAGATAAGAGACTAATCGGTCTATAATTGGTTGCAAATTTATGGTTTTTGCTAGGTTTTGGAAATGATAGGACGATTGCGTTTTCCAGGCTCTTGGGAAATACTTTGCTTTTAGACAGCTGTTTATTATATAATACAGTTGAATTGTCGCTTTACGAGGTAGATTATTGAGGGTGAGGTTGTTTATCTTGTCTTCGCCTGGGGCTTTATTATTTTTGAAGGATTTTATGATCTTTCGGATTTCTCCCGGGGAGGTTAAGGATTCGGGATCGGGTGGGATGTTTGTGTCTAGGAACTGTTTAATGGTTTCTTCAATTTCCGTTGATGTTTGAGCGTCGGACAGATTATTAGTTGATCTATGAATTGATGAATATGATTCTGCTAGATGGTAAGCTTTGCCTTCGTTGTCAAAGATGAGACCTTGAGGGCTTTGCAGCGGTGATATTCCGAGACAGGTTTTATTTTCTTTCAATGATCTCGCGATTTTCCACATTTCATTTGTGTTGGTTAAGCTGGTTTTTATCATTTCTTTTACTTCATCCGGAATATCTAGATTGGAGGAATTATTGTTGATTCTGAAGGAGGATCGGTGAACGCAGTTTCTTATCAAATCGGTAAGGTTGCTTATCGCTGAATCGATTTCATCCTTTGTGGTTAGCGTTTGCTGGATTTGGAGGTTTTGGTTCAATATTTTCCTGAATTTTGGCCAGTATGTTTTGTATTTCGGTTTGAGGTTGGATGGTAAATTATTGTGACATTTGGGAATAGATGAGATAACCGGAAAGTGGTCTGAATCGAGGGCTTCGATGGTGAAGGGTTGGGAGATTGTTAAATTTTTAGTTACCATCAAGTCGATGATTGAGGCTGAGTTATTATGTGCTGGATTGTAGGTCGGGCCGTTCCGGGGGTAGTTCAGAATAAAGTTTGAGTGGGTGATAAATTTCTTGAGAATAGTTCCGTTTCGATTATGTGAGGCGCAATTCCAGAAGGTATGACGGGCATTGTAGTCGCCGGCGACTATTACTTTGCCTCCTAGGCTCATGAGTTCTGAGAACTCGTCTGTACTGAAGGGACTTTTATGATCGTTGTAAAGGTTTACAATTGTCAGGTCTTCGATCTTTATTGCTTGAGTTTCTAGATAAGTAGAGTGGGTTGGTATTTCCACCGGTTTCAGGTGTTTTTAATAGTATATTATCAATCCCCCATGTTGGGTTTTGGGTTTGTTGACGTAGTAAGAGTTCGAAAGTTTGGGTGGGTTTCTCTTGTTCAGTCTGGATTCCTGTATGCATATTATGTCGATTTTGTTTTCGTCGCACAAAATTTCCAATTCGTTTAATTTATTGTAAATGCCGTTGGCATTCCAAGATAATAGCTTGAGGTCTTTTACTTTGCGATTTTTATAATTCATATTTCTCGACCAACTTCTGAATGAGAGCAATTTTCTGTAGAGGAGATGTATTTGCTATATTAGCTTTGATTTCGCGAACTAGGGATAGTAGTTGAGAAATATTGCAAAAGGCATTGAGTTCTTTAATTTCGTCAAGTAGGGTTTGAAATTCGTCTGTTGTATTGGTTTGCTTTGTGTAAGATGGAACGGTATGTGTATGAATTGGTGGGGGGGAATTTATGACTGCGTCTCTGTATGATTTGGAACTAGTCGGTGTTTGGGAATTTTTGTTCGAACTTGTTAGTTGGATTTCAGTGTATTTTTGAGTTTGAGTTGTAGATTTCTTTATTTTGCTTAGACTTTCGACATACCTGATTATGAATGGGCACTTTGAGTAGTTTGCTGTGTGAGGTCCACCACAATTTGCACATTCTACTGGAACACTTTGATCGCGCAATCCTTCGTAAGATGATTTTTCGCGCACTTGACACATCGGGGGTTGAGGTTGCAGTTTCCTGAGCCATGTCCTAGGTTTTAGCATCTATGGCATTGCGTTATTTGGGACTTTTTGGCATATTTTTGCCATTGAATTTTGACGTTGTCGATTTCGCTCAGTTTCTTCAAATCTTGAAGATTGGTTTGTTTAGATGTAGACACTAGGAACGAGTGTGAATTTTCGTGCTTCCCTTTCAGCTTGATGACGTTGATGCTATTGGAATTTATGTTGGGGTCCTTTGTTATTTCATTTTTGATGTCGGTTTCGGTCATGAAGCATGCAGCTTTCACTACAATTTTCTTTATAGTATCTTCCTTTGGTGTATACGTATAAAATTCGATATTTTCTTTCCTCAGAGAGTTGACAAGAAGGTGGTGATCTATTATATCGCTGGTAGTAACTTTCACATTGTCTCTATTATATTTGATTTGGTATTTTTGTTTGAGCGAAGACTTGATGTTGTCATGAAATTTGTTGTAGTTACCTATTTTGCTTGTGATAATAACTGGTGGGCACTTTTTGTAGGTTTTCTTCGTAGTATTGGCGGGGGTTGGCTGACTTTCTGTTTCCATGATGTCGAGGTCATTAGTCAAGATTCCATAGTTCGATACTTCGATGGCGCCGGAATTATTTCTTGACTCTCTCACCAAAATTTAAGGCTATATGGACAGTTGAGAATGAACTATTGGGTATTTATCAAGTTGTTGCGCCATCTATGTCAGAAAGTATGTACCTTTCTTCAAAACTCACACTTGTACTTTGTTTTTCCAATACAGCATATTCTTCAATTTCCATATATTTCCTTGAGTAGTAGGAATTGTATCTTATTTTCGCTGAATTATAATACCTGTCAGCCCTATGCGTTCTCCTTCACAGATGATGTTATAAACTACATTAATCCTGTCCATCAATCTACATTGATCCTTTAATCTGCTATACAGTATACTGTATAGAATGTAAACTATTGGAATAATTTAACAAATCCTTTTTCTCCCTTTCCGATCGTACATCACTGCCATATAGTTCTGAAAAATTGTCAGCTGGGTTTCCAAAGAGTAATCTATTCATCAATTTCAGGGGGTAACTATTCTCTAACAGGAGTTGTTTCAATTCTTCAAGGTTCTCCATATATGATGTTGGGTGAACCATTCTTTTGAGACGGTTCCTCAGACCGATTACCAAATTGATTTTATGTCTTAGCGCGTGATGTGAGTGAAAATTGAGGTATCTTCCCGAACTGATTTCTTTCCTAAACCAGCTACAGATTATTTTTCCCTGTTCAGTTCTTCTTAATTTCAAATCTAAGTAAAGTAAAATGGAGTCTTCTTCTACTTCAAAGGTAAATTTGAGGTTATCATATGAATTGAACACTTGAATGATATCCTGTATGGAATCTCTTGGAATTGTGACAAACAGATCATCGACAAACTTCTTCACAAATGGAATGTCAAAAGCCAGTTTGGGTAGTGTGATATCTAATAGGTCATCTACAACAATCTGTGTAATAATAGGTGTGATGTCTGCACCCATAGGTGTACCATTCACTTGACTATAGAACTTACCCTGGAATTGACAGTAAGTGGTGTCATAAATCAACCTGAACATCTTGAGGAAATCATTCAACGGTATGGGAGAGAAATCCTCTATCCTGCTCCGACGTTTCGTGATGGAATCAAATGCCAGTTCTACGGTGACATTTGTAAATGGGGAAACCACATCCAAACTAGCCATCACGTGATCTTGTGGAACTCTATAATCTGACAGCTGGTCAACAAAGTCGAAGGAGTCTTTTATGTGGTACCTATTATTACTGTCATATGACTGAGTCAATATGTCTTTCGTGAATTTTGATATTTTGCTGTTAGGAGTGTTAATGCAGGCTACTATGAGTCTCATGCTTATAGGATTCTTATGTATCTTCGGTAAAGTGTAGAACTTCGATGATACCGCAGTTTGGATGCCCGGTTCTTATCTAATTTGCCTTCCTTCTCTAGTTTTGAGACGACTCTGTTGATCCTATTCTGGAATTTCAAAGTTGGATCCTGATTCAGCATTTTGTAATGATTGGTGTCATCGAGAATGTTGAGTGACTTAGCAATATAGACCTCCTTCTGTTCATATTGAGAATATGACAGAAGTTTCGTTCTTTTTACTTCAGGCGGCGCTATTGACAAATTTTGACTGATTATCATAAGTTATTTCAAATGTTAAAATTTATTCTGGTGAACGTGTTGTGTTAATAGTCGATAGTTCTTTCAAGCTATAATTTGTGTTTAAATTCTCCACATTTCGATCCACAATATTAGTTCTGAGGAAAGGTACAAAACTTATATTACATTAAAATGCCGTTCTGAGGTCATTTCATAATTGATCTTGGCAGATCAGCTGTTGATACTTCAATCAAATCGATCAGGGAAAAAGGGACCGAAATGACATGTATGACATTGCGGCGCCGCCACGAAACAATTCTATTATTTTCAATTTGGTCGAATGTCAAAGCATTCAAAAATTGACGAGTGCATACAATACACCATGTTTTCAGACATCTCAACTTCTGGTCATTATATTCAGTAAAAAGTTGCTGCATCATACTATTTCATCCCTCTGCGCTACAGCTACGACCTCCTGGAATTTCAATAGGGAAGATGGGTCGCGTGATTTCTTGTGGAAACTTCTCCTTTTGGATATGGCAGTGTAACTTTTTTCAGATTCGATTATTGTGTTACGTAATATACGTAATGAAATGTGACCGAATTAACCTGGAGCATAATATCATAACCAATTTCAAAGGGACAAAGCAGGTGTGTGAAATTCGATGAAAATAACGAGATAAGTGGCCTGAATAGTTCAATCTGAAAAATTACAACAATTTTTTTTCGACTATGAAACAATTTTTCGTTGCATTCCCAAAAAAATACTCAAATGGTTCTAACTTCTCACATTGCTTTAATTTTTTTTTATCAGATATACTTTCTATATGTACCATGAAAAATAAGCCTAATTCTCAAAAAACATTTTTGAAGACAAGCTTTTATAATAACAACACTCATCCGCCATTTTGAAGCCACCATCTTGAATTCCTCAATTTTGAAGAATCGTAATTTCCGATCAAGAAAACCCCCAGATACCAATTTTGCATATCATAGGATCACAATTACAAAACTCGTCCGCCATATTGTGGCCGCCATCTTGAATTTTCCAATTTTCACAGAAGTATCGTCATTTTCGAACCCAAATACCCCTAGATACTAATTTTGAATAAAATCGTATCATAATTACAAAATTTATTCGCCATTCTGTTTTTTTTTTTATAAATTATAATTATTAATTTATAAAATAAATATTTCATGATGTATTGTCACCAGAACTATGTACACCTGCCAAATTTCAAATCAAACGGACGATTAGAAGTGTGTCATATTTAACTTGTAAGATTTGATCACAGACAGACAGACAGACAGACACCGGGACAGGTGAAACTAAATAAAAGCTTGTAATAAAAAAAATCATATTAAACGTTAGGAACGAAGAGGTACTGATCTGATCTGAGAGGTTTTTTTCCAAAGGATAAATCAAAGTGCATTTCAAAAATTTTATATTCTCATTGGAAGCTTGAACATATTCACAAATCTAAACAATAATTAAAGATTAATCAAATTATTAATTAGAAAACAAAGAAGCGTACTGAAGAAACATTCAACTGAAAATAAAAAAAAACAAGACATATTACTTGAATCAATATAATTTTGTGTGAGTGATGAACAGGATGTACTACGCAAAGTTATCAGCGATTCCTACCTGAGCTGTTGATACAGGGTGACAATTTTAAAACTTGCCATTCCATATTTCGAGCAGTATTGTAAGCCGAAATCTCCTCAACCCTCGATGTAGGGGCTATCACTAGGAGATCCCTATCCCCTATCCCTATAGGCAATAGGGGCTGAGCTATACCTCAATTGAAAGATCACTTGTCCCATTACATAGTTACAGGGGGTGACAATTGGAAAACTTGCGATGCCAATTATATCTCGACAAGGATGTTTTCAGAGAAAATTCCGGAACAGGTCAATTTTTATTCGGAGGGGGGCATAGATGTAGGAGCTATGACCCCTAAATTCTCAAATGGGAATAGGGAGTGGGCTACACCTCTATTGAAAGATCACTTGAACCTCTACAGTCTACATGAATACTATGGTTTGCAAATTTTCATTGAGGTTTAGCTCACCCACCATTTCCTATGAAGAATTTAGGGGTGATAGCCCCTACACCTAGGTTTGAGGAGATTTCGGCTTACAATTTTGCTCAAAATATGTCCCCCTCCCTTTAAAAATTGACCTGTTCCGGCTTTTTCTTCGACATCCTTGTCGATACATAATTAGCCTGGCAAGTTTTCAAATTGTCACCTCCTATAGCTACTTCAAGGAATCAATAAAAATTTGCGAGCCATAGTTTTCATGTAAAGAGACAAGTGATATTTCAATTGAGATAAATCTCATCCCCTATTCCCTATTAGGAATTTAGGGGTGATAGTCCCTACCCCCAGAGTTGAGGAGATTTCGGCTTACTATTCTGCTCAAAATATGTTCCCCTCCGAATAAAAATTGACCTGTTCTGGCATTTTCTCTGAAAACATCCTTGTCGCGACCTAATTGGCATGGCAAATTTTTGAGTTGTCACCCTGTATATTATGTGAATGTTATAAGGTATTGCAGGCGAACTACGGATTCTTGATCAGTGTGTCGAACCTTGACACTATTCTCGGGTAGAAAACGAGAATTCAACGAAAAAACAAGTTTGACTGATGGCAAAAATGACAGCAGATGTCGAAGAAATTAAGCACTATCCCGGATATTTTGTTACAGAAATATAAGGAATTCTTCTGGCTGCATCTTTTATACATGTACACAATGTTTGATTATTAAGTATTAGCCCTGGGCAGCATTCCTTCAAATACGCCACTTATTTTCTCATAAACAAGTGTACCTACCAAAAAGTGTAGAAATAAATCTTTGAAATAATTGCAGAAACTCATTATTCAATCAACCAAGTGAAATAATTAAATTCAGTTTCTTCCATTCGATTCATCTTATGAATCTAGTGAAATTTCTGAAATCATAAAAACTGTATTGTATGTTGTTTGTGAAACATCTCAATAAACTTCGGTGTTGTTGCGAAGTTCATGTTTCTACAATACAACAAATGTGCATTATTTATCTACTGTACAATCGATTGCTACTGAGTAAAATTAGAAGTAAAAATTATCATTATGCATTCATCAAACATGAGAGTTGGTAACCTGAATTAGGTACATCAAATATCGGATAAGCAACAATGATTTGGGTAAACCTATTACGGAATCTCGTCAAAGAGCAAATATTTTGACGCTGGAAAGAAGAACAATATAATGTGTTAACATATTGACAAATACCATTTACATCACATGGTTAAATTATCCTGTCCGTTGACGTATTTTAATGAGATTTTTTCACTCTTGTACCAGAGTCGAAATTAATCGTATCGACACGAAAAATTTCGAAAATTTGGACAGGATATTTATGATGTTCCGGGTAATAATACTAGATAATAAATCTTGTCGATATCGGGAATACACACAATCAAACTAATATGGAATCACTAGCGGATCTACGGAGTTTTTCAGGGGAGGCCATAAAAATTTCCAACCTGAGGTACAGAGTGAGCTAAATTGGACACATTTGAACGTAAAGTTCTATTCATAACATAGATAAATTGATATCTCATCGATTCAGTGTGTTTTTTGTAAATGACCTCTTTTTAAAAATGGCTGTAACATTTGTCTTTAGGAAAATTCTGCGTTCCTGTTATTTGAGCGGCACTTTTTTGTACCATGAAACGATGATGTCGGTATATTTTCTCAAAATAATGCTTATCAATAATTATATATAGAACAATATTTCATTTCGAATGGGTTTCTGACAATCGAAATTTTTTATATTTGAATAGAGCCAGAGGTTAATATTCCAAAAATATACAAAATATTTTGCCTGAAATCTTCTATATCTAAACCATTAACTTCAAACCTTTCAATTCTGTTCTTCTCCACTTCATCGATAATACACGAGGAAATTTCAAAATCTCAAAATTCAAATATTTCTAAAATTGGAACTTCAAGCTATACTGAAATATTGAGAAGTCTCCTTCGAGATTAGAGAATTTTCTAGTTTGAATGATGCCATTCCGCTCCAAATATTTCACACCTCGATTGTTGTGATGAGAAGATACTAATAGTTGGTGACTACAACATAGATTTCAACAAGAATTCTGTTGAAAAATGAAAATAATTGGATTGTTCAAGATGTATAATATGAAATATTTTTACAGAGCCATCACTTACAAGTAAATATTCAAGCAGCTGTATTGACAACATCTTTACGAATATACACCACAGGATCACAGGGCACAGATTCTGAGGCTGCCAGCGACCATGGTGAAACCTGAAAAAGAAAGCATGGGGTTTAAAACTGTAAGGCAAATAAATAAGAAAAATACTCACCTATTTTCGCAGGCCATAGAGTCCATTAACTGGGGGGCGGTATATAATGAAGATGCCGAGTTGCAGTATTGTAACTTCCATCATACGATAACCACCCTCTACAATTCCTGTTTCCCTCAAAAGAATTATCCAGTTAAAAACAAGAAAGGTTACACTACTCTAAAGAGATAAAAAAACTGATGAATAAAGTAGAGGCGGCTAGAACCATTACAGAGGTACGAAAGGATGAACCAAGCTACGAGCTGTCTAATTTACTAAAAAAATCGCTGAAGCATGATATAATGAAATCAGTTAGACTGAAGAACTCAAGAAAAATTAGTAGATCGGAGAACAGCACTCGGGAAATGTGGAATTTGATACGCCATGAAACAGGGAAAACAGAGAAACATCAAGGGTCAACAGATAACATAACAACCGAAGATCTGAACAGACACTTTGCTGAGGTAGGAGAGAAAATACAAATTCGAGTGAAGCCATCAATGGAGGAGTCGACTGAGCCAACGAAACATCTTGAATTCGACACCACGAAGTCTATGTTTCTTCATCCCACTACAGAGGAAGAAATAAAAAAGCTAACTGGAAACCTGAAAAATAAGAAAACAAGGGATATATATAGCATTTCTGTGACGCTACTGAAACAGATACTTCCATATATAGAGCAGCCGCTGGTTCGGATAATTATTGATTGCATTGACCAGGAGGTCTTTCCGAAGGAGCTGAAAATCGCTAAGGTGGCGCCCATTTTGAAAAAGGGAACGGCTGAGAATCTATCGTCCAGTTTCTGTTCTGCCATCGATGTCAAAGCTGATAAGCTTCCTTGAGGGCAACTCATTTTTACATGACTCTCAATACGGCTTCAGGAAGAGTAGATCAACAACTTCAGCCATGATTGACGTACTTCATGCCATAGTGGGAGCGCTTAATAACTCTGAGGATATACAGTCTTGTATGGATCTGAGCAAGGCATTTGACAGCATCTGCCACAAGATTCTTTTAAATAAGCTCTTGTATTATGGAATACGGGGGAATACATCTTTGCATCCTATCTATCCCAAAGGCACCAAGTGATGAGATGGAATAACTCCTTCTCTGATCTGAAGCTTGTTACCACAGGTGTACCTCAGGGCTCCATCCTGGGTCCTGTCCTTTTTATTATTTATACAAATGACCTGCACGTGAACATACTATCTGATAAAATCTGTTGTTATGCCGATGACACTGCCTTGGTGAACACTTCAGTGAATAGAGGCCAGCTCAAAATAAAAAACTCATTGTCTCTAACGGATGCCCAAAATTGGTTTAAGTCCAACGGCCTATTACTAAATGCCGATAAGACCCAGCAGTTGCTTCTTACTAATAGGGACCATACGTATGACTCAGTGACGTACTTGGGAGTGACTTTTCAATCCTCACTGAGCTGGAATCAACACATCGATGAGTTATGTGGCAAACTTTCTTTCAGCATAGGTATACTTAATCAGAAGAATAAAAATGATATCAGATGAGGCGTCAGCAAAACTCACATACTACTCAACGTTTCACTCCCAAATGATTTATGGCATTATCCTATGGGGGACACAGCACCGCTGCTCAGAGAGTACTCCTGAAACAAAAAGAGGCCTTAAGGACTATATATGGCTTGGACTATAGAATGAGCTGTAGAGATGTCTTCAAGAGGAAGGGCATTCTCACATGTATATCGGAGTTCGTTCTCACTGCTGTGAGATATGTCCATCAAAATCAAGACAAATTTGTGACGAATTCAAAATTCCATGAGTATGATACCAGAAGAAAACATCATATTTCCACCCCATATGCCAGAATTGTGAGAGCGCAGCAGGGACCAAATTATATGGCACTGAAACTGTATAATGAGCTACCCGAAGATATAAAAACTCAAAATAAAAATAAATTCCATAATAGTGTGAAAAAACTCTTATTGGAGAATACACTTTATACTTTAGATGAATTTTTTAGCATAAATTGTTTGTGAAATGTATATTATTTTATAGAGTATGTACTTACCGAGAGATGTCTATTGCATCTTTGTATTCTATTTTGTGATTTTGTAGTTTGTAGGACTTTTATGACTGTGAGGACAAGTTGTGTTATATTTTTTGGGGGTAAATATTTATCATGTACCCATTTTGATGCTTGTTAAACCTATGTAGGCATTGATAATTGATTGATAAAAAAATACTTGCATTCCTGCAAAATATTTTCAAGCAATAGGTACCTAATTATTTGAGAGGTTTTCGGAAAAACCACTGACACCATTATATTCGACGTGAAAAAAGTTCTTCAGGATAATTAGTTTGACAAGGAAAAAGTTAACTTTTCCAAACTGCACATTCTCGAAGATCATCCCATAACTCGAACATGAATTTACTGTTTTCACCATCAAAATCATCTTTCAGGCTTCACATACCGTCGTCGGTTATCTAGCAGCTCGTATCCGCAGCTCATTCTTGAAAGCTTTTTTTTAACTTGCAATGTATTTATGTTTTCAGGTGGTATCTTGCTACTCAATTTTAAAGCAGATATTTTGAACCGATTGAGCTGAAACTTTGTATACACGTTTGATTTGGATGTCAATACACGATAGGTGAGCTGTCTGACATAATTCTATGTTCAAAATGACGAACAATCCAAGATGGCGGAATAGTTATTTGTAATGTATTTTCAAAATATGGGTATCAAATGAAAGAGTTTGTTGAGAGTAACTCGAAAAATAATGTGACGACATTATAAATCCAATTTGGCGGAACACACAAGAAAGCGGATTAGTTATTTGAATGCACTTCTACCATATCAGTATCAAATGAAAGGGCTTGTTGAGAATAACTCGAAAAATTAAGATGATCCAATATGGCGGATCATCCAAGAAGACAGAATAGTGATTTGTGTTTGAGTGACACGATATGGCGAAATAAAAACATCGATGTAGAAACAAAGTCAAGAATCTATAAGGCGGTGGTAAGACCGACCATGACATACACCGCTGAAATTCGACCCGACACAGCCAGGACTAAACAACTTCTGGATACTACAGAAATGGGGGTACTTCGCAGGATAGCTGGAAAAACACGATTGGAAAGGGAGAGAAGGGAAAGTATAAGAAGAACATGCAGAGTGGAGGACGTAAATGAATGGGTACTGGGACGAAAGGAGGAATGAAATGAGCACATCGGCAGAATGGACGAAGGGAGAATGGTCAGAATTGCGCTCGACAAAGATGGGGTCGAAAAAGATTAGGACGCCCAAGAAAACGATGGAGCGACAATTTAAGAGTATAGGCAGATGAGGAAGTCACTTCCAATCATCCCATCAGGATCACAGATCCTCTTCAATATTACGATATTCCTAAACAATACGTAGCTTCCCGGACACGTCTACTCAACAGATGAACTAAAACTAGTTGACATTGAAACTAGACGAAGATCCCTTCCCAGATGCTAATCACAATGCTTTTACGTTAGGTTCAGCCTTGGCGACACGATTTTTTGTTCTTGTTATTTTCAAGATAACTGTGGGAGCTCGCAATGTGTATTTGTAATTTCAGGTGCACTCAGGAAATTCCTGCGAGCTCGCAATGGGAGTTTTGGTTCTGGTTGCATTCGTTACGTCATTGAGAGCTCGCAAAAAGAATAAAATGGAAATTTCGCTAAGGAACATCACTGGGAGATCGCCATAAGAGTCGCAGTGTTACCTATCGGAAAATTCTGTGTGGAATACCAGTGTTTTGCGGATGACAGCTCAATGTGTGCCATAAAAGATGAAACCATATAAGTAGGTATAGGGTCGTTCATTTCTGGTTTGCTTTGTCACAATAAAGAAGAGTAGAAAACACATGATTTCTGGGTATAGATGTAGATGAGCATCTGAACTGGAAATGTCATTGTGAAAATCTAAGTGAAAGACTTAGCTCAGTTTCTCTTCTTTTCAGAAACTTGAGGCATGCTTTATCATTGGAAGAGGAACTTCAGTTATATCTGCGCAGGTATCGTCCCGATTAAGCTATGGGTGGCCTTTTGAGGTCGTCTTCTTTTGAATCTGTTTTTGTAGGTCAGAAGAGGGTGATGAGATGTTTAGCTGGCATTGAACAGGGAGAATCTTTCAGACCATTTTTCAATTCTCTGAACATTTTTACTTTGCCATCAATTGTCATTTTGAAGTTGTCCACCTTGGTAGGTATAAGACTTCAAAAGTACGTTCAACAAAAACAGTGATTATCTCCACTATTTCACTCGCAATCATAACGATTTCAATATTCCTGCATTCAGATTCAGTAGGTATATAACGACAATCATCACCAATGTATTTGGGAATGAAGGTCTATTATAAATTGAGTAGCGAACTTACGTGGATGAATTGATATCTAGTTAGCCTAGACCAGTTCCATGCATAAACAGAATATTGCGATACCATATAAACCAACAATAACTTCTTAGGAGTGTCAGTGTAGAGTTCGACGTCAAAAAAGTCAACCAGAGTTACGCAATAAATAAAAAAAAGATGTCCACCGAAATTGTAAAAATCGAAAAATTGGAGTATCGAGCCATCATCAAGTACCTGTATTTAAAAGGGTTAAGAGGTAAGCAGATTTACGAAGATATGCTTAAAATAGCCTTGGTATGCGACCGTGAAAAATTGGACTGCAAGCTTCAAAAGAGATAATTTTCCATTGAAGATGATGACCAATCAGGAAGGCCAGTTCCTGTGTCAGTCCCCGAAAATATCGATGCAGTTCATGAAATGATTTTTTCAGACCGTCGAATTGGACTAAAACGGATATCTCAAGCACTGAAGATTTCATACGAACGCGTTCATCATATAGTTCACGTCAATTTGGACATGAGAAAAATTTCTGCAAAATGGATCCCCAAATGTTTGAATGTTGAACAAAATTGTGCAAGGGTAGAAGCATCGCGTACGATCTGTGCTCGATTCGAAAACGATGTAGACTTCTTAAACCGAATTGTTACTATGGATGAGACTTGGGTACATTTCTACGATCCAGAAGCAAAACAACAATCGATGGAATGGCGACACTCTGGTTCTCCAAGACCTAAGAAGTTTCGTGTCAAAAAATCTGCTGGAAAAATTCTTGCTTCAGTTTTTTGGGATTGCCATGGAGTAATCCTGATTGATTTTTTGGATAAGGGTAGATCAATAACTGGAAATTACCATTCCACACTACTGACCACTCTACGGGAAAAAATTAAAGAGAAATGACGCGGAGAGCTATCCAAAGATATTTCGTTTTTGCAGCACAACGCCCCAGTACACAAATCTCATGTTGCCATGCAAAAATTCGTGATTTAGGGTTAGAATTAGTAAAACACCCCCTTATTCACCAGATTTGGCTCAGTCCGACTATCATCTCTTTCCTCAATGAAAACAAGTTTAAAAGGTCGTAAATTTTCTTCCAACGAGGAAAGGTCTAGAGACGTTGCAGGTTCGCTGTAATAAACATGTATTCAATTAAGAGGAGAATATGTTGAGTAATAAAATATTTTGACATTGAAATTTTGTTTGGTTCTATAGTAGGCTAGGAATTTTTCAATATATCCTCGTAAGAACCCAGGTTTTAAATTTTTGTTTGAGAAAAGGTTGAAATCTTTTTGAATTGATGGATGTTTCTATAGTCTTTCCGAATTGGAATTTTGTATGTTGATTTTTTTGATCTTTAAGTGGTCTCGGACCTTTTCCACAATGTATGTGAGCATCCTAATTATACATTAGGATGAATAATTCACAATTCAAAAATCAAAATCTTGAATGAAATTGTTTTTCGATCGTTAGGCGTTGAATATACAAAAATATGTCTCAATTTGTGTTCGGATAAACCTGCCTGAATATACAATAATATACATTATATTGCACTCTGCTCGCAGCTGTGCTTCATTGATTTCACTTCAAGATGTTGAATAGAATGAGAAGAAAATGGGGTCACCTGAGGTCAGACTTCGAGCGCCCGTTCATCCATCTTATAGGTAGATTCACCTTCAAGATTCCACACAGAAAATTCTGGCAGCTGTTTACAAAATTTGACAGCAGCTGTCGAAGAAATCGTCCATCTATTTGAAGACTCACTCCTCCGTGAATGCAAAAAAAAATAGGTAATAAGAAAATGTTTGGATGTCGATAATAGTAACCCAATCAAAGAACAAAACTATTTCCAACGCAAAATTCATTTAGTTCATTCACAATATACGAATCATCGTTATCCTGAGACATCAACTGTCTGACCAGAATAGAAACAATGCAGTCAAAACATTCAACATTATTTTAATATTAACTATCTTCCTTGCAAATCCCACATCAAAAATTCAAATTGTTTAACGACTCCTATGAAGGTCTCCAATCTTTCAATTATAAAATTGATAGTAACAATCCTATTTGTCGTTGATTCTCAAAGATAATCTAGCATTAGTCTTTTCATCTATGAAATACCCCAGTTTTAGGGAATTTAGGCCAGAAGGTCATTACTTCATTAGATTTCTTACATTATCATTATCGTTTAATGAGATCATAATGGGAAAATTGGTGCCATGAAATTCTAAGGAATTTTTCAACAAGCCTCTTGATTTCTTTCTCGTAGGATGGGCAATGCGACGCTTGAGACGTACCAAAATATTTGCACTTGCTTCCGAAGGAAAAATGGACACACCTAGAGGTGTCCTGCAATCAACGTAAGATTTGAAATTGCCGCCATTTATGGAGTAATAGAATATTATTCAACGAGCGGTAATGTGAATCATAACACACGCAGATGAATTTTGCACCACGGTCCATCAGGCGAGTGCTGTGATTCATAAAGTGTGTTATGACCATTACCACGAATTGAATACTATATTTTATCTACGACTTCTTCAGTTAAATTCGTATTGATCTGCATTTTCAAAATTGAGAACAGTTGTCAAACCCGATCTCTTTGGTCGAGAATCGAATCGCGAAGAAAACGTCAAAAATTCACGTTTTCAGACCGAAGGAAATGCAGAAATGAATGGCAAGAACCTTGATGGCTGAAATAGAATTTCTGATCGATTTGACTTTTTATCCATTTCGTTAGCACGTGTTGAAAACCTTGGAAATCAAACAAGTTCGCAGCCTACAGATAGCCTAGGGTAGGTAAAAATGATGGGTTACACGATTGAAGGTAAAACAACGTATTTTCTTTTTGAAATTTCGAAGATACTGAAAGTTTGGCATACATTGTTCAAAAATTCGGGCGTGTAATTTTTGGTAGTCGGGACTGCGTACGCGCTGTCCCGGATTCAATAACTAATATTATAAATTTTTAATATTATTTGGTAACGAAAAGGAGGATAATGTCCCTAAGTTGTCTGCCACCTGGTGGTGTACTTCGGAAACTAGATCTCTACTAGTCCATTTCTCACATTATTTGGTAACATTGCTTTGCACCAATGACCTATGAATGAATGTGAGTGATTGTTTTAGGGCACTTTGTCTGTCCAGGAAATGATTTCATAAGATATCGTGATCATGGCAGAAGAATACATGGTGTGTTCTTAACTTATTTCGTCCGAGTTGGCGCATGACGTCACTCAGAAAAATTATTTGAATTTGCTTAGGTGTGCGTCAACTCGCACCTTTAGATCCTTTCGTTAACGAGCTTTAAACTTCAATTATACAGGGTGTCCGGTAAACCTTGTACAATATTGAAACTGGTGATAGACCAGGTGATGACTGTTCAGAATATCAGAATTTCAACTCACTAAAAATATCACCATTTTCGAGATAATGGGCATTTTCTAAATATCTAGAAAATCACTACCTCATCTCCGTTTTTTGAGTGCTATGTCTAATGTATCAAGTTCTGAAAAACTGTTTTGTACGTCTGAAAGTATCACTCATCATTAATCTTCAGCAACAAAGATATTTGAATTAGTCTCAGTTTGTAGACATAGCACTCAAGAAACGGAGGTGAGGTAGTGATTTTCTAGATATTTAGAAAATGCCCATTATCTCGAAAATGGTGATATTTTTACTGAGGTGAAATTCTGATATTCTGAACAGTCATGACCTGGTCTATCACCAGTTTCAATATTGTACAAGGTTTACCGGACACCCTGTATATGTAGGTGATGCAACCGAATGAAGATCACTAATAAAGTCTACAAATCTTTGGAAATATTTCATTATTTTTGAAAACAACGATTGATCAGGTGTGTTAATTGTATGCCATGGACTACACACCCGATCAATCATTATTGTTTCCATTTCGATTGATAGTCGAGATTTTCAACAACTTTTCATTATTTTTGTTTACAAATGTTATACTCCTTCAAATTCATCTGACGCTTTATTCAAATATCAGTTTTGAGGTAGGAAATTATTAATGGTAAAATTGTCATATCCTCTGTTGAAATATTTTATCCTTTTCATGGGAAATAAAGTGAAACAGAATCGAGTTGAAAAATATTTCCATGAGCTCTAAAATGAAAGCGATGTATTTCCTCCCTCGTTTGAATATCTTTCATTATTTTTTACTGAGTTGTATCACTTTCTCTCCAGAATAAATAATTTTTCGCCAACGCTTTTTCTTTGAGAAAGTAGCATTTCCCGGCCTAGTCCGGGAAGTACGTACTTTCCGGACTAGGCCGGAAAAAATCACGTCGTTGTTGTCATTGTTATAATCATAACAATAGCACCGAAATAACGGATGACAGTTCTGTTCTGTTTAATTGAAATAAGAATCAAAATTTATAATAAAGAGATGTGTCGTCTTATTGATTTGTAATTCTTCACGGTTGCCGAAAAAATATTCTACGCAACACGCCCGAAAATAGTTTTTTTGGACTCACAGACTTCCAGGACTCGCCTCCGGCTCGTCCTAGAATTTTGTCTATTCGTCCGAAAAAACCCTATTTTCCGGACTTGTTACGGAAATTACTATTTTGTGGTTCAGAAAAATATCCCATATGAAGCTTATTGTATTTGGAAAGTGAAATGAAGAACGAACATCAAAAATTCTTTGAAAATCTGTTTAGGGTATTGAACAGTTATCATCGGCAACTAAAGGAGAGTTCAAACTGCAAATAAAATAAGAAATAACATAAAATAATATCAGAAATAAGAGCAGACAACATAGGTTCATAGAGACCACTAGAATAAAATAAGAAATAAGAATGAACACCAATCAAACCGCAGATTTTTTGACAATGACTTTTGTGTTTCGTGCAAGTTTAGGAAATTTCGTTCTATGTAAGTACAGTACATAACCTCAACCTCGCTTTTTTAGTTGTCATTTCATTTATATTCTTCTAATTTCCTATTAGAATCATCATAGAAAATATCAAATATTATTAGTAGAATGGATGCTGGCATTTTGATCGAGGTATCAACCTTTCCTCAGCTATATGCTAAAACTGATGGAAGGTATAAGAATAACCGGATGAGAGAAAATGCTTGGCTCACAATCGCTCAAATAATGGAGAAACCACGTAAGTCCCAAAAAATGCAGGTAGTTGAACGTTTTTCAAACCAGTCCTTCTGTAGCTGAAGCTTGTGAACACCGCTGGAAGCTGCTGAGGAATAAGTACACTGGCCTTAGAAGAACACTGAAAAATACACCATCAGGTTCCGGGGCTTCCCAAATAACTTGGTCATATTTCAAAATGATGGGGTTTCTGAACAAATTCGTCCAAACGAGAAAATGAGTGACTATTTTATTCCAATTAGAACTATGAATAATAATTCATTGAATTTTAAGGTCACTCAAGCATTGGAATCCCAAACAAGCCAGAAAGTGAAGAGTGGGATTCCATGTCCCAAATTGTCGTTCTTACAGAAAAAAATAGTGGTTGCTCCGACAAATTTAACAAGGTACTGGAGAAAAATATAACACACCAACCACCAGTTCCAGTTATCAGTGATGACGAATATTTTGTCAGAAGTTCGGCAGCTGACATGAGTGTTTTTTCTAAGAGGGACAAAATGATCTTGAAAAAAATTATCATGTCATTAGCAGTCACCTAGAAGCAGTGGAAAGTGGCAGCACTTAGTTTTTATTTTGTGTATTCAAAGAATGTTTTTATTTTTATTTTAAATTTTGGCATATAGCAATAAGTTTTTTATGTTTTTTGAGAATATACAGGGTGACTGGTGACGTAAGGGACAACGGCTAAGTGGAGATAGAGGACTTCAAACTGAATGAGAATTTGTGTTTCAAATGTCCCATAAGGGTATTCGTTTCGGAGATATAGGGTGATTTATGAAAAATGCTAAATCTATGAACTCCCATATCTTCGTTAATATGATATGATTTTCGCTGATATTTTACATGTTTGTTCATACATGCATTCTCTGTCAGCATAAGAAAAAAAAAATTGAAAAAATTGCTGGCCCGTACTCAAAAATTTCAATTTACATGTCAAGTGAGAAATATCACACGGTACATGAGATAAAATAAAATCAAATAGAAATTTGGAAAGAGGGAAAAAAACTGATGAAATATCTGTTTTTTGTTTGAATGGCACAAATTTTCTTTCGTTTCTATGATATGTTGAAGTAAGGATATTACAATATTTTCATATTCAAATCATGAAAATTAGTACCACTGATAGAAAAAACCTTGAATTCGAGGCGCTAGAATGAGCCTGGCATCAAAATATTCCTTCAAATCTTGAAATCTATTTTTATCAATTAACATTTCGATGCCCTATAAGATTTCAAAATAAAATTTGTTGTAGATGGGGTGATGAAAGAGTTGGATACTCAAACACATGAATAGAAAAAGTCGCAAATATAATTCATAAAAAAATCAAGTAAGCAAATGTTCGAAATGAGAGCCGTTCACCTCCATACATTTATTGGCTTTCTTGAACAAATGAAGCACAGCTTTTCTAATCAGAGGAATATTTGTTTTAATTTCTTCGCATGCTTCAGTTATTCTGCTCTTCAAATGTTCACGGCTTGTTATTGTTTCTTTATACACCGTATCCTTAAGATGACCCTATAGAAAATAATCCAGAGGAGTTAGATCGGGTGATCTAGCAGGCCAATTCCTAGAACCTCCCCGACCAATCCATCTGTCAGAAAACTCCCTATTCAGAAAATTCTTTACTTCATTTGCAAAATGAGGAGGTGCACCATGATGTTGAAAAATCATACCTCTCTGATTAATATTCTCTAGCGCCTCGAATTCAAGGTTTTTTCTATCAGTAGTACTAATTTTCATGATTTGAATATAAAAATATTGTAATATTCTTACTTCAACATATCATAGAAACGAAAGAAAATTTGTGCCATTCAAACAAAAAACAGATATTTCATCAGTTTTTTCCCTCTTTCCAAATTTCTATTTGATTTTATTTTATCTCATATACCGTGTGATATTTCTCACTTGACATGTAAATTGAAATTTTTGAGTACGGGCCAGCAATTTTTTCAATTTTTTTTTCTTATTCTGACAGAGAATGGCTGTATGAACAAACATGTAAAATATCAGCGAAAAACATATCATATTAACGAAGATATGGGAGTTCATAGATTTAGCATTTTTTCATAAACCCCCCTTTATCTCCGAAACGAATACCCTTATGGGACATTTGAAACACAAATTCTCATTCAGTTTGAAGTCCTCTATCTCCACTTAGCCGTTGTCCCTTACGTCACCAGTCACCCTGTATGTTGTTTTGTTCATTTTTATCCATATTTATTTTGACATGTTATTGTTTGTGGTATTCACTGTAAGTTATTTGTAATTTGACCGATTTTTGTTTTTTTTTTAATTTTTTGACTGATGACTTTGGTACCTGAATAAAAAACTCTCAAATTTATAAAGTTTTATTAATGTGAAAAATAAAAAGTAATTGGTTACAAAAACTATACAAACTAATGAGAAAATCAAAAATTTACAACCAACAATGTATCTTTACTCCATTGATGTGCCAAAGCTCCATGGTCAGATATAAAAATTCTGCAAGGGAATCCCTCAACTCTCTAGTGGAATGTGAAGATTTATTTGCTCCAAGGCGTCCTACAGATATCAAATTATCTACTGAACCATCCAATGAGTCCACAAACCCTGTGGGACAGTACTTTCTTTCTCTCAGTGGTATATCTTCTTCTCCTTTCTGTATGTAATTATGGAGTACAACACAAGCCATAACAATTTTATCACACAAATCGACATTTGCTATAATTGGAATCCTCAAACGACGCCATCTTTCGGCCAAACAAATTTATTTGCGTTCCCGGCAATGGTTTTGGTGGAGGTATATTGAGAGTACCTTCTAACAATTGTCTTCCAAATGTGCTATTCTTGAAAAAATTCGCTTCATGTTTAGATCCTTCTCCACCAATGTTAACATGTGTGAATTTATAGTAGGCATCAGATGCAGCCATAAGAACAATGCTATAAATGAAAAATCAACAATTATCATTTGTTCAATCTCCATCAACAGTTATACAACATAATACCTGAAGGATTTTTTGTAAGAAAAATATAATGTTCCTGATGATTGGTTTGGGCATTGAATGTTAATGTGTTTCCCATCTATGGCACCAATACAATTGAGAATGTTCCACCTTCTATAGAATCCTTCAGAAATGTTTACCAAGTCCTCTGTTCTTGGTTGTGGCAATACAACGGGGGCCAAGACTCTCCATAAAACCTGGCATGTTTTTTCTACAACACAGTGCACAGTTGTTTTTCCTATATAGTTATTCCAGGCAAGTTCCTGCATGGAACAGCCTTCTGATAAATAGCTGAAATACAAACATTTGTGACTTGTTCAACATTAGGTGAGATGGTAACTCACTGCAATGTAATGGCCAGCCGTTGTCCTGGTTCAATAGGTAATTTAGTTGGGTCTCTCTTGATATATGGTTTAACTAGGTCTAAAAGGTGATCAAACATTTCAGGAGACATCCTTGTATACTTGAAAAACTGATCCCGATCTTGCGTTTTTGCATAGTTCAACAAGTTCTTGTAAACATTATTTCTTTTGTCCCTATTCATAGGGCGAGTTTTGAATCGCCTATTCCGCCTTTTATTCAAGGTGACAATCGCAGTACTTGTCATCAATAACAACATCGGTCCCATCATGATTTCCTGGTCATCCATATCAAATAAATAATAATCAACAATGATTTAAAAAATATTCATTAAATTTTAGGTTAGAAAACTAGAACTTGTCAAAAGTGTCAATACGGAAAAGATTGGGGAGTGGATTTGGGTCATGCGCAATATCATTCTCCAAATAAAATAAGCGAAAAAGATAAAAGTTGACCATCTCTTATTCTTATTCCATATTTTAGCTTATTTCCTGTATAAACGCTGTCATTGAAATACATCAAGTGAACATTCTTATTTTATTTTATTTTAGTTGCTGTATAAACTTTCCTTTACTCATTTTCCGAACATGTATTTCAAAACTAATGATTTTAATGAATACCACAAGTATTTCACACGAGGAATTCAAATCAATTAAAACCAGAAAAATTGTAAATGCATTATTTTATCGAAATATCCATTGCGAACGTTGTAACGATTCAAATATTTGATCTGACTGACGTCACAGCGTGCGCAAGAACACACCATGTATTCTCCCACTATGATCGTGACAAAATTTGAACGACATTTTCAATTAGCATGGGGTATTCAGAAAGTGGATAATTATTTTGCCTACTCCTGACAGAACATTTTAAAATTTTGTTCGAGTATCAATCCACAGAAAACAAGCGGAATGAAAAAAATCAGCACAAGGACACAAATATTAACGATAGAAAGAAGCATTCTCTTCCGACAACATTGTCGTGAGTGATGACAATGTTCATTCCGAAAAGATGTTGAGAATAACCTTGCTTATATTATTGAGTCAATCTGAGAGATGGTGCCACAGACAGTACCTGCCTCAGTAGAACTTTTCGGACGGGCTTATGAGGGCCTTTCGAGCTGCACAATTCATACTTACCTGGCGTAGGGGTTACCATGATCAATAAGGCGGTTCCCCCGGAGTGAGGCCCTTTCATTGCACTTCGATAGGGCTGACCTCTGCGATTATCCCTAATGCGGATAACTCGGGCGTGTAATTTTTGGTAGTCGGGACTGCGTACGCGCTGTCCCGGATTTAATAACGAATATCAATTGTATTTCAATTTGGTCACATTACTCACATTGCTTTGAGTCCATGAATAAAGAATTAAATAAAACTTGTGTTACGTTGGGGTTGTAATGAAACACCACCTTTATGTCAAAATCTTTTATTTTCATTCAAAGCCACAATTCACGACGTCAACTCAACCGCTCATCAGAATAGAATGCGAACTGAACCTATATTCTCTTTTCACGCGTATCTACAAATTCGTCAGCGATAGTCACGCGTTTATAAGAACACAATACAAAAAGCTTGATTCCTCACTGATATTCTCAACTTAACTTGGAAAATACGAATGCATATAATAATAACATTCACATCAATATAAATACATAATTGAATAATTAATTAAACAAACAAATAAATCCTCAATAATAACATTCATTGTAACAATAAATCCATAGTAGGTAACTATAACACTTGTTGAACTTGCATGATCCAAAATTCTGAAAACGGCCAAAATTCTGGAAATTCTCGAAACGGAAATTCAATATTTCTTGAAGGTGAGTTGATTATTTTGAGCAGCATGTCAGTCCAGGAATTCATTTCAAGAGATATCGTGACAAATTGTTTGAACAGCCTTTTATGTTAACTTTGGGTATTTTGAAAGTAGATATGTTTCTGTCCTAGTTCTGCAAAATAAAAAAAAAATCAATAAGAAAACAAATATTAACGATAGAAAGCAGCATTCTCTCCAGACAACATTGTCGTGAGTGATGACAATGTTTATTCCGAAAAGATGTTGAGAACAACCTGGCTCATATTATAGAGTCAACCTGAGAGATGGTGCCACAGACAGTACATACCTAAGTAGATCTTTTCGGATAGGTTTATAAAAGCTCCTCAAGCTGCCCAACTCATACTTACCTGGCGTAGGGGTCAACCGTGATCAACAAGGCGGTTCCCCCGGAGTGAGGCCCTTCCATTGCACTTCGATAGGGCTGACCTGTGCGATTATCCCTAATGCGGATAACTCGGGCGTGTAATTTTTGGTTGTCGGGACTGCGTACGCGCTGTCCCGGATTAAATAACTAATATTATAAATTTTTAAGGTGGTCGTTCAATGTAGTATGTTTTATTTCAAGTCACATTTGAAAATGGTATCACTTTGAGAACTGAACTTTTGTGGATAAACTCAGAAAGGATTGGAGTTCTTAATGAAATAATTGAAATCGATTTCATTTCGAATGTTCATTATTTTTTCAAAACTAGAAGAAAATAAGCCAACTCATGCTTCTGTTTTATTTCAAACGGAAGGCCCATGAAAATGGTTCAACTTTCGATTAAAAGATAATCTACAGATAATATCGTTCTGAAAAACAATTTCGAATACGGAATTGGCAGAGAATGGCCAAATTCAAATATATGGCGGGAAATAGTTCCTGCTTTACCCACATAATTCACTAATTTCATAGCTCAGCGATTTTCGGATATTGTAAATTTCATTCATAATTAGAGAAATATTTATAGAACTTATAGTAATAATGTAAGTTCTATCATTGAGTTTAAATATATTATATTTGAACTCAATGGTTCTATGGAGATATTCCATAAAATGCACAGTGGCGCCTCTATCGGATAAGGTTTTCTACTCCCTCTGAACGGCGACGTTTATACTAGTTGGACACATTGCGCTGTGCCAGTGGCCAATGAATTATATCTATCAAATTATTTAAACATGCCCAATCCAAAAGACTTTCAATGTTGTCTTTTTTCAAATACAACATAATGTTATATATTACCTAAACCGAAAGAGCTGAAGGAACGCAGGTCAATGGCTCATCGTCTGTTTTCAGTCAATAAAGAACAAACTCTATCTTTCTCCAAAATACAAGAAAAACCAATGGAATCAATATTTCGAAATAACTCTATATAGGCCTAAGAATTGATTTCAAAAGATATCGTGACAACATTTTTGAACAACTCTCTCTTTTAGCTTTGTTTATTTTGTAAGTGGAAGTTTATTTTCAATTCCACAGAAAACCAGCAAAATCTAAAAAACAATTGAAACCAGGAAACAAATATTGACGTTAAATAGTTGCATTATATTGAGACAACATTGCCATCAGTGATAATAGTATATAACATTACTAGCAAGGTAAGAGGGTTCTTACTGGCGAATGGAGGATATAACTGACGAGCCGCAGGCGAGTCAGTTACCTCCTTGAGCCAGTAAAACCCGTTACCTTGCGTGTATTGTTTTATATTTTATTTGTTTCTCATTTGTAAAAAGGTTAGATAAATTCCAAAAAAATCTCAATAATTTGTCGCAAATGTCTTAAGCTATGGAAGCGTTGCCATGAACATGTCTGTTTATTTTTCTTTACATTTGTTTTGGCGAAAGCGAAAATGACTGTACCAAAAGAAATTATTGAGGCTGCCAGCAGTGTAGTTCAAGTTTATTACCTGCAAAATCAGCTTCAAGGTACGAGCCAGAATACGACGACTTCAAAAAGTTGCAAAACAAAAATAGTGTGATTGGGGTAACTGAAGATGTTTTGTTGGTCTACTTGAATCAACTATCAGGTAGATTCAGCCCTAATACTTTATGGGCAAAATGGTCTATGCTGAAAAGCTGCTTGGAAATGAAAGAAAATGCCCCTGTTCGCAGGTTTGTTTTCCTTAAAAAATTTATTGAATAATATGGCGTTTAGTTGTCATTTGCAGATTTCAAAAGGTAATAGCGTTTCTGAAACGAAAAAATGAGCGTTATACGCCAAAAAAGGCCAAGGTATTAAGTAAAGAAGAGGCTGAACAATTTCTTTTACATGCTCCTGATGACCAGTGGTTGCTGGCGAAAATTGTAACAATATTTGGGATTTTTGGATGTTGTTGATGTGACGAAATTCTCTCCTTAAACATGAATGATGTAGAAGTCATGGGAAAATACGTTATTGTGACATTGCGGCAAACAAAATATTTAACAACAAGAAGATTCACCATAACCGATGGTGTTATACAGAAAATATGTAAATCTTCGGCCTCCTGGAACAGAAAGCCTAGGATTTTTTTTGACATACCGACATGGAAAGTGCATTTCCCTTAATGCTGGCCAGCACACTATTGGTGGTGTCCCAAAGCAAATAGCGAAATATTTAGGTTTAAAAGACCCAGAGTTATACACCGGCCACTCTTTTCGCAGAACTGGAGCCACTATGGTTGCGGATTCGGGTGGAGATATTTTAGCACTAAAGCGTGCAGGAGGGTGGAAGAGCACCGAAATTGCGATGAGTTATTTCGATGATTCGGTCAACAAAAAAATCGAAATGTTCAGCAGTTTCTGAGTCAACAGATGGTTCATCATCATCAGTATCAACTCTTTCATCATCAAAAATCTGTGTTACTGGAAATAAAAATTATACCATGATTTTCAACATACATATATGACGATAAAACAAAATTTTCGAATGAAAATAATACTACTAACTTGTAAAAATTTTGCAAGTTAACTGTCAGTTTCACAAGTTGGTGACTTGATAAAATATACTTTCTTGATTAAAATTGTGTTTTTGGAAACTGACGTTTACAAATGAGAAACAAATAAAAGTTTTCACATTATGATCATTATGTTATTAATCTAAGTGCTGACTTCGAAGACAATTAGATACCATTTATTTCCCAGAACATAAAACTTGAATTATATTTGAACATGTAAAGTACATGTTTGTAACAAAGTGTTGAGAGCAGCTAATCTTCAAATTCAAACAATGTCATTGACTTTTATTCACAGTACTATATTATTTATATTTCAAATAATATCGAATGTAATTTTTTATTGCAGTAAGATATGTTGAATAAATGTAATTGCAGAATTTATGTTTTTATCATTGACCAATCAGTTCCCAATCCGAAAAGTTAGTTACCAGTCGTCTGAATATACATTATTTCGGATCTAATTCAGAAGGACAATTAATCCAAAATCAATGTTCCATTTTTTAGACTACTCGTTTTCACGAATACACAGCCAATTGAAAAAAAAACAATAAGTTTTGGAAGAATGCTAGATTTTTTAAACACCAGAGTCATAGGTTTTCAGAGATATGATGAATGGCTCAGAAATTATGCAAATTATCGATAGAATTAATTATATAATGCAGAATCATCATATTTGAATATACATATAAATCAGTTGATATCATATGAAATGGGATTTCATTTATACTCCATTCGCTTTTATAAAGTATCCCGGTTGCCAATAATTTAGGTTTATCCGGTTCTTTTACTTAAAACTGACGTAGGTGGCACTCATGAAAGTAAAATAATTCTAAGAGATGTTGCCAATGAAATTATTTACTATTCATCCTTTTCAACTTTGTATATGGAGTCAGTTCTTTTAACGTTTAACTGTGACACGGGTTTAGTAGTACCACTACATACTGGGGTATTTCAACTTGTGCGAAAAGGGTGTTTGAATGTCTTCTGTAGGCTCATTTCTTGGGAATTTTGAAAAGTGGAGAATTCAACTGTTCGTTTATAAGTTTTTCTGTCGGGTTATTCGAGTCTTTTATTCTTTTTTCGAATAAACTATCACAAAGTAACAGAATGTTCTGTCCATTATTTTTCATGAAAATTTCAACACTCGAATCTTGATTTCCGTACAAGAAAATAGCATAACTGTGTCCTCCAACCATGTTTCTATAGATACGTGAAATATTACCAGTATGAACAGAAAAAAAGTTTCTTCAACATTCTCCAGGACTTTGGAATGATTGAATTCACATAATATTGTCCCAAAGTAAATACAGATTTCGATAAATACGTAATTACTACGACTGATATGTAGAAAGTACAACATTGCTCATTCCTCTGACAGGAGAATGACTATAACCTAACATTTTCAAAATATACGCGGTGAAATGTGTCAGAATTTCATGGCCAATCGGGATAGGTACTCTATGAAAGTGAATGGAGTATATTGGTATGAAATTTTTGAGAATAATCGATTAAATTAAATATTTCAGGAAGGAAAAGCCATGGTTGAATTCCATAAAAGATATTATCTATGATATCTTAGCAGTTGTTTCTATAATTGATAATAATCTGAAAAAAATCCATAAGTAAGAAAATTTTCGCAAGAATCATGTAAATTGACATTCAATTCAACATTTACATTGAGGAAATATCAAATTAAAATGAGGAAGTCATGAAAAGATGAGACAAATTCTTTCCTATTCAATAAGATTTTAGATTCTTGATTTATTGCATTGTAATTTCAGGATGTAATTCTGAAAAAAATGTTTCGATGAAATGGATGGCATTTCGATCACTAAAGTTTTCAAAAACATGTAAACCCTGCCAAATTTTCAAGGGACTTCAGTGCTCCATCGTGTGTTCAAGTTGTTCTGTTTTTTGAAATACATACACCAAATCCAACATCGAAGAAAATATTTTTTAAAGATTGTCACGAAAATTATAAAACCTTGCTCAATGAATTGAGGAATGAGAAGTGAAAAGAATTGATGAACTTATAGCGTAAGATGATCCGTTCGAATGAGAAAATGATTTATTTGCTCAAAATATCAAAATTTCTTCAATCAATCAGCCTCTGAGGAGCGTTCGTTAGATAAGTTGATGGTGCATCTTGGAAAACCATTTCACATTGAAGCATCAAAAAATTGAGTTGAAAGCTCTTCAACAGAATTTCCACGGTAAAATTAATGTTCGATACCTCAAATAGAAATGAGGATCAAATGCAACATTAAATCAGCATGAAAACTTTATTCCATGCTACAACATGCCCCTTAACAAATTACGTGAAGAGGAATAGGGCAAAGTTGATCGTCATCATTCCAGTCATTTAAATTTTTCAATTTCCATTTTTTACTGTCATCTCTCGAAGTGCGCATGTAGATTAATTGAGTAGATTAACCACAAGTTGACTACTTAGTATCAAGAAGGCCGCGATTGTAAGGGATCTCTGAAAGCCCTGGCGATCTCGCATCTCGCAGTCTTATCTCAACTTCGTGGCGGTTTAGTTGATTCTACGCGGTATCAACACGAGCGCGGTTCCCCGACTCACGCACCATACAAGAGATACTTTAGGAAATGGGAGAATAGTGTGACAAGTGGTGGATTTTCGCAACTTTTCTTACGACTCAGGAAGAGTGAGTAGTTTTTCTTGACATGATTGACATTCATTTCGAATGTACCTCTTGCCCAACAATGTTTTTCCTTTGAATACATTGATCTGGCCAATTCACAAGACTGGGAAGTCTGAATCTGATATGATTTGAAATAACTTAGCTCTATATTTATGAAATATTTTATAATGGATAGGGAAGCATACTTGGGGGGTAGAAGAATCGAACATATCCTATTGTTAGAATAAAATTAATAAGATCTCTGAAAACTGACTACGAATAATGTGAAAGGAATTCGTATCGATTACGATATTTTCGGTGAAAGATCAAATAGTAACCAGGTTTTTGTTTGAACTAGGGATAGTTACCAAAAATCACAGCATACAATTTTGTATACATCACCAAAGTTTCTCATTCTACTTTTTGAACTCTCGTTCTAAGAGGGCTGTTTCATTTCGTCACGATTTTTGTATTTTTGTTTCTATATTGTTTCTCATCAAATTCTGATTGAATTGAGTTTCGTTAGTGGACGACAAAAATCAATGATTCAATTTATCATCAAGGTAAATTTTACCATGAAACAAACTTAATTTCGGTTTCTATACAATCTAGGCTCTGAAAATCTTAATGGTACAGAATCTGATCGTTTGAAGAATGTATTAAAAAAATTATTGCTGAAAGAAATAATAGATATGAAAGTTTCACCCTCATTCTTTATTCAGTTCAATTCAAGAAATTCATGAAAATTAGGGACATTAACGACCTTGCCCGCATGCTTCAATACTATTGATATGTTAGAGAAGCATTATTCAAATTTGATTTGATGTTACCTCGAATTAATCTGGATATTCTTCAAAACTCGATGGTTCTATCAGAACTTGTGTTTTATCTTCTATTCTATATACCTACATATTCAACATTCGAGGTATAGTATATACCTGACACAATTTTGTGAATAGTATTATGGATACATCCCTCAATGCAACAACTACTGAAAAAGAGGTGAATAATAGGTAATAGAAGTTTTTTCGTAAATTCTGACAATACTTGATAAATTGTCATAAATAAAAACTGATGACTCTAGATTGAAAAAATCTTCCCCTGTGATTTTGCTGTGAACCTATAATAATCAGATAAAAACACAAAGTCTTAGTTCGATTAAAAGATTATTTGATTTACTCAAAGCTCGGCACCGAATACCTACATCATTTGTAGATTTTATTGAATTACTTACTATTTTTCCAAGAAAACCTATTATATTGAAAAAACTAAACAAGAAATTAGACAATATCACATTTTCATAAAATGTTGTTGAAAACTTCAATTATTCTATATCGAGAAGAACGGCATGTTCATAACATTTATTATTCATAAACAATTCTCATCATAAATATGCCCATTATTTTATATATCACGCTATTCGTGCTCTAATTTTGCCGCCAAATTTGATAGAGTAAAATGGGAAAAAACTTCTTTTGATTTTTTCCTATTCTTTGTTTTTTAACGGTTACCAGTATGTTTTCTAAACAGTACTACCTATATAAAACTTAGACAGTCTTCAAATCAATCGTTTTGATTATTGCATAAGAAACTCTCAAAAAAATGGTTGAAACATAAGGAATACCTCAGATTTAGTCAGCATTGGCAGGTATTGTGGAAATTGACAGAACCACCATACATCATGATGTCGAATGATATTTGAGTTCATAATCATAATGAAACATTTCTTTTAGCACCATCTCCAACTATTGAGATATTCATCGAAAAAATTATTCAGTAATTCACAGAATAGATCTTGCTAAGAAGCAAGAACACTTTGCGTCGATTTTCAACTAGCTAAAAATAGGTCTCACACAATAATACCGGAACCACAAGGCATTCGATTATTTTCTTTAACTGACCCTATTTCAGGAAAATCAAACAATAATATGAAATATTTCTTTCTAATGATTTAATTTATTGTGCGGAATTTTTCGATTGATCAGATCATCTGAGTACATATTACGCCTCTTCAATTACCTACTGAAATTTCGAACAAAACCGCAAAACCACGAAAAACTTATGTTTGCAAGTGGATTGAGACATCAGTGGAGGCAATCCCTAAAAATATCCATCAATTCGTCGTAGTTTTTTCTTTATATTTTAGTAGGCTTTAGAATAGAGTCCAAAAAATGCATTCCAGGATGTAGAACTATCGGAGCGCTAGATCTGGAAAAAAATTAATTTTTGAAATCGTTCAACCTTTTAGGATATAAGTAATTGTCGCCACTTGGGGTGAAACACATTTTAGATTTATTAACCGACATTGACGTTATAGTATCATTGAATAGGTAATCCCAATTTTATCCGAAAAACCTGCCAAAAAAGTCGTTTGCTTGTAGAATATTTTTGGGTTATCGAGAAAGATATGAATGAATTGCTGATAGTTACAAACTTATTTAATATGTTTCCTGTTACCTAAAATACAGAATAACTGAATATCATTCACAAAAAATTGAATTCGATAAACTTCTTCTATTTCCCAAGAAACCATCATTTTAAAAAACAGTTTCTTCAGTTCAATCCATATCCCCAATTATATTAGTCGAAAAAGTCGTAAATTCATTACATTTACATTGATGATGTGGCCAAATCTTACTGTTTCAATAATATCACCGCAAGGTTAGTCTAAGATTATTCAAAATGCCATTTCGACTAAGCTTCATTGAGCAAACTGGAAAATAGGTCTCCTTTGGCCTCAAGAATCTACTATTGAAATATATGTAGGTACATAGGTACAAGTAAAGACTTTTTTAAAAGGCCGCATTGGCAGTGTGTTATTTATTTTTTCCGTGCAATTCTGAATTGTACCTATTCAAAATATCTTTTCTGAAGGAGAAATAAATAATGCTATTTTATTGAATATGAAGCAAATTCAATCGACTCCAACTCCTGTGAACCATTCAACTTCCAAATGATTCTCTACAAGAACGGAGAAATCTCTGTGCTATTCCACAAGAACATATTGAATTTTCTCCGAAAAGAATCATTACATAATCGATTTCCATTTTCTATGTTTTGTGATGCCCTTTATCTTCTCTTCCGGAAATTTCGCATTGTACAATTATCTCCCTGTTTCCTATTGAGATATCAACAATGAACTATGAATAAGTATATGATCAGTACGCATATATCCATATCAATTGTATAAGAAATAGAGGTCAATGTTACAAAATCACAGTTTAGTTCGTGAGATTCTTCTACACATTTTTATTCTTGCAATCATATGATAAATTAGCCAACTGATCAGTGCTCATAAATCATAGTTTGCAATTATTAAATAGCATTTGTTTACTTTACCAATGATGCGAGTTCTTTTATGCATCCGGGATATATGAAATTTCATATGGAGAACTGATATTTTACGTAATAAAGCAATGCGTGAACTTATATGAATGAATTTTACAATGATCACCCAGAAAGGTATCTATTTATGATTATTTATATGGGGAGACGCAAAACAAATCTTCCTCCTTGGTTCTTAAGGATAGTTCATTATATTTTAAGAATGTAATTCATTGTATTTATAACAAAGACATCGCAACAATAAAAGGGGGCAATAAGTTCTCGTTCCCTTCAACCCATCGAAATAATAGTCTGCATCCAAAAATATGCTACGGTTAGAAGGTGATATTTATATTTACGAGACATTTCCGAGGTACGACAATGAAGTCATTCAGACGCTCTTCAGGAAGCGTGATAATGGAGAGGCTACCTGCTGAACTGAAATTAATCCATTAGCTATTTCAGTTGAAGAACTTTTTGTCAACTAATATTTATTGAGCCTATATCCAAACCTTGAATGGAAACCTACTATTTGGAACAAAATACAAAGAAATTCTACTCATTACTCTCCTTCTGACGCAGTCGGGTAAAAATACCATGGAGATAAAATAAGGGGATGGAGAATATCCCATATTTTCCTTGTTATCAACCGGTCTTAGAAATTCGCCATACTGGTATGGCAATTTGTGGCTAGAATCTGGTAGGTATATTTGAATATGTTCAATTAATTTTTTTTTCTGTTTCGCTTCCAATAACGGTTTTATCTAAAAAATAATCAAACCTGAAGTCTCTGGAGTCGAAATATCACGAAATCAAGAAAATTCATTATATATTCATCATACAGGGTGATTCACGGTGGATGGCACATTTGACGTTTCTGGTGAACCAGATATCGGATCGGTTTGAAAATTTGCATGAGTGTATTATCGGATTATCGGACTAAATTATTTTCGTCAATGCGGTGCTGCCACTTCCATTTGAAAGTGGTAGCAACTTTGCTTTTTCAAATGCACCACCTGGTATATTATATTATTTTTGTAATCTCCAACAACTTCTCGACAACTTTTCTCAACACTTTCCTATACCTATCTGTTGACGTTTTCGAAATATGAAATAATTACAATTTTTTTTCGCCGAAAATCATGACCTCTAAAACTGCTGATAACTTCGGGTTGAGAGACACTCTGGCATTGATACTTGGTCTGGAGTACAAGGTGGTAAAAAATGAAGACTTTTCGGTTTCTTGAAAATGTGACTGAAAGTTGTTTGTTTCAAATGGAACGCCCTTTATAATAATAATAGTAATAATAAATCCATTTATTGTAAAGTCTCACAATATGGGACAACAAAAGGCCTCATTATCAGAGTTCCATAGTAACCCGGACTCTGCTAGGGCCTCAATTTAAATAAGAAAATTAGAAATCAAGAGCAACCAATAACAAAAAATATCAATATTCTCATCATATTATACCTATTATTAGAAATTCAGAAAGCTGATGAAATTTTCTTCCATTCTATGTATATCATGCCTATACCTAACTAGTCAAGTTTCGGACTTATGAGCATCTATTTGTCAAAATGTCCCTTCAGAATGGTATTTCTATTCGATATTTGGTAGGCAGGCCATAATTACTAGATATTTGATTTCGATAGTACCTTGTGACATTCTCCTTATAATAAAGGCACCAAGAAACTTGAAAGTAAAACTATTTATATGAATTATTATTAAAAAGTAGAACAATCATGTCGAATATTTCAAAGTTCACTTCCAAGCACTCAAAAATGCGGGTGTTGACTGCTTTCGTCGTGGCAGATCGTATTTCTTTGAAATCCAAATCTTCAAATGCTTGGTAATCCTTTCCAACAATTCATCTACCGAATGCACGGTTGTTTTGTAAACTTTTTCTTTCAACATTCCCCACAGACAAAAATCTAATGGACTAAGATCGGGTAAACTTGCTGGCCAATTCCATGGTACAAAGCGCCTTATGTACCGATCGTCAAAAAGTTTTTCCAGTTAATAATAAGCAACAAATTCATGAGCACTTTATTTGAATGGTTTTCTTCCATCGTTTCGAGGCTATTTCCAACTTCTGAAATGACGATAATGTCGAAATGCAAGTTTCTTGGTGCTTTTGTAATTAAAAGAATGTCACAAGGCACTGTGGAGTAGTAATCATGGCCTGCCTACCAGATACCGAATGGGAATACCATTCTAAATGGACCTTTTGACAAATAAAGGCTCATAAGTCCGAAATTTGGCTAGTTAGATATAGGCATGATGGACATAGAATGAAAGCAAATTTCATCAGCTTCCTGAATTTCTAATAATATACAGGGCGTTCCATTTGAAATAAACAACTTTCAGTCACTTTTTCAAGCAACCGAAAAGACTTTATTTTTTATCACCCTGTATTGAAGTAACGTAGATCAGGCCGATGTGTTGGGAGCATTAGGTATAAACTAACTCCAAACCAAATTTCAATGCCACAGGGTCTCTCAACCCGAAGCTATCAGCATTTTTAGAGGTCATGATTTTCGGCGAAAAAAATCGAAATTAATTTATATTTCGAAAACGGCAACAGATAGGTATAGAGAAATGTTGAAAAAGTTGTCGAGAAGTTGTTGGAGATTCCAAAAATAATATAATATACCAGGTGTTCCATTCGAAAAAGCAAAGTTGCTGCTGTTTTCTAATGGAAGTGGCAAGACCGCATTGACGAAAATATTTTAGTTGGGAAGAGCGTGTCCGATAATGCACCCATGCAAATTTTCAAACAGATCCGATATCTGGTTCACTAGAAACGTCTAATGTGCCATCCACTGTGAATCACCCTGTATATATGTCGTATGCAATTTTTCTCCCCTTAAATATTCCCATGGTGAATTCATTTATTCACTAAATTGCATCTGCTGCTCTCGAATCCAAATATCACTGAAATCACTGATTTAACGGGTGATGGTATTTCAATGATACAGCGTCTAATTTCGGATTTCAATGCTTCGATAGTGGCAGGCTGATTGGCATAAACCGGTGACTTCAGATAAGCACACAGCTGGAAGTCTAAAGGTGTTAAAAAGCAAGGGCGTGGAGGCCAATTCTGGTCACCAAGTAGGAAAAGAAAACGACCAGAAGCAAACTCGTGCAAGATCGTCAATATTTCACGGACGGTATGAATAGATATGTGGAGTTTATGGTGGAACACCCGAAACTTTTCGATTTTGTTCAACTACTATACCTTAATAAATTTAAAGACACTGTTAAAAAATTTATTACACTTTTGAAGAATCATTTAAAAGACCACATTATGTCTGTTGTCTCAGAGATATCACGTGGATAGCAAGGAGAATAGGATAAAGATACAATCATCTTTCAACACATGAAAGAGAGAAATATTTTTTAACTTTCGCTTTGAATGAATTAAAGCACCCATACGTCGAACGACCCTTTTCCGTGCGCTGAGACATAGATGCATCTATAGGGCGCGGGCACATCTGACAGACGACAGCAAATTACAGTTGTCAAATCAGCCTGCTGGACAAACAAACGGATCTACAAATGCTTATTGTGTGTTTATATCATATTTAAATTGTTTTTTTCTCGATAATGCCTCAATTTTGCGCGATTGTTAAATGTTGAAGTAGAAGCGGAAGAGATAAGGTTTCATTCCACCGATTCCCTTCTATTTTCGACAATAGAAAACATATTAATCCTCTTGCTGAAAAGAGACGTGAATTGTGGATTAAGGCAACTAGAAGAGCAGATTTAACTACTGAGAAGTTGAAATGGGCAACTGTATGTTCGAAACATTTTGTAGGAGGTATGTTCAAAGAATCAAGGAAACATAGGCATATAAAAAATTATTATTTTTCCTCATTTTAGGCAAGCCAAGTGCATTGAAAGATGTTGACAATATAGACTGGGTACCAAATCAATCACTTGGCTACAAAACAAATATCAATGCAGTTCAAAGCATCCAGAGATTGAATCGTAGGAAGCAGAGAGATAAAAATAAGATACCAAACCCAAATATTCCAGTTTATGTGGATAGAATTATGGATCGTATTGACAATGACCCTTTGTGTGAAGCCTTGAATAATCCAGCTGTTCAAAGCTTGGATATTATTGATAAATAAATGGATTTTATCGTCTGTGTGAATAATTAGGGAAAGATTTTGCGGCATGCAGACAAATTTTTGTGAAATTCCGGAAAAAGTCACACACCGAGCAGGAATCGAACCTGCGTCTTCCACTTGCCGGGCGGATGCTCTACCGCTAAGCTACCAGTGCGTGTGATACCTTTTCCGGAATTCAGTATCATACGGTTCACCTCGTATGTAGTGAGAGGGGGTTCCTAGGAACCCCCTCTCACTGAATACTGAATTCCGGAAAAGGTATCACACGCACTGGTAGCTTAGCGGTAGAGCATCCGCCCGGCAAGTGGAAGACGCAGGTTCGATTCCTGCTCGGTGTGTGACTTTTTCCGGAATTTCACAAAAATTTGTCTGCATGCCGCAAAATCTTTCCCTAATTATTGATAAAGAAGATAAAAGTGAACCTGTTGAAGAAGTGGAACATGCACAAAACTCTGGTGAACACCAATTTCCTGATATCAATTTCGGGTTACAGAATTGTTTGTTATAGTGAAATCCATCATCTCCGGGAAACTTTGCAATGGAAAAAGCAGAAGAAACTAGAAGACTTGCAAATGTTAGAATACAAGTTGAGCGTGTTATTGGTTCCATAAGAAACAAAATAAAATAACATCTTCAACCTTACCCGTGCATATGATCAAGTTCAAGCAGAATAATGTTCCTGTGATCGATAAAATTTGACAGCTGTGCATTCATAAATTCATGTCCACTATAGTACCTTATTGATATGAGAGTTGATATAATTATACAGTGTTAGATATATATTTTCATCAAAAATTAAGTTGAATTATTTGTTTTCCTGATTTTATTGATTTATCATTTATATAATTTCCTTTATGCATTATTCAATTTTTTAGTCAATATGTACTAATGAGCCTATACATATACAAAATATTCAATTACATTGTTGAAATGATGATATAAAGCAGTTTTATTAATATTTACAGTTACGTTCCCCTCTTTCAGGATAAACTATAGATCTTATAGTTACTGTAAGTTTTATGGGATAAACCCATTGACTATACCACAGTATAAGGTAAAGTACCTTATACTGTGACTATACCCTATATAGTCTAAGGATAATCCCTTAATCTTCTCAGAATTGCAATTTTAATCCCATTAAATTACCATTGTTGTTTATTGAAATACGGTTTGTTTGTCCAGCAGGCTGAATGACAGTTGGCGTGTGACGTCACATGCCCGCGCCCTATGCTGCGACACAAAGCAACGATTGCGTGATGACAGTAGACGTCAGTGTTTCGAATAATTATTGTTTTACAATATCGAAATGCTTTCTGTCGAAGAACAAATATCGTTGGATTGTTTTCAGAGAGGTGTAATGAAAAATATCGTTCATTACACGTCCAGAAAGGCTGTTTCCTTCCGTGCTTGCACGAATTCCCGTGTTCGGCTCCGCCTCACACGGGAACTCTTCGCGCGCGCACGGAAAAAGCTTACTTTCTGGACTAGTAATGAAATATACTATTTCGGGCGCCGGTATGTTCAAAGGTGCCGTAATTAGTCGCCGTCGGCATGCGATTTCCTGCTTACCCCTTGATAACTCAAAGTTTTCAATTGAACCCTTGACCCTTTAAATGATCAAGAGTCGACTGTGTTTGTGTTTCTCTTGGTGTGGAGGATTTTTTTCTTCGAATAATCGAGTGTACCTTATTGTAATTGATCGTTTTGCAAAATCAAAAACTCACCGACTATGCCTCTATTATCATACTAGTGTAAATGGGTTGCAATTTTTAAACTCATTTTTTTTATTGCATTTATTTGATTTACTTACTTTTCTGTTAACCTATTTCTGTTTCACTATTTCATAGAGGCCCACAATTTGTTTTTGATGTACAAAGTAATTTTAAGAATTTCCCTGTTTTGAAATTGAAACTTTTCAAACTTTCAAAATGTAAAATAATATATTCGTTTCAATCTTTCTTGTGATATTCACTGAGGACAAAACTAAAACATAGTTAACTGATAATTCGAGTTACTTTGAGACTTTTCCTTTTATAAAATTCTCCATCTTTTGTGGTCCACATTTTTTAAATCAGAAGTCCAACTAAATCAGTGCAAGCTCATCCTTATGTTTAATGTCTATAAATACAGTTTTCATGGGCGCCCGAAGAAATTTTTCTCAGTGTCGGACATTTTTTCTTGCCCTTTGCATTAAGAAACTAATACTAAACTCGAATTAGTGAATCCAGCAACTTTGATGGTGATCCGAGAAAAAAATTTTTCTTCAAATTCGCGAAAGTTTGCAACATATGGAAATTTTGCCGGAATATCATTTTCTCAGATAGCCACTAAAGTTAGATTAGATTAGATTTAAAGAGAGGCGTTTAGACTTTGCTTAGCCTCGCAAACACCTTGACCTGAAGATCTATTGTGCTACCCCGCGCTGTTTACCAATCACGTAGCAGAGCCTCTATGAACTTCACTACTCTTCGCGGTGCCACGCCCATTACTTGTTCCGGTTTTAAGAAACAGAAGTCAAGATGTTGTAGCCTTTTCCTAAAGACAGCTCCACAATTGCAAAGCAGGTGTTCAGCTGTTTCGGTGGCTTCTTGACAGAAGCGACAGGTATCATCAGGAACCTTTCCCATGTTCCGAAGATGATAATCTACATACTCGTGAGTATGCCCGTCATTTTCCTCAGTTCTAATTTGCTAAGTGCAAGAACTTTTTTGGTCCAGCTCATTGAGTACGAGAGGAAAGACTTAGCCTGTCTCTGTCCCTGGAACAGTCGCCAGGACCTACCCTTCCTTTCCTGTTCCCATTCTCTAACAGCCTTCGCTTGATGGCTTGCTGGGAAGCCGCAGAAAGGCTCCGGTCCAATGAAGGGGACAAGTCCTTGCTAGCTGATCAGCCATTTCATTCCCATGCACTCCCGAGTGGCCAGGTACCCAAACGAGTTTGACCTGATTGTTAAGCTCGAGTGCGTTGAGTGACATTTTGCATTCCCAAACTAACTTTGACCGAACTAGTGGTGACTGGTGAGTCAAGCGCTAGTAGGGCTTCTCTGCTGTCAGATAGTATATAAATCCTTTTATTTTCGGTAGTTACATTCCATGCAGTCTGCAATGCACTCCCTTATGGCAAAGGTTTCCGCTTGAAACGCCGATGGACAAATAAGCCCATTGATAAGGCACTTAAGTTACTGTATTCACTAATTCGAGGTCGTAGATTGCGAATAGGCAATCCGATATTTTGTATAAAATATAGTTCTCGAGTACCTAATGACCATCAAAACATTTTTCTTGCCCTTTGTGTTAAGATAGTAATATTGAGGGAGTTGTGATGAAAATCGATAAGGCCATCCAAATTTCAGGGGGGGCATGACCCCCCTTGCGGGCGCCCATGACAGTTTCTGAATATTTTTGCAGATGGTGTTGATCGCCTAAAATACCAGTACCTTTTGGCATTTGAATATCTAAAAGTCCCCCACCAAAAAATTCGGGCCTGGATCCGCGCCTGCTCGGAACATACATAACCTATACGTTTCCCGCGATTTTTGAATTTCTGGTTCACGCATGCGTAAAATTCAATTCTCACCAACGATTTGGCTTCACTTTGTTGCAGTGAATGGAGTATGAGTTTGAGCCATATGGATGTTACAAGATTAGATATATGCTGAATGCATGGAATGGGACAGACCATTATGGGCGTTTTGTTTGACAATTTTCGATTGTTTTGCCCTTTACACTTTTTTCTACCCCCATGAAAAAAAAGACCCATTTTGAATTTGTACATATTGTTGAACTAATTGAAATAAATGCAAACTTGTTATATCGAGTGAAATTTATTGTCATTCGAATTTCTGTGTCATCTTTCTAATATGAAAAATAAAAAGCTTTCATTACGTCATAGTGTTCCACTTGAGGAAAGTTATAATAAATCTTTTCTCCAAATTCTTGAATGATTAGTCATGTTCATTGGCTACAATACATGACTTACCATAACAATACAGAGAACATCTCTCGGGATGATCATTTAATCATTTCTCCACATACCATATAAATCAAGATAACACAGCCTTCCCGAATATTTATGACTTCAACCTACTAAGTACCTAAAACTGTTCCAATTTTGGGTGACTTCTAGATGTTTGGGGAGAACTAGGCCTATTTGAAATCTGCAAATTTGGAGTATGAGATTGTTCGAAATTCTCCGTTCACTTAAAATATTTTTGTATTTTCAGCGCTTCCAGTTGTAGCAGAAATAAAAATAAATTTCCCAGATATTTTTTCTATTTCAACCTCTCTGATATGATGAAAAAATTCAATCTTCAATGTGTGTTTGTTCGAACTGTTGCGTTAGATGTAATAGTTCTCAAAATATCAAGATAATCTGAAAAAAGTTAAAATGTGCGGTATCACTATTGTTGAGAAATAATCAAGATACCAATTCAGTTTTTTGTTTTCATGAAATTATTATGAATCAAGTTCACACATTTTGAATAATTGAATTTGTCAAATTGATAAAAATATCAGTTTAAGATTAACAAAGTTGTCAATCAGTTTTAGTAGAAAATACAGTCTATTCAATGTACAAGGTGTTTATTCGTTTAAACCCATACATTTGTTATGGATATCTTTTGAATTCCCAGTATCCGCAGCACAGACTGTTTCAACATTCTGGAATGTGACAATGTTGTGCATCTTTTGAATTCGAGAAATTTTATCACAAGATGTTTCTTATATTATATCACAAATTTCTGTTTTTCAAATTCTAATTGAGATTTCAAGAAATGGAGTTATTACCCCATTTTATAGATTGGGTTAGATTCTACGAAGAAAGTTAATGAAAATGTTCAAGGTGATTATGCTTCTAAATCCAATAGTTTGCAAGTTATTGGAGATTTTATTCATTTATGTTATGCCTATAGATAATTTTATTGAATGTGTTCCCAGAGTGACCATCATACGATATTCTGGGATCACTTATAAATTCATATCTGCTTTGAAATGGGTCAATCATATATCTAATAATTCCAAAATGAGTGATAAACCAATGAAAATTGAAGCCGGGCTCTGGTAAAAATCCAGATCGGCGCAGGTGTAGTACCTAATATCAATATCAAATATAAAAAAACAATGAACAATACAGTCGGTTTTTTCTTTTTTGCTTTTTTTATTCATTTCATGAGAGAGTATTCCTGAAGATGAATACAGACTATTCTGACGTGACGTGATTTTACGCCACGTCAGGCACCGTCAGTGCCCCCAATGGCCTGATATGAACGTGAACGCACATAACGATGTGTTGCATTTTTATATCACTCACATTTTTACGTTCACTTTCATATTAGGCCAATGTGAGCACTGCTACACGTCTGACGTGACGTGGAATCACGTCACGTCAGAATAGTATTCAGATTACTGCGAGTGATACATTGAAAATTTCCAGGTCGATGCAATCACATATAAATGCAGTGTTTATCCTAAAAATAGGAGCATTGTGTCCACTATTCGTCCTTTGAAAGGGAGCATAAAATGTATCCTTATTTCTCAATCTGATATCAGGGACTCTGAATGGAATTGACTGCAGAATGTCCGGCACACGAAACAATCCATTGAAAATTTTATGGAGAAAAGTAATGTCAGTCATTTGTCGACGATTCCTCAGCTTCACTATACCAAATTTTTCCCTGATATGCGAGTAATCTATGATTACTCTAAAGTGTAGACGATATTATTTTTAAAGACTAGGAATCTGATAAATTCAATTTGTATTCTCTCAATTCTCTCTATATGGATTTTGTCTTGTGTAATTGCATTGTGTATTGTAATGAAACAAAACGAGTGAAAAAATAAAATTAAATAAATTCGAAAATATAGTTTTATCGAATTGAATATTACAAAAGGTGCCCACCTTTTAACGAATTATCGCTAACATTGTTGCTAAAAAATTTTAAAAACCATGTTTATATTAAACTAGGCAATGATTCATTGTAAGGAATTTGTTTCGTATTGAATACTATAAATACAGTAAGTTTCGGAATTACAATGAAACAGGTATGTTTTTTTCTAAATTTCGTACTAATTTTTTCACGCCACGCAAAATGTGAAATTTCATCTAGATCTTTGTTTGATACAAAACCATGCATGCTTCCCAAAAATCATAGCTCATGTTCAAATCTGCATCTTTCCAGTAAAGTAAGTAATACAGTCAATACAGATTGAAAAAATTCTTTCATTTGGAGTTCTGCCACCAAAAAGAGTGGATTAGGGTGTAATTGACCGTTAAAAATTTGTTTTCCAATTTGGTGAAACCGTTCTGGTTGCTACTCATATAGAATAATCATGTTATCACAATTAAATGAGCTAGAAATTGTCGCTACAGGATGAAAAGGTTTTGGAATGAGTTTTAACGAAATCCTCTCACTAAGCTCTGCCGTATTAAAGGTTTGAAGTGATTAATATAGGTATGTGTATGTTTATTGGGTACTTACACGACATGGACCGCTGTTGTAAACGATCTGGAATTAATCCATCAACTACGTGTTTTCATTGGGATGCACAGCCATATAATTTGGTGGTGATTGGAAAATAATCACCTCTGGCAATCATCTTGGCTCACTGTATCCATTACTCAATTCTTTGATTTAAGGACATTTTGTTGGGTTCTTTCATACATTGTTCGTAATTCGGAAATTCGTCATGGAAGGAGTTCTTACAGTTCGTCACAGAAATAAGAAGGTATTCACAGGGTGATTTTTTTAAGTGTTTCATAAGACGTATTCGAGGAAGGAATTGCGATAAAAATTCAAAATTTTGTATTTTCGTTTTAGAATACATGAACTCAATTTGTATTTAAAATATTTTCAAGCGGAATCTACTTTCGGTTCTACCGGAAACGAATGTTATTTCGATTACAACACCCTGTATATTTATACTTATTTGACTTTTTCGTTAAATTTTGCAATGATTTGATGCATGATATGCGCAACCACATCAAGCGTTTGTTGAGTTATAGCCTGATTCTCAAATTTTTTGACAGAAAGATTGTGACAAATTAGCGTTTATATCTCCAAAATCTCTAACTGTAAGAAATTTTTTTCGCAACGGTGGAACAAAAGAAAGTACGCTGATACTGCTTCTTGTACTAATTATGAGGAAATATTATACAGGGTGTCTGAAACAGGGCTTCAAAGTTAGCCTCAAAAAAACTACAAAATCTCATTTTTTTCAAATGGAAACCATATAATTTTGTGATTCTGATCGATTGCTCGTCAAAAACTAGCTAGTTTTGAGTAAAAGAACTTGATAAACCTAAAACATGGCCAACCGGGATACTCTATAAAAGTGAATGGAGTATATGTATAGTGTTTTTCATTAGTGACCAGAGGTCTGATTCAATCCATGCATCCATTATAGATGCATAGAAACCACTGGCGGATTCGGCGGGGGAACATGGGTGCCATGGCCCCTTCTTGGACCTAGAAATTGACAATAAATTGAAGCTGGACTTTGGTAAGAATCCAGATCTGCGCTTGTGCCGTAATTTTAATAATTGAAATATACTACCAATTCTCTATCTCTGACACATCGTATTAGGTCGTGAAACGTATGTCATTCATAATTTTATGTGAATACTTTCGATCATAACCTCCCAATTTTATGTAAAATATTTTAATCGCTTCATTCCGTTTCGTTCCTTTCCTGAATATCATCGTTAACTCCTATTTATATTTGCGAATTGAACTGAAAATATTCCAGTGGCATATTTCCATCCTCAAAATATATTTTCTTGTTGGCACTCGAAATATGCATAACCTCTGAATTTGTCGCAATTTTTGAATTTCCAGTTGTGGGTGAACATCTCAAGTTGGTGAACAGCGAAATTTTCATGCTTCCATATCCATAATTCTATGGTTGGCACTGATTGTATTTCGTGTGGACATTCTTGTCGCGAGAATATCTGAGTCTTTGACCTACTTTTCATTTCTCTCGAAAGGGGTCGCTCTATTTTTCCTCGACCGTCAAATATTGCGGATCATTCCCGAATACTATACAATCAAGAGTGCCGATTTGTTCTACGATTTTTGGTCACGCTTTTCAGTTAAACCAGGATTTCTATGCATTCATTATACAGTAGAAGAAATAATGAACGGGTCTTTGATTTCAAGATTCTGCAATTAGATCATAGAACAACTCTGGATTATTTCTCGGACATTATGCAAACATTGATGAAGGCAAATATGAGCTGACGAGAATGCATCTTTTATGATATGATCCTCTCATTTTTATGCTTCCCTGCGAAGCTGATGATTTGATTGGCTCGACTTTATCTGAAGTGGATATAATACTTTTAAAGCGATGTTGGCAATACCGAATTCGTTGATTCTCTATGGTTTCCGGTATATTGGAAAATTATGCAGTACAATTCTGAATGTTTTCAAAATTTTGCCATACATTCAGTTCAATCATTACTCATAATATAAATCTTCTATTTTGTTGCCTTTCGTTACGATAATGATTATAATCATTATGTTTACTATATATACCTAATTTTTCACTGACTACCATTGATCAACTACCTAATTCATTTAACTCAAAAGATTGAAATAAATGAATTATAGAAGTGGAAAACATCAAAACATGAGTGAGAAAAAATCATCGTAATTTTCAAATTGATAAAAATATTCATATTATATAACTATGTTATATAAATGTAACTGGTATAGCGATTGCATGTTTCATCCCTTTTGAAGATCACATCAAAATTGGGCCCACAAATTGACATTTCCTAAGCCTAGTAGCTTTTGTTTGAAACACTCCCTTTGATTCTCGACAATAAATAGCCCCTGAAATCTTACGTACATACGTATTTGGTAACAGATTGTAATATTGTTTGTGTCAAGTGAACGAATTATCATTTATTAAATCGAAAGCAATTATTCGGGTGGTACTCCACTTGCAAAGAAAACAATGAGTAGCTTCGACTGTCCAACTATCTTGTCAGAGTATGCGGAATGTGAAGAGAAATAGGTACTGAGAGTTTAAATTAATCAAATAGGAGCAAATCAGTTAAGAGATGGTTGACCTGCGTCTTCAGTAACATTGACAATTGTGGCGCATATAAACCCTGTTGTTCTTCAGTTAATTTTAAAACTTATCATGTTATCTGGCGCATAGGAAAATCATCAGGAACGGTTTGTAGTTAAGGACCGAGCTGTATCACAAATGTATCACATGTTGATTCCAATTGGTACAGGGTGGACAAAAATACAATACTAAACATGTAGCAAACTACGGGGTGTTACATTTAAACCAATTGCCGCTAGACAATAAGTATTTTTGATAATATTGTTAATTTACCTAATAAAGAATGTTACGCGTTACTTTATGAGCACACACAAAACTATTGTATTTTTGTCCACCCTGTACCAATTGGAATCAACATGTGATACATTTTTGGAATAAGCTCAGCTAGAGTGATCCGAAAATTGAGACGAAATGGGGGTGTTCCATTATAAAAAAATGACGGTGACGTCATTACTCGAACGTAATTGACCCTGTATATTAGATTATTATTTTAAAATACGGTAAATTAACAACAAAAAACGACGTGTTTCAGGATTATTTCTTAAAATGACCTGTTTAGCTGAAAAAGAATTTGTTCAATACTTTACGGACACAGTGTATAATAATAAATACAATAAAATGAAAACTGATCCAAAAACAAAAGCCTCCAGAGGTATGAAGTAAAATGCATCAATAATACATTCCTTATGGCTTTACTGTTATTTCTGGAAATTTCGTATTTTTCGGCAAGAACGGATTTGTTAACAACTTTTCATTTATTACATGAATTGTTGACAAGTTTTTCGAAAGAAAAGATAGGAATTCGTGATAAGTATTCGACAATTGATACAAAAGATAAAATTCACTGCGCTGATGGCAAAAATGCGAAACTTTATATAAAGTTATCACCTCGTCACCTCGTAGAAAAAATAACTAAGAACGTGACAACTAGTATTCGACAATTGATATAATAGATAAACAGTCATTAACGAATGCGCAGTTGCCAATGATGTGAAATCCCAGGAAAAGGGCGTGAAATGGGACATGAGAATAGGGAAAGACTTTTGTGTGTTTTTTACTTAATGTGGACATTGATTTTCAATCATTGTTATGATATTCGATCTTTATTGAGAAAGTGGCTCTGCTAACTTAATATAAAGTATGCAAAGCCATCCCGTAGAAAACAACTAAAGGCTTGTTCGGACTAGGCCAGTATTTTAGTCGATTGGAGAGTCGATTCGCCCACTGACTACTCTACCAAAGTATCAAAGACTCTTAAACAGTATAAGGTAGTAGGTACATCATCCTCTGAATCTACTCGACTCGATTGCTGGCGTTCGCACACGGGAAATTACAAAATCATTCGCTACTCGACTAATCTACTGGCCTAGTCCGAACAAGCCCTAAGGGCGCGAACATGCTTCAAAGAGAAGTTTGGAAAAATAATAAAATGAATGATTTAATTCAAGAACAATGATTTAATGATTATTGCGCATTAACAACTTATATGATAGGGCAATAATCAACACCAAATTTCAGAATTCATTCGATCTATCTAACCTTACATATCTTCCATGTAAAAAACAGAAAACATTTCCATAGCAGATTAACTTTGAACCAACAAGGTGAATCTACCTACAAGGTGAATAAACGAGCGCACAAAAACTCCTGACCTTAGGAGACCGATTTTTTAACTTTACGTTGTATCTGAAATATTTTTTATAGGTGTGAATTCACAAGATGATCCTCTGGGATACCTTACCTCCTTCAAAATGGATATTAGGATTGATAATTATTTTATCCACTTCGAGCACACTCGTAATGGCAGAAGAAGAAGAAGAAGATCCCAACTCACGATATAGATCACATAGTAATGAATCCGCACGTTTAACACCAGGAGGGTGAGTACCAAATTGAATTTTTACGGGGTGAACCATGAGTATGATAATAAATAATAAATATAATAAATCTTTATTCATCCCATAAGACATTTGACAATGTATAGGACAGGTCAAAAGTACAGAAAATAAACATATTCTAGTTTCTACCAAAGAAAATGAGGAACGATAAAATACAGAAGACTTAGAAACAATCAATAAGATATTCATCTACACTATCTTTCGTACAGCAATGCCCTCACTGCTGTACGAAAACAATTTCTATTCAGAATTTTTATATTATCTGGCAGTTTATTGAATAACTTGATACCAGAATACATTGGAGATGTTTCAAATTTGCTGGTGTTATGCTTTGGTATGGACAACAAACTATCATTTCTTGTGTTGTAGTTATGGAAGCTAGGGAGCTTAACATGCAGTCTTTCATTATCCTTAGTGTAGAGAAGACATTTATAAATATAAATACATGGAGCTGTCAATATTTTATATTTATGAAAACTTGGTTTACAAGATGTTCGAGAGTTAAGTCCAAAAATCATACGTAGAATACGTTTCTGTTCAATGAACAACCTACTGAAGTCAACTGAGTTGCCCCAGACCTCGATGTTATATGACAGATGAGAAAAAACTAATCCATAATAGACATTCAAAAGTGCATCGGGTGGAAGCGAGCTTTTCAGCCTGTTTACAGCGTAAAAGGAAGAAGAAAGCTTTTTACTAATGTAAGCAATATGTTCGCACCACCTCAGGTTGCTATCAACAATTACACCCAAAAACTTGGTTATACTTTTGGTACGGATAACATCCTTTTCAGTGTACAGAGTTAACGGGGAGGATTTTCTCAGTTCAAACTTTATAACTTCAGTTTTGTTAACATTTAGTATAAGTCTGTTCGCCTGACACCATAATCTAAAGCTCTCTAACAGCATTTCACACAACTCAATAAGATCGTTTAAAGTTCTAGCTCTCAGAATAAAAGAAGTATCATCTACAAAAATTATCATTTTAGCCACCCTCATATGGTCCGGTAGGTCGTTTATGAACAAGATGAAGAGTAATGGTCCTAGTACCGAACCTTGTGGGACACCGAGATCAATTTCAAATTCAGAAGAGCATGCATTTCCTACCCTAACATTCAATTTACGATGTGTCATGAAGCTTACAATCCATCTCAAGAAAGTACCACGCCTCATTATTTCAGGAGGTGATATCGATAACTCAATATTGTATAGGATGTGGATAAAATATAGAACCAAGTGAACATCCTCAAAACCGGAGGGCGATATTTATATAATTTCGCATGATAACTTCCGGCTTCGCCAGGATTACCCACATCATTCTTATCCTTGAAATAAAATTTCTGCAGATTTCGAAAGTATTTGCACACACTGATTGAAGTGGAAATAATTTCTATTAAATGAAAAATGAATTACTTCTCAGTTAAAAAAATGAGTAAATTCATTCAATCCAGACTAATGAGTATAAAAAATCAATCAACAAAATCACTCCAAACGCGCATACCTACTTACCACACACACTTGTTTTCGTCTACAAAAAACTAGGCTTATTTGCCTATTTCAGACCAATTCCATTCAAACATTCCACCCTTGTGGTTGCTGGGTATGTGTTCATGTATCCATTTAATACTCTCTTTGACGTTTTGAGGAACTGTGTTTGAATTATTCTCATTGAACAAACCGAAATGAATTGAAGTATATTTTCTTTAACTGTAATGTGATTTATTTATCGTTTTGACGAATTATTTGAACTAAATTTCGTATTAACTAATTATAAATGACAAAACCTCTCAAAATCTGCGAAAATACACTGGACGTTCCATTTAATTTAGAAAAGTTGAGGAAATTTTTATTTGCATTTATTCTATAAACAAAAAGTATATACTCTTTGATTTCTCGAAATTTTTAGATTAGAAAAAAGTTTCATGAAAAGCATTCTCTTGCTGTATGTTTTGAATAAATAAATATACATACACCAAATTTTTCAATTGAAATGTGGATACATCCCAAACATATTATCAGACATCTAAATTCATAGTTTTCGAGGTATTCACCCCTTAAGAATTGATTCAAATCAGTATTATGTTTTTCCAACCGATATCACAAAACGAACTGAAGAAATAGACCAATGTTTTGTCCTTGATTTTTTATTTGGTGAGGGTGTTTCCGATAATGATTAATGTCGTTACATGTTGAACCTGTAATAATTATATTATAATTATATGAATAGTAGCGACAAAATGTAGGTGGTGATTCCTAGTAAAAAAATAGGCTGGGTCTTTCATATGAACCCTCACTTTTCTCTTTTGAGTCTCCCTGCTTGGTTACAACCTCTTAAATGGCGCCCAAAAAACAGTTTTTTAATTTTTCCTCAAAAACCACCAATGAGCAAGAATGAAAGCAGCAATTTTATGGGAGCGAGCAGGCACTCAAAATAAATCTGATGACGCTTCCCTATGATTGCAGTGGTTAGAAAAAGTCACCCCTAAACCTTGTTTCGTGAAGGACCTTCTCCATATCCATAATTGGATTGGGGCCAGAGAGCTCTCTTCGCATGCCAGAGGATGGTCGGAAGTACGTGGGGACTCAAACCTGAAATTACCAATTGGATTTATAAATCCATTGTGCGACCAATCGTTAGCTACGCAGCTTTCATCTGGTGGCCGAAGGCGAAAACACTTACGGGGCAAAAGGCCCTAGACAAATTGCAAAGAACAGCATGTTTGTCCATAACGGTAGCATCTCGCTCTTGTCCGACCGCTGCTATGCAGGTCATCCTGGACCTGCCTCCACTAGGACTATTCTTAGAAAGTGAGGCAGCCAGGTGGGCTCTTAGGGTAGCGAGGGAGCGGAAACTCAAAACTGGCGACTACACAGGCCATCTTCGCATTCTGAATGAGTGTAAGCAGCTTTTAGACGTGGTCACAGACAACCTCAACCTTAAGCATGAGTTTCAGAAAAACTTCAGCGTGACAACGCCAAGTCGCGAACAATGGATTAACGACGAAATGTTTTTCCCTGCAGGGTCTCTCGTGTTTTACACCGATGGCTCGAAGACCGAAGACGGTCGAGTCGGAGCCGGAGTATACGGTCCCTCAATACAACTAGCCTTATCAATGGGCTTTTGTCCATCGGTGTTTCAAGCGGAAACCTTTGCCATAAGGGAGTGCATTACACACTGCATGGAATGTAACTACCGGAAAAAAAGGATTTATATACTATCTGACAGCAGAGCAGCCCTACTAGCGCTTGACTCACCACTAGTTCGGTCAAAGTTAGTTTGGGAATGCAAAATGTCACTCAACGCACTCGGGCTTAACAATCAGGTCAACCTCGTTTGGGTACCTGGCCACTCGGGAGTGCATGGGAATGAAATGGCTGATCAGCTAGCAAGGAAGGGTGGACTTGTTCCCTTCGTTGGACCGGAGCCTTTCTGCGGCTTCCCAGCAAGCCATCAAGCGATGGCTGTTAGAAAATGGGAACAGGAAAGGAAGAGTAGGTCCTGGCGACTGGTCCAGGGACAGAGACAGGCTAAGTCTTTCCTCTCGTACTCAACGAGCTGGACCAAAAAAGTTCTGGCACTTAGCAAATCAGAACTGAGGAAAATGACGGGCATACTCACGGGACACTTTCCTGTAAATTATCATCTTCGGAACATGGGAAAGGTTCCTGATGATACCTGTCGCTTCTGTCAAGAAGCCACCGAAACAGCTGAACACCTGCTTTGCAATTGTGGAGCTGTCTTCAGGAAAAGGCTACAACATCTCTGTTTCTTAAAACCGGAACAAGTAATGGGCGTGGCACCGAGAAGAGTAGTGAAGTTCATAGAGGCTTTGCTACCTGATTGGTAAACAGCGCGGGGTAGCACAATAGATCTTCAGGTCAAGGTGTTTGCGAGGCTAAGCAAAGTCTAAACGCCCCTCCTTAAATCTAATCTAATCTAATATCCATAATTAAAATAAAATAAAATATCCTGATTCATCCTCGAAAAATCAAGTCTTTGATAATTTCTCGCTGAAATTCACGGTTTTTGAAAAAGAAATTATTAACAGAAAATGCGCATGAGTCGTAGATTTGATACAGTAAGGATTGAGGTAATATAGGTATGTACCTATAAATTCTATACAAAATATGAGAGCAACTGAAAGGAAAAAACTCAATTAAAGAGTTGAACAGCTTTCTTGAAAACATTAACTGATGGTGCAGTCACTACGTCAGGTGGCAATCGGTTCCAGCTCTCAAATATTCGTGAATTGCTGATAAATATTTTTTTTCTCGAAAACCGCAAATTTTGGTGGGAAATTTCAGAAGACCTTATTTGTTTAGAATGCATTAAGTTATCCAAAATTGGTTTCATTCTTGTGAAATATGAATATGCGAAAGAAGGTTGAGGGGTGACTTTTCTATCCCTTGAAACACCAACAGAAATTTATTGCTTTCTCATTAATTTTATTCTTGTCGGTTTTTGTTTCTTTTTAACTATTTTTCGGTCGCCATCTTCAAGGGGCTGTAACTATGCCGGAGGTCTCAAAAAAAGTTCATGGGAAGGACACTCTATTTTTTGACAAGTAATCATCCTTCAAATATTTTCGCAACTATTCATATACAACCTGTATAGTTACAGTTCAAAAGGTGGAAAGAGTGCATTGCGACTTTGAGATCTTTTGTGCCCCCATCAGAGCTGTTCTCACCACTACGTAATCATTGTAAATTGAGATTCCATCTTGTTATTATTTCGATATTTTTTTGAATGCTTACATGTTGACACAATCCATTCGTCATCTTAGGAGTAATTTGTATGGTGCAAGATGAACTGTATTCCTTATCCTCTTATGAATGGCCCCCCGCATTGCCATTCAAATAATTAAATGCACTTCTGTGAAGTCTTTATCACGCCCGAAGTACTCTGATGGAGATCTGTTAGTGAGATAACTGACGTTACAATTATTATTAAGGATAGTCTCGTTAGGCACATTAGTGGTTATTTCCTTGATACTACCACTATCGTTCATATTTTAATTATACCCTTGGGTTTTTATGGAAATTGTTGTTTGGGGACGAACTGGATTCTGATGGTTGCGCGGATTTCAATTCAATAGAGAAATTCTTAACATGTCTAGGTACATTGTTCAATATCGAGGTGTCAGGCAAGTTACTGTTCTGAACTGCTACCGGAATTGGAGTTTGAGATGGTAAAATAAAAAAACAATTATTATACATTATACAATCATCGTGAGTGGGTATAAAACGCGAATTAACGGAATTAAAATGTTTTCTTTTGAATAACATCTCCTCGAAAAAACGTTTGAACCAATCGGTCTCCTTATTCAGAATATTCGTGAAAATTTCCTCAGGGATGGTGCCGAATAGGAATTTACAATTTATTCACGAAAAACAGGAAACTGACAAGAATAAAATTGGCTAGACATTTAATGTGAGCGATAAGGCACCCAAAATATTTTATTTCCGAATGTACGATAACGACGTCAGTTTTGGACTGACTGGATCATCGAAAAGTTCGTTTTCTCCGCCTAGGCTGAGAAATAGTTGCTATGGCTTACTTTTCCCTCCGGAGAATTTTTATTTTATCACAATTATGGATATGGAGAAGGTCTTTTACGCAACAAGGTTTTGGGATGACTTTTTCTAACCACTGCAATCATAGGGAAGCGTCATCAGATTTTTTTTGAGTGCCTTCTCGCTCCCATAAAATTGCTGCTTTCATTCTTGTTTATTGGGGGAAAATTGAAAAACTGTTTTTTGGGCGCCATTTAAGGAGTTGTAACCAAGCAGGGGGGCTCAAAAGAGAAAAGTGAGGGTTCATATGAAAGACCCAGCCTATTTTTTTGCTACGAATCACCACCTACATTTTGTCGCTACTATTTATATATAATTATTACAGGTTCAACATGAATCGACATTAATCATCATCGGAAATACCCTTATTAAATAAAAAATCAAGGGCAAAAATTGGTATGTTTCTTCAGTTCGTTTTGTGATATCGGTTGGAAAAACATATTACTGATTTGAATCTTAAAATTCTTGAGGGGCGAATACCTCGGAAACTATGAATTTAGATGTCTGATAATATGTTTGGGATGTATTCACATTTCAACTGAAAATTTTGTGTATGCATATTTATTTATTCAGAACATCCAGAATCCTATATGCTTTTCATAAAATATTTTTCTAATATAAAAATTTCAAGAAATCAAAGAGTAATATACTTTTTGTTTATAGAATAAATGCAAATAAAAATTTCCTCAACTTTTCTAAATTAAATGGAACATCCAGTATATTTTTGCAATTTCGAAAGGCTTTGTCATTTATAATAAGTTAATAGGTATCAAATAAAGAAGTACTCCAAGTATTATTAAAATAAATTTATTATCAGGTAGAGCGCTTTCAGCTAATCGCCATCCTCAGTACCTTTGTCAAAATCGATATGAAAGTTGGCAATCATTAAATCAGTATCCAACCACAATATGAATGATATCCTGAACAATTCTACATTGGCTATTTTCAAAAATTCAAAGTTAAACCTTTGTTTTCCTACATGTAAATAGCAAGAGAGAATTTTTGAAAATAGCCGATGTAGAATTGTTCAGGATATCATTCATATTGTGGTCAGTTTTTGACTGAGGGGATCATCGAAAAGTTCTGTTTCTCCGCCTAGGCGGAGAAATAGTTGCTAGGGCGGGAGAAGTGTTGTTATGCAAAGGATGAATTTGGCATGACAACCGTAACTAAGCAAATGTTCCATTTTTCACTCAATTTAAATGAACTTAAATGTCAATCCAAAAGTGAATATTCAGATTCACATGAATTTCAAAATGTTTGAAAATTAAATAACATATTTCATTCGACGGAGAAGTTACTTTTTATGGCTCGCTTTCAAGAACCCGCCTCACTACGTTCGGTAGGTAAACTCAAGCTCGCCATGAAAAGTGACACTTCTCCTCCTTATGAAAGAATATACTATTTATGTGGTGTTTCCCTATGAATCCTATGATTGCAAGGGGTAAAAAAATAGGAAGATGTATACTACATTTGCGTTTAATCTGCTGGACGGTTCACTTTTCTTGATTGAAGCTCTGGCTCTTCTTGACCACCTTTAGAGGTAGAAATATGCACCTTGAAGGACGAATAGCTTTCCTGGTTTTCCGGGAAAGACATTGTTTCTTTCATTTTGATTCAGTAGTAGGTACGTAGAGCATTAGGCTCTCTAAGTGCGACTCCATAATTAATGTGTCTCGAGAATGAATAGGAAAGGAAAACATTCCAATGTAAATCACCACCTACCGAATTACACCTTATTCTCAATGGAAGGAGTCATGCCGAAAGCAATAAATCTTCAGGACGATTATTCGATCATTTATGCAAATATTTCCGTGCTAGCAACTATCGTTTTGTATGGCTTGACTACAATAATCATTAATTCTAGATTGAGTAAACAGCCATTTCGTTCAGATGCATTCAAAATGCTAATCATCGATATATTGTGTGCACGCCGAATCGCCTTTAGCGTGACCATAATGAAAGCAACGATGTTTAAATGCCTGAATAAATTTAATCTGATACAGATATTATGGAGAGCTGTAAATACCAAATATATTTGGGTTTAGTGCCTACGTATGGAGTTATAATGACAGGTGGATTGAAGTTTTGATGTATTATGAGAATCATTGAAGGCAGATTTCTGAGATGGAGATTTTCAGTGTACCGTACTGAGATTATACGACGGGCAAGCAATTATTGGCTTTATCATTTTGTTGATTATCTGTTAAATTCTTCACAATCAAATCAATTATCATTTGTAACTAATCGTATTGTGGAGAGAATAATATAATGTCAGATGGAGACAAAACGATATATAGGGTGTTTCACCAGAAACTGATCAAACATATATATAAGCGGGGGTCCTACAGCCTATGCCGCATCCCGCATTTCGTCCGCCATTTCTTTCTATCATTCCTGGTCAAACATACACTGCTCAAAAAAATTAACGCACAATATGGAAATCTCAAATTTATTCTACAACTGAAGGTGTTCTCAATGATAATTATTATTATCAGAATTATGCATGCATATGTTAACCACTTTCAACGTTTTTATTCAATACAGATGTTTTCTCCCAGCAGGAATAAAAAAAGATGATATTATCAGATTTTGAATGTATCGGCTCCATTCTAAAATCAGTTGTTCTCGATCAATAATAGTGATCAATAGTTTTTCTTTCGTTTGATTTTCTACACTCGATCGCTATGCAACGCGAAACACGCATTTTGGCCCAAGAGGAATGTGCCCAAGCGGTAGTTTTGCGAGAAGAAGGGTGGACATATACAAGAATTGCAGAAAGGTTTGGAGTTTCCCATACAAGTGTGTCAAGAATGTTGCAGCCATTCAGGGAGACAGGTATGAATGTCCGAATACCAGGACAGGGTAGACCACGGGTAACAACTGCCATTCAAGAACGTTACTTGAGAGTTTCTTCGTTGAGACAATGGTTTGCAACCGCTCGCCTCCTTCAAAATCAGCTTGAGCAAACTCATGAGGTGCAAATTAGCACTCAGACAATAAGAAATCGCCTCAGAGAATATGATTTAAGGCCTCGTGTCGCGGCAAGAGGCCCAGCTCTTACCCCAGCCCATGGAAGAGCGCGTTTGGATTTTGCGAGAGAGCATATCCATTGGAAAGAGGCCGATTGGGAAAGAGTTCTCTTCACAGATGAGTCTAGATTCTGCCTCTACCATTGTGATCGACGTTCCCTTGTAAACAGACGTCCACATGAAAGATATGCTCAGTGCAATTTCCTGAATACTACTGGTTTCGGGGGAGGATCGATTATGGTATGGGAAGGAATATCTTTGACTGCTCGCACAGACCTAGTGGTCGTTGATAATGGAGCTTTGAATGCTGATAAGTATATACGGAATATACAGAATACATAAATTCCCATTGTCTTGCTCCATTCATTTTCAACCTGTTCGCTTGGAACCATTTTCCAATCTCCTATAGGAGCTGCCTCACCGCACACCGACTCTCGTCTACATTTATATCTCTCAACATGACAAAGGTATCATCAGAAAATAGGACAGACAGCTCCATAAAAAATCGAATTCCAAATCAAAAAGAACATCGGGCCTAGTCCTGAACCCTGCGGTACTCATTTTCTAATCTCTCTGCTTGTTGATTGTCCATCCATCAACATTCATTAAGTAAAGGAGTTGTTTTTTCTTTTCAGTTGAATGTTTTGCAGTTAGGTTTATGTTTTTTTTCAATCATTCCTTCATTTCAATGTTTCAAGTTTCATTGATGAACGAGTTGATCAGTGGTGGTCTATGAAGTGAGGCCTATACACCGAGTAAATAGAGGCAACAAAATAGGAGTTTCAGATGATTGGGAATTATGGAACTAGATTGTAAGTCAATTCATTGAAATTTTCATTTTGTCGAATTTCTGCATAACTACAAATTAATTCGAATCAATTTTTGAAGTTTAGATTCCGTAGACAACAGGGTGGAAAAGCCAAAGAGAAAAAATCACTATCTTGTTTATATGTACAGGATGATTGTTTATATTTTACTCAATAGCTATCTCATTTAATATTGGTCGTACAAAAACGTTTTGATAAATTTATGATATTTTCATGGGCATTCAGAATTCAGTAATAAGAAAAGCATAAAAGTATAGCAAACCTATAGTAATTTACGTAACAAGTCTGGAAAATAGAGTTTTTTTGGACGAGTAGACAAGATTCTAGGACGAGCCGGAGGCGAGTCCTGGAAGTCTGTGAGTCCAAAAAAACTATTTCCGGGCGTGTTGCGTACAATATTTTTTCGGCAACCGTGAAGAATTACAAATCAATGAGATGACACATCTCTTTATTGATTTTGATTCATATTTGAATTAAACAGAACAGAACTGACATCCGTTATTTCGTTGCTATTGTGATGATCATAACAATGACAACAACGACGTTTTTTTCCGGCCTAGGCCGGGAAGTACCCACTTCCCGGACGGTTGCCGAAAAAAAATTTTATGGGAACTGTCATTTTTCAAATGGTACACCCTGTGTTTTTTTTACTAATCGGTAGTGTTCTTTCTTCTAATTCCAAATTTATATACTTCATGGGGGTTATTATCGGCAGTTTTATAAAAATCGCTACATGACAACGATGCGATTTCTTCATATCGAAGGAACAGCGAATAATAAAACAACTGATATTTATTTCATTTATTTATTAACTTGAAGCTAAATTAAGTGTTCAATATGGCCCCCATTTACTTCTACACACAGTCGATATCTTCTTATTTTGATTTTTGAGGGTTTTCCTTACCATTTCTTGATTATTATCGAGGTTGTCAATTTCTTCCTTTATTCTGAATTTAATGTCTTCATTATTTTGCGGACGGGCCATATCCACTTTAGATTTCAAATGTCTCCAGAAAAAAGGTTCTAATGGGGTCAAGTCGGGACTGTTAGGAGGCCATAGAAAAGTCTGCCAATCCACATATTGTATCTGTCATTGAGGTATTCTCTAACAGGTAGAACTCTATGAGCTGGTGCTCCTTCCTGTTACCAATTTTTTTTTTCAGAAAACTGAGCTAGAAAAAATGAGTTGCACATTTTCGGGCTCGATTTTTGAGACAATTATTATGGTGAAAACCGCAACCTTTTAAGTCAAACCGTTTCCGAGCCATTAGAGAAGATTGTAAAATGGCGTCAAATGAAAAGTTCTTATAACTTCTTTATTCTTGATGCTATAAACATGAAACAAAAACATTATACAGGCCCTTTTTTCAGAAAAATTCATTGACGTTATTATTTTTTTTATTACGATTATTTTCGAAATTATAATACAAACTTGTTTTTTTTTAAATGAAAACCATTCAGATCTCTGTAACAGATGAAATGGTTTTCCTTTTCAAAAATATATAACATGATAAATAAATTTCTTTTCAGACTATGAAAATCAGCAAAAGTTTCATTTTCACACAACAAATCAACCAGGTGCCTATATCTACAATATACAGGGTGACTGGTGACGTAAGGGACAACGGCTAAGTGGAGATAGAGGACCTCAAACTGAATGAGAATTTGGGTTTCAAATGTCCCATAAGGGTATTGTTTCGGAGATATAGGGTGATTTATGAAAAAATGCTAAATCTATGAACTCCCATATCTTCGTTAATATGATATGTTTTTCGCTGATATTTTACATGTTTGTTCATACAGGCATTCTCTGTCAGCATAAGAAAAAATCATTGAAAAAAATTGATGGCCCGTACTCAAAAATTTCAATTTACATGTCAAGTGAGAAATATCACACGGTATATGAGATAAAATAAAATCAAATAGAAATTTGGAAAGAGGGAAAAAACTGATGAAATATTTGTTTTTTGTTTGAATGGCACAAATTTTCTTTCGTTTCTATGATATGTTGAAGTAAGAATATTACAATATTTTTATATTCAAATCATGAAAATTAGTACTGCTGATAGAAAAAACCTTGAATTCGAGGCGCTAGAATGAGCCTGGCATCAAAGTATTCCTTCAAATCTTGAAATCTATTTTTATCAATTAATATTTCGATGCCATATAAAATTTCGAAATAAAATTTGTTGTAGATGGGGTGATGAAAGAGTTGGATACTCAAACACAAAAATAGAAAAGTCGCAAATATGATTCATAAAAAAATCAAGTCAGCAAATGTTCGAAATAAGAGCCGTTCACCTCCATACATTTATTGGCTCTCTTGAACAAATGAAGCACAGCTTTTCTAATCAGAGGAATATTTGTTTTAATTTCTTCGCATGCTTCAGTTATTCTGCTCTTCAAATGTTCACGGCTTGTTATTGTTTCTTTATACACCGTATCCTTAAGATGACCCCATAGGAAATAATCCAGAGGAGTTAGATCGGGTGATCTAGCAGGCCAATTCCTAGAACCTCCCCCACCAATCCACCTGTCAGGAAACTCCCTATTCAGAAAATTCTCTACTTCATTTGCAAAATGAGGAGGTGCACCATCATATTGAAAAATCATACCTCTCTGATTAATATTTTCTAAAAGACGAATTCAAGGTTTTTTTCTATCAGTAGTACTAATTTTCATGATTTGAATATGAAAATATTGTAATATGCTTACTTCAACATATCATAGAAACGAAAGAAAATTTGTGCCATTCAAACAAAAAACAGATATTTCATCAGTTTTTTTCCCTCTTTCAAAATTTCTATTTGATTTTATTTTATCTCATATACCGTGTGATATTTCTCACTTGACAATTGAAATTTTTGAGTACGGGCCAGCAATTTTTTCAATTTTTTTTTTCTTATGCTGACAGAGAATGCCTGTATGAACAAACATGTAAAATATCAGCGAAAAACATATCATATTAACGAAGATATGGAAGTTCATAGATTTAGCATTTTTTCATAAATCACCCTATATCTCCGAAACGAATACCCTTATGGGACATTTGAAACCCAAATTCTCTTTCAGTTTGAGGTCCTCTATCTCCACTTAGCCGTTGTCCCTTACGTCACCGGTCACCCTGTATATAAAATAAATGTTGGTTACACCATTTATAACTCGAGATCGGATGGACTGTTTGTTATGAAACTTCAAATATGGATTCGCCTACGGTCTGGTTATTATAAAATACAATAAAACTCTGAAAAAATCGATGAAAATTTTACTCATACAGTCTTTTGAGTAAGGCCTCTAGGTGTCGCTTCAGTTACAGTTACGCTACAGCTTATACTTAGCTACTTTATTCGATATTCTCGCCGTTAGACGGCGATGTGTAATTTGGGTTGCCTCCAACTCTACGCTGTTAACCAAAGCCGAAATGTCTCAGCGTAGGATTACAGATCTCTAAAATGATTAGATTTCGTTGAGATATGACTGATATGAGAGAAGTTTCGTTCTTACCACTTCAGGTGGCGCTATTCACACATTATGACTGTTTATTATTAGTTATTTTTACAGCTTTAATTATTCAAAATAGCGCAATCGTGAAGGTACTACATATTATATTGACATCAATTACTGTATAATTTGCGTAGAATTATATCCCAGTGAATTTTTATCGAAATTTTAATTAAATCGGATTTTGGCGATCAGTTTTAATCATGAGTTGTCCATTTTTCTCATCTTTTCTTATCATTTTTGAAATGTTTTTGAATTTCTGTTTGGGTAATAAATATATTTACGGAAAAACTGAATCCAAAATTGCCATAATTGGTAATTGACATAATATTTTTGTGATTCTGTTCTGTGTGACATCTCATATCCATGGAAACATGGAAATCTCGCTGCTCCACCAACTGAGATGTTTACCAATTATTTCAAGCTGAGCACCAAAAAGCTAAGATGTTTATGGTGTAGGCACTTATAAGATTTTGATTAGCCAACATTGAGAATACATATAAGAAAAGTTTCGTTTTTCCATCTTCAGATTGCGCTATTCACAAAATAAGTTCTAATTTTCATTTGTTTATTCAAATACATATTTGGATTCATTCTGGTGAATGTTTATAGTCGATAGTTCTTTCAAGCAATAATTTGTGTTCATATTCTTAACATTTTGATTCATATTAGTTCTGAGGAAAGGTATAATATGGCTTATACTGCTATTAACAGTTACAAAGCAGAGTCAAATTTTTGGTAAGAATTGCGTCAACTGGACATTCAAAAATTGCGAGAAATGTAGAGGGTATGTTTATTCCGAAAGAAAATAGACAAGAAAATAGATATCACGCATATATAATCGAGTGATCAGAGGTAATTTCAGCATTGGAACTATCTGTCAACCATATAATTCGATCGTGATGTATATTTGCATTTGTGGTGTCGTTCATAACAAGATAGGTAGGTACTGCAATGAGAGAACTGTAAAGCATTCAAAACAAAAAATTATATGTTCAACAATCAGATACCGCTTAAATAAAGATAATTCTTTTCGCGCGAATAACAAGGGCACTAAAATTTTGTATATTTTGCCTTATTTATCTCCTGCTCGAAAAAATAGGTGATGATTAGTTCATCCAACTTTAACGGTAGGTTTCACAAAGCGTAATCACCGGTGATCGGAGCTTCATCTAGCATCAACTCGATTTGACAATTCAAAAGTCAGAGAGCCAAGCCGTTGATCTCCGATCACCGGTGATTACAATTTGTGAAATTCACCGTAAGTATCATTTAGGCGTAACAAAGTTCGCCGGGCCAGCTAGTCTATTATAATCTGTAAACTTCAGATGATTAAAATATTCGATTTTCTCATATTCTGTGATATTCTTCAATGTCTCCGCTAACTTGGAATAAGAAATCATGAGAAGAGTGACTTATGCTCTCAACCTTCGAATATTATAATTATCAGTTTACAGATTGTCATAGATGTTTGATGGTTGATTTGTTGTGTGAAAATGAAACTTTTGCTGATTTTCATAGTTTGATAAGAAATTTATATATCATAATGTCTATTTTTGAAAAGGAATCTGTCACAGAGATTTGTATGGTTTTTATTCAAAAAACACAATATTGTATTATAACTTCTAAAATAATTGTAATAGAGAAAATTGATTCCGCCAATAAATTCTACTGGAAAAAGTGCCTGTATAATGTTTTTTCTTCATGTTTACAGCATCAGTAATACAGAAGTTATGAGAACTTTTCATTTGACGCCATTTTCCAATTTTCTCGTTTTGACTCGAATTCTGGACACCCGGTAACCAAGATAACGAATTTATTTCATTTGGCTTCTCCACTCTGTATGTTCTCCAATAAATTACAGCAATTAGTATATTGAAATGTTCAGGTAGGTAGAGCTAAAAACAATGCGTTCTGCATCTTATACATTGCTCACTCTAAATTTTATTGATTAAGTATAGGACTTGCTCCTTTCTTCCCCTGCTGTTCTTGCAGTTGGATTTTTGTTTTTTCTTCTAATATGTAATATGTTTATTTAAATTTCATTTGAACCAAATTCAACAGAATTTTTGAAATGAAAGAATTATCAACGGGAAAAAACATTCAGAAGTAATTCCATTTGTAACAACCTATACTATAATCTTCTATGAATTCTTTAGGTCACAAGTGTGAGAAAATATCAGAAAATATCCTATGAGAAGATTGGGTATAAATCTAAATTCGATAATAACCGTTTACCACCATAATAAATCATAATTGAACTGACCCTATATGATCAATGGATTCCAAATGAACCTATATATCAAAGATATTTTCGGGCAACCTCGCTTCAGGATGAATAACCTTCATTCGTAGGGGTCAAGTGCACATGTCTCACAATTGAAATGCAGGGTACTTTATCATGACATGTAGAGTATAATAGCTGTGGCACATGTAATGTGGTCTTCTCAACTTAATTCGATTGTATGATGCTTAACGTTGGGGTTAAGTGATTGAGAAACATTTTTTATTGTTGCGGTACTGTTTGAAGTGGGTATGTTCGTTAAAAGTTTCTGAAAATGATGGCCGCATAAAATTCCCTTCGGAACAGGAGGAGATCACAAGAACTTTCCCCTCCGATTTTCCCGCATCTAATAACTCAATAAGACTACATTCAACCAATTTGTTGTAAATACGTAACATTATTCAGTCTTTTTCGTCCGAACCAAAATTTCGTGGAATAGTCACTAGTAATCTTATATAGATGATGTGCATAGAACTTATAGTAACATGGATTTTGATTATTAGTTTCTATACAGGGTCCTGCAGTAGTGAGAAAATCTTCCATAGCTGCCGAACCAGACATCTAAGAGATTTAGTTGCAAAGTAGACCTCTTGTACCTTCATTTCTACATCTCAGGAAATTATTTTCTTATATACAGGATGTCCCCGATAAATGTTATTCAACAAATGGATGATTTTTTAAATGCATCAGCCCATATATTTTCACACATTTTCAATGATCTTCATTACTTCTTTCATGAAGCAAAATACTAGAGACATATTTTCAACGGTACAGATCGTATTCGAAGAGAACTGCCAAAAGGTAAGGAAAAAGCAGTAATTTGATTTAAAAGTTTTTTAATTGAAGGATTTGCCTTGTCACCGTTCCTAAATGATCAACCTGTCATATACAGGATGTCCGTTATTAAGGTCAAAACATAAAGAACTTCAAATTATTTCTCGATTTTTTCAAATGTAACACCGTGTATTTTTTTCCACAATAATGTAGAATCTATATTATTGTGGAAAAAATACATTGTAGACAATTGAATACCTCACATTTTCTCAGAAGTAAGTAACCTTAGAGATATATTCACTCCCGCACCCAGCAGACACGAAAAATGATATGGCAACTAAAAATTTCATTCAAATAAGTAATAACATAAAAACTAACGGACATTCAAAGGGGAAACCGGAATTGTGGGAAGACGATTCATCGCTGAATAAAACATATTCGAAAAATGTAGAATTCTGTTGAATTTGAAAACTGGCCTAGTTACAGAACTTCAGACGGTTTTCAAAATCATTGTCGGTCAGAGCCTGATGCATCTGAATATGGTAGGCGTGATACTGATAGTTTTTGAGGATTCTTTGCAGAGGACGCTCACTTATACCGCAGGCTACACAAAGCTTCATTTGGCTCGTGTGGGGATTTTCAGTCACATTCAGTAAAAACTTAAGCTCCTTTTCTTCATTATTGACCGATTTTATCATTTCTTCTTTCGGATACCTGACATCTCCGGTCTCTACAAATCTGTTTGAAAGCCTCCGAAAACTCAATTCGTTCGGATTTCTTCTTTGGGGATATTCGTCAGCATAATTATATTACTTGCTAATAAATAGTTTCTGTGACACTGCCCCAACATGAAAAGTTATACATATCAACCATTTTATTTTTTCCAAAATTCATCATTTTTATGTTCAAAAGTAACTTTGAGCTCTAAATAACAATAACTTAATCAATAATCGTTGTATGTACTTGACATCTTCTGTAACTACAAGCTTGTTAAAAAAACTCAAAAACTCTCTTTTGAATGTTTTCTATCGGGATATTGGGCACCATAAGTTCGACTTCCTAAAAATACAGGTTCTGTGGCACTGCCCTAACATAAAAATCATATAACCACCCATTTTTTCCAAAAATTCCTACCGATTCACTGTATTCGAAAGTTTTTTTGAGATCTAAGTACCAATTACTTGATTAATATTTTTTTTGGAAACCGATAAAAATTGATACAATTAATTGGTTACATACGTGATCAATATGTATTGCTTGTACGGAAAAAAAAATATAATTTTTATATCGAAGAGGATATCGTCCGAAGACGTGCATAATAATGAAGAAATTGGACTAGTCCAATTTCTTCATTATCATTTTTATGTTGATGCTCAGGAAGTATGATTCTGGGAAGGTTTTCAAGTTTAAAAATTATTCATTTAGGCTTATTTCATTGTTTGACCTCTTTTGAATGTCCGTTAGTTTTTACTCATTCGAATGAAATTTCCAGTTGCGATATCATTTTTCGTGTCTGCTGGATGCGGGAGAGAAGATAATCCTAAGGTTACTTTTAAGACAATATAAGGTATTCGATTGTCTTCATTATTGCGGAAAAAATACAGGGTGTTGTTACATTTGAAAAAAATCGAGAAATAATAATTTTTAAAAATAAAAAGAAGTTATCTCCGTAAGGAATCGTAGTAACATATCAAGAGTTTATCAGATACATCGCGTTCATTGATATAAATATCAACAATTGGTTGTCTGATTCTTAACTAGATGTCGCCTTGATGTATACTGTACCTCAAGACGTTGTCTAGTTTTGTTTAAGAGGACCTCCGTTCCACTCCAATTTTCATCGAGGTTGGGTTATGTTGTCCTGAAGATGATCAAAACAATGATCGAAACCTAGGTCGACTTCTACCCACTTCGATGAGGTTGGAACTTTCATTAGTTCCCTGAAGAAGAATTTGGCAAGTTCGTGTCGGATCCATGGCGGTTGTTGATATTTATATCAATGAACGCGATGTATCTGATAAACTCTTGATATGTTACTACGCTTCCTTACGGAGATAACTTCTTTTTATGATTATGTCATGTACTGGCTTACGCCGATAAAATGCGAACGATTCTCACGCCCCTGCTTGAATCAATCTGAAAACATTCAGCTGATTCCTGCCGAAAGGGCAAAAGAGAGGTATGCCATCTATCTTCGTCCAGGTGACTTCGAGAGGGAATTGGTTGTCTGATTCTTAACTAGATGTCGCCTTGATGTATACTGTACCTCAAGACGTTGTCTAGTTTTGTTTAAGAGGACCTCCGTTCCACTCCAATTTTCATCGAGGTTGGGTTATGTTGTCCTGAAGATGATCAAAACAATGATCGAAACCTAGGTCGACTTCTACCCACTTCGATGAGGTTGGAACTTTCATTAGTTCCCTGAAGAAGAATTTGGCAAGTTCGTGTCGGATCCATGGCGGTTGTTGATATTTATATCAATGAACGCGATGTATCTGATAAACTCTTGATATGTTACTACGATTCCTTACGGAGATAACTTCTTTTTATGATTATGTCATGTACTGGCTTACGCCGATAAAATGCGAACGATTCTCACACCCCTGCTTGAATCAATCTGAAAACATTCAGCTGATTCCTGCCGAAAGGGCAAAAGAGAGGTATGCCATCTATCTTCGTCCAGGTGACTTCGAGAGGGAATTGGTTGTCTGATTCTTAACTAGATGTCGCCTTGATGTATACTGTACCTCAAGACGTTGTCTAGTTTTGTTTAAGAGGACCTCCGTTCCACTCCAATTTTCATCGAGGTTGGGTTATGTTGTCCTGAAGATGATCAAAACAATGATCGAAACCTAGGTCGACTTCTACCCACTTCGATGAGGTTGGAACTTTCATTAGTTCCCTGGATGAAGAATTTGGCAAGTTCGTGTCGGATCCATGGCGGTTGTTGATATTTATATCAATGAACGCGATGTATCTGATAAACTCTTAATAATTTTTAAGTTCTTCATGTTTGGACCTTAAAAACGGACACCCTGTAAATGACACGTTGATCATTTAGGAACGGTGACAAGGCGAACCCTTCAATTGAAAATTTTTTAGATCAAATTCATGTAATCATCGCTTCTGGAAATCGTCCGAAAACTTTTACTGAACTGCTTTTTCCGGACCTCCATTATTTTGCGTCATGGAAGAAGTGATGAAGGTCATTGAAAATATGTGAAAATATATGGGGCGATCCATTAAAAAAAACATTAATTTGTTAAATCAAAATTATCGGGTACACCCTGTATATCAGAAAATAATTTCCTGAGATGCAGAAATGATGGTACGAGAGGTCTACTTTGCAACGAAATCTCTGATAGATGTCTGGTTCGGCAGCTATGAAAGGTTTTCACACTATTGCAGGACCCTGTAGAACTTATATTGAATTCAATGTTAGTTTCATAGTATGTCTGTGTTTCTGTTCTGTGTGACAGGTCATATCTATGGAAACATGAAAATCTCGTTATTCCTCCAAGTGAGAAGTTTAACCAGTTATTTTAAGCTGAGCAGCAAGGCTAATAGCATTTCATGTTACTACAAGTTCTATGATGATTTTGTTGTGCGAAACAAACTTTGATGATTTTTAGAGTATGATCGGAAATTTATTTTGAAACGGCAAAACGTCAAGGGGAGATTATTAAAGTGATTATCAACAAAAAATGTCATATAACACATGGTCGAAATCTTGACGGTTATTCTTCAATCCAACATTTCTCGTTTTCACGAAATATTTCTATTTTTTCCATGAAATCTTTAATATATCAGTTATGCTTGTAGCTTCATCGAATTCGATCACATATTTGGAAATGGTATTGAATTTTCTACAAGAAAAGGATTTCAGTGTGCCAAAAATATTTCTATTGCGGGTTTGGTGAGGAGATGAATATCACGATACTGAAGTGAACAAAATCAGTCATATTTTTCCAATGGGTTTTTCGTTGAAAAATTATTTATTATGGGCATGTTTTCTTTTCAGCAAAAAATACCTCATTTAGTGTACTTTCGAATGACATATTAACTTTTTTTCTAACTGCTTGTTTTCTGCCATAATATCATGGCTAACAAAATAAAAACGAAAAAGTCGAAAAATTTCAAACCTGAACTTGCCCCATTTTGAAACTCATTATGATTGAATATCGAAGTAATTCTCATGGAAATCATGAATTTATCAATGAAATAAGAATAATTCAGAAGAAGGAAATAATTTTTGATAATACAGATTTTATGAAAAAATGTAGAAAACAGACTATTACTAGTTATAACAATTGTTCGAAATGTCCACCTCCTTGTTCAATACATTTAACACATCTTTTTCGAACTGAATCAACAACTCTGCGAAGTTCGCAATGTTTCTGACGCATTTCTGCACAACACAATTTAATCCTTTCGATCAGAGCCTCTCGAGTCTGAACGCGAATTCGGTACAGATTTTCTTTTAAGGTGCTCCAGAAATAAAAATCCAAAGGCGTCAGGTCTGGGCTCCTTGGTGGCATTACCGGACCGTACCTTCTAATCCATCTCTCCCCAAAATACTCATTCATCAACTGCCGTACGTTTCGGCTATTATGAGCTGGGCAGCCATCCATTCGAAACACCAGACATTTTGTCTGGTAGCCAGGGGCATTTCATCCAATATGTCTGTTAAGCTGCTTTGGATTAATATTATGAATTCATCAGAGTTGAGGTGGACATTTCGAACAATTGTTATAAATAGTAATAGTCTGTTTTCTACATTTTTTCATAAAATCTTTATTATTGAAAATTATAACATTCTTCTGAATTATTCTCATTTCATTGATAAATTCATGATTTCCATAAGAATTACTTTGATATTCAATCATAATGAGTTTCAAAATGGAGCAAATTTAGGTTTGAAATTTTTCGACTTTTTCGTTTTCACCTTGTTAGCCATGATATTACGGCAGAAAACAAGCAGTTAGCAAAAAAGTTGATATGTCATTCGAAAGTACACTAAATGAGGTATTTTTTGCTGAAAAGAAAACATGCCCATAATGAATAATTTTTCAACGAAAAACCCATTGGAAAAATATGACTGATTTTGTTCACTTCAGTATCGTGATATTCATCTCCTCACCAAACCCGCAATAGAAATATTTTTGGCACACTGAAATACTTTTCTTGTAGAAAATTTAATACCATTTCCAAATATGTGATCGAATTCGATGAAGCTACAAGCATAACTGATATATTAAAGATTTCATGGAAAAAATAGTAATATTTCGTGAAAACGAGAAATGTTAAATTGAAGAATAACCGTCAAGATTTCGACCATGTGTTTTATGACATTTTTTGTTGCGTATCACTTGAATAATCTCCCCTTGAAGTTTCGCCGTTTTAAAACTAGACACCCTGTATATCTTGTTATATATTTTTGAGAAGAAAAAGAAGCGATTTCATTCGTTTGAAGAACATTCATGATTCACATTCAAAAAATACCAGTTTGTAATATAACTCGGGAACTTACCACAATGAAAATAAATTGATGACACCAGTGGATTCCGCTAAAAAAGTTCATGTAGAAGGTTTTTGTTCAAGTCGATAGCTTCAATATTATAGTAGTTATGTTAACTATCATTTCTCGCCATTTTTCAATTTCTGCTCTCAACTCGAAAACAGTTGAACTTAGAAGGTTGCTGTTTTCACCGGATTGATTCTGTCAAAAATCGAGGAAAAAACAGTTTTATTCATTTTTTCCTAGCTCAAAGGGATCCTAAGATCCCTCACTAAACAACGTATTTGTGACACCTTATACATATGTTTGCAAATGAAGCTTTCCCTTAGAGAAGAATTCTATGCGGTAATTTGTCCTTGATTGTAGGAAAATATGGAAGCATTTCATGAGTAGCAAGAATCCAATGTATTTAAATACACTCAGAAAATCGAACAAAAAATGGGACAGATTATTTTTTTCGAGTGCACGTCTAACTTGATAGAACTAAATCTATACACCATTCACTTTTATAAGGTATCCCGGTTGGCCATGAATTTCTGAAACATTTCACCGCGTTTATTTTGAAAATGTTAGGTTAAGGTCAGATCCCTGTCAGATACATACGCAACTTTGTACTTTCTACATAGAGATGGTAATAATTACGTATTCATCAGAATATTTATTTACTTTGAGAAAATAATGAATTTTAGAAAATATTATGTGAATTCAATAATTCCAAAGGCCTGATAGTTTCAAACTAAGGTTTTTTACATTTAGTTTGCTATGTTTATTTGTCACATTCGGCGCATATAAAGAATAGACTATTGATATATCAATCTAGTGTACCTACCTTATTATTGGATGTTTTGCATGGTGCTTGATCAATGAAAATAAGTAAGAATGATAATTCCTAACATAGCCCTCTTTAGTGAAGACGAGCATACCGATGAATTTCACTGAGCCCAACCTGGCTTTGTCGTGAAATTCGAATTTCATTCGATAACCGAAAAACTACGTTGAAGACATAAAATTAATGTTCGGCACACACTAACTAGTTTTTGACGAGCAACCGATTGGAATTGCAAAATTATATGCTGACCATTTGAAAAAATGAGATTTCATAGTTTTTTTGAGGCTTACTTTGAAGCCCTGTTTCAGGCACCCTCATAATTTATACAAAAGGCAGTATCAGCGTAATTTATTTTGTTTCACTGTTGGAAAATTCTCACAATGAGAGATTTTGGAGGTATAAACACTATCTTGTGACACTCTTTCTGTCAACAAATTTGGTATGGTATGTGCTGAATATTTGCAAATGCAATGAGTGTTTGTGCTCTATCACATTGAATGAACCATTTTCGTTTATGATGTCATACATTTTCATTCGAGCACTCTTCCAAATGATTATTATTATAAAGAGACTATCACAACCTTCATCTACTTACAGGAAACAATTTTCTAATAAAAAGGGTACGAAACTATGCCAAATATACTCAGTGACCTTAGACATTAGACATTTGACAAGTTTCTACATGTAACTTGAAATTTCATGTAGATCTATCGCGTAGTTTCCAAATAATCGAGAATAGTGTATAAGATATTTCATAATGGGGAGAAGTGCCATTTTTCATGAAGAGCTTCAGGGTATTTGGAAGGGTTGTTTTGTGAAAACCATCTTTTGCATAGCGACACTTTTCCTGATGTCTATAAAGTTAGCAGTGCCACCTGCGAGAAAATCAATGAAACCTATTGCATTAATTGTCGAATGATTGTCGAGAATTTGTCGCGAAAGAAGAAAAATTGTGGCATCCTTAGTTTTTTTTCTACGGGGTGGCTTTGCTAACTTAACGTTAAGTTAGCAGAACCACTTTCCCAATATCGACCAAATATCATGAAAATGGTTATAAATTGTCGAGTAATTGTCGAAGTTCATATGAAGTGAAAAAAATACAAAAAATCCATTTCTTTCAGTTTATTTTCTTTTTTTCCCACGAGTGCGAGATATTTCTGGAATTATCCCATTTTTGGCAACAGCGCATTCGTTATTGACTTTTTTCGATTGCATTAATTGTCGAATTCCGACCTTGAATTTGTCGTGAAAGAAAAAAAATTGTCGCGTCCCTAATTTTTTTTTCTACGGGGTGGCTTTGCTAACTTAACGTTAAGTTCGCAAAGCCAAAGTGAAATAAATTAAAAGGAATGGATTTTTTGTGTTTTTTTTTTATTTCATATGGACTTCGACAATTATTGGTAACCATTTTCATGATATTTGGTCGATATTGAAAAAGTGGTTCTGCTAACTGAACGTTAAGTTAGAAAAGCCACCCCGTAGAAAAAAAAAATAAGGACTCGACAAATTTTTTTCTTTCACGACAAATTCGAGGCAGGTATTCGACAATTAATGCAATAGAAAAAAAGTCAATCACGAATGGGCTGTTGCCAAAAATGTAATTCCAGAAATATCTCGAACTCGCGGGAAAAAGACGTAAAATAAACAAGAAGGAATGGATTTTTTGAGTTTTTCTTTACTTCATATGAACTTCGGCAATTACTCGACAATTATGCATAACCATTTTCATGATATTTGGTCGATATTGAGAAAGTGATTCTGCTAACTCAACGTTATCAAAGCCACCCCGTAGAGAAAAAACTAAGGACGTAACAAATTTTTCTCTTTCACGACAAATTCTCGACAATTAATGCAATAGGTTTCATTGATTTTCTCGCAAGTGGCACTGCTAACTTTATAGACATCTTTTCCTGCCAGTGGACGGAAAAGTAGAGCATAGTTGACATAGCAACTATTTCTCCACCTAGGCGTGGAAATAGTTATTTTCCTATCAAGGGCGGAAAGTTGTACTTTCCCGCACTAGATTGCCGTTCGGGCAAGCAATCGAGTGCGGGAAAGTACTTTCCGCTCAAGATAGGAACAATGTTTTTTCTACAACCGTATTATAAAATGAAAAAAAACTTCTACACAACTTTGGCGAAAAGTCGCTTTGACACATTGATTAACGAAGTTGGGATTCTATGGAAAATCATAGACCATGACATAGAAATAAATACACAGATCCATGTATGCCAGTCATAATTTTTGAAGGATGTCAAGTTCTCTTTGAAAATGCAATAATTTTCAAACGGAAATCTGCATTAATAATTAGTTTGACATGGATGAAACTGCAAAATTTGAAATATTCAACTAAATATATAAGTAAGTAGATTGAGAGATTTCATGTTGAAGGTATTATAACATGCATTTATTTTCCAAATTATCATCTATGACAACAAAGAGAAAACAAGTCAACAAAAAAATTTTTATATTATTATACCCAAATTCAACACATATTTACTTTCCCGCACTAGTGCGAGAAAGTGACACTTTCCGAATCTAAAACAATGCGGGAAAGTAGTTAGTTAGGCCCGGTTGTAGAAAAAAGAACTTTTCGATGATCTTGTCAGTCGAAAGATCTGAACCTATCCTGAAATTTCAAAGTTTCTAGGTTCATCATGTTTGCGGTTGGACGGACAGACCGAATTGAATTTGTTCATGGATTCGTCATCAGTAAGTCGAACCTTGTCGTTGATGACCATTCCCAACTCACAATATAGAGACATCGTGACGAAATGATAAAGCTTTCGTTTGTGTTATGATGATACCTGAAGTTTACAAATTTTTAGCCGGGATTGAACTCGACTGATTCACTGATAATGAATTTTCTCTATTTCAGTATCGTAATGAGCTCATTACAGTTCTAAAAACAGTGCTGTAATGAATTCATTACAGCATCGTTTTCAGTTACATTTTTCGTTTTGTGGTTGTCAGCAATGACTTCCGATCCTTTGAAACTTCAGCAGACGTCAATTTGGAAACGTCAATTTTCGTATTTTCTAACGTTCACACCAACTGCCAAGATAAAATATGAAAGTCACTAGGACCTATAATTTGAATTTTTTCATTGAATTTCACGAAATTTGAGTGAAATAGAGAAAATATCGTCTAATACTCGTTGCAGAATGCAATTCCAATACTCATGCGTTCGAAAACTCGCTCCTTCGTCGCTCGTTTTCGAATTTCGCATTCGTATTGGAATGGGAGCCCATTCTGCAACTAGTTTTAGAATATACTATTATTTCCAAACGTACGATACGAACGTTATTTGTCGATCGACAGGATCATCGAAAAGTTGCTTTGTCCTACTTTTCCTCAGGCGGCAGGAAAAGGGTTGTTATGCAAAGGATGAATTTCGCAAGACAACCGTAACTAGACAAATGTTCAATTTTTCACTCGATTATAACGATCGTAAATGTCAATCCAAAAGTGAATATTCAGATTTCCATTAATTTCAAAATCTTTGAAAATAAAATAACATATTTCATTCGAAGGCGAAGTGACTTTTCATGGCTCCCTTTCAATTACCCGCCTGACTACCTTCGACGGGTAAACTCAAGCTCGCTATTCAAAGTGACACTTCTCCTCCTTATAAAATAATATACTATTGTTTAACCGATAATTCCAAATTTGGGGATTCGATCGTGATGAAATTCCGCATGAAGATTTATTCACCAGAGCTTTTCTGGGGATTTTGAAATAATCGTAGATACGACAAAACTACAAGAAACCATAAAGTTCAGTATAACAAAAAAGTTGTTTACACAATATTTCAAACCAACAATGGCTCAACAGAATAAAGTTCTGGAGTGGAAATTGGGACAGAGTTCCAGAGAAAATATCACCCTGTATATCAATATTCGAAATTGGCTTGTCACATCGTGTTAAGTCTGAATTGTAACATCTTTGCCATATTTCAGTTGAATAGCTTGTAAAGTGCAGATACTATGAGAATAAAATTTCAAAAAATTCAAAATTAGAAATTGTATCTCGAAAATGCGGTGCCATGTTAATAGGACTTTTTTTTAAATTAATCAAGGAATCTCCCCTCTTTTTGTACCAATTTTGGAATACCCTGTATGTATACAGTTTTGCGGTCTCTAAAGGGATTATTGAGTGTTGCGTTTGCAGTCCTTTTCAATAAAACCGATATAAGGAATAGGTGGAACTATACGATGTGACACAGTCTGATCCCCAGGCAGTGTTTTTGTGTTTTTTCGAATGATCTTTAATTAATAGAAAATAACATAATTGAATTTGAAAAAAATCGAATCTTTAGGTATTTCTTTTTCTCATATTGAAATGAACATAAGTAAGGTTGACGCAACTGAAAAAAATGAATATATGACACACTTCGGCTAAGAACGATACTTAAATTATGACTATCAGCACGACTTGCGTTTTCATACATACACAGTTTAAGGATTACCCAAGAACTCCCACGAAACCATTACTTTCCTCAAGTCAAATAATACACTCACAGTTGAATCTATAATGGACCGTTAGATCATGATCCTTTTGGTGTGTTCGTGTTCCACAAGGATATGAGATGAGCCTTGAATTACATACAGAATAACTCGAAGATTATATCATATTTGATTGCTCTATTAGCTAAAAGACAAGTCTAGGCAAATGTATAATTTGGTTCATACTTCGAAGGAAGTGCAACTCTGTGTAGGTGTGCATGACCTAGAAGCGCTTTTGGCGTTTAGTTTATGAAGAGTAAATAGATATCACGTGCCAGTTGATGCAATCTATGGACCTAAGAAAATCTCTGTTTGAAAGGGGCAAATAATGCTTCCGGTTTCAGTTAAACTTAGGGACAACTACACCGCTTCGTGAATGCCGATTGCTCCGTTGCCTTAGCACCACTCAAGGGGATATAAGTGCAATATTTTTGAAGGGGAGGAAGAGCCACCGCACAACGATTTGAGGGTCGGATTCAGCCTAACAATTTCTGGATTAAACGTCAAACATTCAAAATAACCGTCAAATTAAAAGCTCTTATTTAACTTGCACTGTATATGTATGAATATTTATTCGGGTGGAATCTTGCTACTGAATTTTGAAGCGGATATCTTCAACCGATTGAGCTGAAATTTTGTATGCACGTTTAATTGGCCATATTCACCGTCGCTATACAAAGTCTTTCACGAGGAATTTCACCCATATTTATACGGGAAACTACTGAACGTATTTTCATGAAATTCAGCACTTATAAGTATTTCACGATGCTGATGAAATCTAAAATATTTTCAAGGCATGAGCACCTCCGGTTTTTCCGGAAATGACGTCAACTTCCGTTTTTCAAATTAGAACACCATTTTTTCATTGCAGAAATAGATTCCTTAGAAAATTTCAAGTTATTTTGATGTAACATTTTTCAGTTTTGGTTGGAAAATTCTCTCTGAACGGGAAAATTCGAAAAAAAAATCGAAAATAGAGCTCCGCTGAAACAAGAATAACTTCGAGGTTTTTGGATGGAAAATTTTCATTTTTGGGATTTTTCAAGATGTAAGATTGATGTATCCACTTTGAAAATCGAAATCGCGATTCATGATACAGGGGGTGAAAAAATCGCTTTCAAAGTTAGGGATGACAAAATCGTGAAAAATCAATTTTTTCAAATTAGAACCCCATTTTTTTATGGCAGATATTGAATCTACGTTGAAAAATAATGTGAGTGTATGCATTACACCCTTGCCCTAAAGTGGATATTTTCTGAGTTATTCACAAAAAACTGTTTTTCGTCTTGAATTTTCAGCTATTTCTTTTCCCTTCACGCCAAAAAGATGAACTTTTCAGGAACTGTTACTTAAACCATGGTTTAGATTTTACTACCCTAATATGCAAGAGAAAAAAGTTACAGGTTGTTCCTAAATAGATGGCGAATTTGGATTCGAATTTGTATCGGAAACCTCTTTATTTGAACTAATCGGCCATCGGTTTTCTCTCCAGTGATAAATAAATAATTCCTTATGAACCATATGCAAAAACTTACCATGTTTTACATTCTTTTTTTTTAATGATAGATATCATTAATTACATCTGCCAAATTCCTCTTTATTCAGTAGCATTTTGTGTTTACTATTAATTTGGGGATAATTCGTATTAAGTTATAAAATCGATCACTATGCCTAATTTTACCAATGAAGATTATTTAAATCTCATTCTACTTCATGGAGAATGTAATAAAGTTGTAGATAGAACGATTCGACATGTTCATTGAGAGGTTTCCTGACCGACCCAGACCAACGAGAGATACCATTAACAGAACCATGACAAACTTGAGAAATGTCGGATCTTTCGTTAAGAAAACTATACACAGAGAAAAAAGTGTAGTAGAAGATGAGAACAACGAAATTACAGTTCTTGCATATTTTCGTGTGATTCCTCAAAATTCTCTCAAAGATGCCGAGATTGATCTGGGATTATCTCAATCGAGTGTTTGGAGAATATTAAAAAAAACATAAAATGCACCCATATAAATTCAATAGGGTACAGCATTTGAAGGAAACTGATTTCGTCAGGAGAACAGAGTTTTGCGAAGCTATGATGATTCGATTTCAAGAGAATGAAAACTTTTTGGACTGTATAATTTGGACAGATGAATCTAAATTCACAAAGAATGGTTCTTTCAATAGGCATAACAGTCATTATTGGGATGAAGAGAACAACCACCACTTCAGACAATGGAACTTTCAAGAGACCTGGAGTTTCAATGTTTTTGCGCCATCAAAAATAATGCAATTCTCGATGTTCACATTTATGATGGGACTTTAACTGGTAAGATGGAACACTACACATGTTTGCATTATTTAAAGAATTTTCTCCCTTAGGAGATAGATATTCAGACATATTGACTCAAATAATTGAGCCGCTAGTACAGAACCATAATGACTTATGGTATCAACAAGATGGCGCGCCTCCACACAATTCACTCAATGTGTCAAATATCCTCTACAGGCTATTTGAAGATCGATGGTTGGCGAACAATGGTCCACATCTTTGGCCACCACGTTCTCCCGATTTAACTCCTTTAGACTATTATGTTTGGGGTAGGATAAAAAATATTGTCTATTCAACTCCCCTGACTGATAAAGAGGACTGCATAGAACGAGTCAGAAATGCGTTCAGGTTTGTTTAGATTTTTAGATTCATAGTTTTGAAACTCAATTTGGTTTTTAGACACTTTTGCAGATCTCTTCCTCCCGATGAAATAAGAAGAGCAACGCACGAAGCATTCCTGAGACGTATAAATAAATGTCTAGAAATTAACGGTCAAAACTTTGAGCATCTTCTCTAGTTATAACTGCGAGAGTTTGCCATGGTTCTCCTAATAGTAACTTGAAGTCGGTTTCAAGAAGGGGTGAAAAATCTACAGCATGGTTCAAATAACAGTTCCTGAAAATTTCATCTTTTTGGCGTGAAGGGAAAAGAAATAGCTGAAAATTCAAGACGAAAAACAGTTTTTTGTGAATAACTCAGAAAATATCCATTTTAGGGCAAGGGTTTCAATATCTGCCATAAAAAAATTGGGTTCTAATTTGAAAAAATTGATTTTTCACGATTTTGTCATCCCTAACTTTGAAAGCGATTTTTTCACCCCCTGTATCATGAATCGCGATTTCGATTTTTAAAGTGGATACATCAATCTTACATCTTGAAAAATCCCAAAAATGAAAATTTTCCATCCAAAAACCTCGAAGTTATTCTTGTTTCAGTGGAGCTCTATTTTCGATTTTTTTTCGAATTTTCCCGCTCAGAGAGAATTTTCCAACCAAAACTGAAAAATGTTACATCAAAATAACTTGAAATTTTCTATGGAATCTATTTCTGCAATAAAAAAATGGTGTTCCAATTTGAAAAACGAAAGTTGACGTCATTTCCGGAGGTGCTCATGCCTTGAAAATATTTTAGATTTCATCAGCATCGTGAAATACTTATAAGTGCTGAATTTCATGAAAATACGTTCAGTAGTTTCCCGTATAAATATGGGTGAGGTTCCTCGTGAAAGACCCTGTATAGGGTAATCGATATATTATTTCTGTGTTTCCCTTCGGTGTGACAGCTCATATCCATAGAAACGTGAAAATCTCGCTGTTCCACCAACTAAGATACTAACCCATTAGTTTAAGCTGAGTGGCAAGGCTAATATCATTCCATTATAATGTAAGTTGTATGGGAAGAAGAACCCATGATTGATAAATATAGCGCGTTGGTTATTTCCAATTAGGAGTTTAGCGAGTGAATCCGGACACAGAACATCTAATAAATACGGATACGGTTATACAATTGAGTGACTTCGGAGCAGTAATGGTGAGAAAAGTTTCAACGTTGGCCATCGATAATATTCCATCTGCTGACACTTTCCTCTCCGTGTCTGCTCCCACGTCACGTAATTGTTTATCTGTATCCGTGTTTATTAGATGTTCTGTGTTCGTATTCTCTCGCTCCACTCCAGGTTGGAAATAACGAACGCGGTTATAGATACATCTACAGGGTGCGTCAGCGAGGCATACGGCTTAAATAGCGCCTAAACTGTACCCTGTGGAAAAAACTTATATGACATGGTTATGAGGTTGACAAAAATCTACAAACTGAAAATAATTTCACATATAAAGACAAATAAAGACGTTTATTATTATTCTTATTATTATATAAAGGTTGCGCCAAAAAAAATTTATGGAAAAATAGTTAGTTTTTTCAAATTGCATTTCATGGCATAATTCTTTCGAGGACAATAAGAGCTTTACATCCATACCTCATTATTCAAAATATCATCACGGCGTTGCCACATAATTCGTGTAGGATATTTTCAGTGTTTTAATGGGTTCATCAAATCGAATATGCGATAATTCCATTTCTTCAAATGGAACTTGTCTATATTCCTTACAGAGAATGTCCTATACCTTCTTAACTCGCTTTGTTTTTGAGATATTCCACATTTAAGTATAGGGCATACTCTGTAAAAAATGTAGACATTCGAAAATCAAATTTCATGAAAGAGAAAAATACAGATTTGTTAGTTATCGCATATTTAATTTGAGTAAATTGGTAAATTTATATTTGACACTCTGTATAAAAAAAAACTTAAGATATTTACCGAATGATAAAGCTGATACCTTGAGCTAACTACTGTAAATTTTGCGTTTATCTAGATTAAACACAGCGTTCTTATGAGAGTTTTGATGAACCTCTTAAAACAATTAAAATATCCTTAATATACGAATAATGGGGCAAGCGTACCTAATGAAATTTGATAAATGAGGTTTGAGTGTGAAGCTCTTGTTGTACCTCGAAAGAATTATGCCATGAGTTCCATGAGTGCTCATTTGAAAGAACTACCTATTTTTCCATAACTCTTTTTGACGCACCCTGTATATGTAAAATTATTTTTAGTTTATTTTCGACAACCTCACAACCATATTATATAAGTTTTTTTCACAAGGTACAGTTTAGGTGCTATTTTAGCAGTACCTACGCCTTGCTGACGCACCCTGTATATTGATGAATAATTTGATTTGAAGGAATTGAGGGAATTCGTTGGTAATGTTTAATACATAGAAGCCTGTATGCGGTAACAAACCTTGATCATTAACTAGATCACAAACAATCAAGATATGGATTTTTTATACAATTGCTCGATTTTCTATCTCTTCCGGTAGAACTGAAGCGAAAAAACTAAGTTGAAGTATTATGAATTCAACTTAACACTAATTATTGACACTTAATGTATATCATTTCTTCTACCGTAGAAATGATTATAAATATTCACAGTATTGGCATTGATTCTGATCCAATCAGACTTCGGCTCAGCTTCAGCTTGTTCGGACATCTCTGTACTGGTTCCCTTCGTCGAACATCTCCGAACTATGTTTTCCTGGATATTCCCTGCACATTCTTCCATATCTGGAATCAATTCTTCGATTTCAGCATTCAGTGACATCTCACATACGTTCAGAGAACCAATTTGGATGGACTGGACCTGCCGGTTCTCGTTCAATTCTTCTTCCTCATCATCCATTTCCGGAGGAGTTTGGTTCAATTGCTCCACTTCTGTTCGCTCTGGAATCGGCTCCAATCTATCTGAATCGGCAGAATCACCACGTATTGGAGAGATTCTCGAGTATATCTCCTTCTCAGGAGATGAGTCTTTTCTTGACCTTCCAGGTGGTCGGAAGAATTTGACTTTCCGTTTGCACTTTCTTTTAATGACTGGAGCAACGGAGGATGTCTTGTTACTGTCAAATGTAGAGTTCGCGTATTGGTTATTCGTGATAGGTTTCAAGAACGTGCTGTAATTAGTTGTTGTAACTGCTCTCCCGATGTTTCTCGAGCTATTTTCATCATTTTCGGTTTGATTTTTCGATTCCTGCCTCCTCTTACTCTGTATGTATCTTGTTATGGTACTTTTGTCCAGAAGTACAACAGGAAGTTGTGTTATATCTTCTTCTATCACGAAATTTTCTGTTTGAGTGGACATGTCAATACTAGACCGCACAGTTCTCCGACTTTTAGATTTTTGGGTAACACCCTCCGCATTTCGTCTCATCATTTAAAATATTCTGAATTAGAATCTCTGTCACTTTTGACGTTTGAAGTCGAATATTTTTCATTGCTGACTTTTTCCATTTATTGATAATGAAAGTTCGCTTTAGACTGTTAATGGACAATAGATCAAGTATTAGGTACTCTCAAGGCGAAGTTATATTTCTTCACTTTTCATTCAAATCAATCACGCTTAGTGCATACTAGTAGATTTCAGGGGATTCTCAGTGAACTACGACCTCAAGGTGGGAGTTCAATATAGGGTGTTTTTATTTAAAGTTGCATTTGCGAATGGTTTCACTTTGAGAACTAAAATTTTGTGGGTAAACTCAGAAAGGATTGGAGTTCTCAATGAAATACCTAACTGAAATCGATATAATTTCGACAGTTCATTCTTTTCATTCAAAAACAGAATAAAATAAGCCAACTCATGCTTCTCTTCGATTTCAAATGAAAGACCCATGAAAATAGTTCATCTTTCGATTAAAAGTGAATCTACAGATAATTTTGTTCGAAAACCAACTTGAAATACGGAATTGGCAGAGAATGGCCAAATTGAAATATACAGGGTGATTTTTTTAAGTGTTTCATTAGACGTATTCGAGAAAGGAATTGCGATACGAATTCTGAATTTTGTATTTGAATTCAATTTGTAAAATAATTTCAAGCGGAATCTACTTTCGGTGCTACCGGAAACGAACGTGAACTTCGTTATTTCGAATGCAACACCCTGTATATCTAAACATATTCGAATTCTTCCTTTAATTCTGCAATGATTCGATTTACGATATGCGCAACCAGATCGAGCGATATTTGAGTTATAGCCTGATTGTCTAAAACAAAATTACAAAATTTTTAATTTGTATCGCAATTCCTTCCTCGAATGCGTCTAATGAAACACTTAAAAAAATCACCCTGTATATCGAGCAATAATTCCTGCTATACCTATCAATTTCAATCATTTCATAGTTCAGTGATTTTCGGATAGAGAGCGCCATTGTACATTTCATTCATGAGGAGAGATATATTCATAGACCTTATAAGGATAATGTAAGTTCTATGGAGATATTCCATAAAATGCACGGTAGTGCCTCTATCGGATTAGTTTCCCTACTCGTTGTGATCGCCGACTTCAAGGTAAGCGTTCAATGTAGTGTGTTTTTATTTCAAGTTGCATTGGAAAATGATTTCACTTTCAGAACTGAAATTTTGTGGATAAAATCGGAAAGGATTGGAGTTCTTAGTGAAATAATTGAAATCGATTTCATTTCGAAAGCTCTTTTTTTTCAAAAATAGAAGAAAATGGGCCAACTGATGCTTCTGTTTTATATCAAACGAAAGACCCATCTACAGATAATTTCGTTCAGAAAAACTACTCGAAATACGGAATTGGCAGAAAACGGCCAAATTCAAAATAAATGGAGGAAAAAAGTTCCTGCTTCACCCACAAATTCACTCATTTCATTGGACGGTGGCGCCTCTATCGGGTGAGTTTTCCTACGGGCTCTGAACGGCGACCTTAAGATCTATTGTACCAGAGATATTTTAGCCACATATAGATAGATTTTGACAGCTGTTGTCAATTTTGAAAATCCAGATTAATTCGAATTTCACTGAAGAATTCGAAGATAAGGTATCACTATACCTTATCTTCGAATTCAATTCGCGTTAATGGTCATAACACACTTGATGAAGTACACCACTCGCCTCACGGCTCGTGCTGCAGAATTCATCTGCCTGTGTTATGACTTACATAACCGCTCATTGAACAATATACTATTACCTATGATGATTTTCAATGGAGGAAGTTTGCTTGTATAAGAATCTTTTGGGTTAGCGAGGAAAATATAAACAAACTATTGATATTATATATTTTCAACAGAGCTGAATTCGGAATAAAGGTGAAGGAAAGAAGGTTTCTCTCGCCCTCATAAAACTGCACGTCGAATACTAGACTGTAAAAAGAAAGCCATCAGCGGCGCTAATTAAATTTTTTTCGTCTTTCGCATGTTCGTAATCGGGAGGTGCGATTAAAAAATAAAAAGCAAGTTTGAACGGTCTCTTATTTACTAGCGGTGTATGAAATTCTCGAATGACAGTTGATCATTATCTCAGATTCGAAGCCCAATCTATAAATGCCTTGATGAACAGTCTCATTAGAATCCTGCGGCGCGAATCGAATTCTCCATGAAGTGTTAACGAACAGGAAATCACTTCGACAGTTCAATTAGCTTGGCCTGAACTGGTACACGCAATGAGTGCAGTATTGGAATATTGGCGAGATGATTGATATACAGGGTGCGTCAGCAAGCCTTATGGAAAAATGACAAAAATCTACAGACTAAAAATAATTTCACATACACAGGATATGCCGAAAAAAAATTCACGGAAAATATGTAGTTTTTTCAAATGGAACACCCTATATTTCATGGCATAATTCTTTGGAGGACAACAAGAGCTTTACACTTATAACTCATTTTTCAAATTTCATCACGGAGTTGCCGCATAATTCGTATTTTTAGGATATTTTCAGTTTTTTGAGGGGTTCATCAAAACTCTTATAGCAACCGCTGTTTTCAATCTAGATGAACGAAATTTTTACAGTGGTTAGCTTTAGGTATCAGCTTCATCATTCGCTAAACGTCTGAAGTGTTTTTTACACAGAGTGTCTGATATAAATTTACCAATTTACTCAAATTCAATATGCGATAACTCTATTTTTTCAAATGGAACACCCTGTTTTTTCTCATTCATGAAATTTATTTTTAAAATTTTTCACAAAGTATTATTTTTCTTAACGAATGTGAAATATCTCAAAAAAGAGCGTCCAAGTATGGAACATACTGTGTAAAAAATGTAGACATTTGAAAAGCCAATTTCATGAAAGAGAAAAATACAGTGTGTGCTTTTTGAAAAAATCGAGTTATCGCATATTTAATTTGAGTGAACTGGTAAATTTATAAGAGAGACTCTGTATAAAAAAAAACTTCAGATGTTTACCGGATGCTGAAGCTGATACTGCCTGATACCTTAAGCTAGCTACTGTAAAAATTTCGTTCATCTAGAATCTAGATAGAACACATCGGTTTCTATAAGAATTTTGATGAACTCCTAAAACACTAAAAATATCCTAAAAATTCGAATTATGTGGCAACGCCGTGATGAAATCGAAAAAATGAGGTCTAAGTGTAAAACTCATGCTGTCCTCGAAAGAATTATGCCATGAAATACAAGGTATCTCATTTTTAATTTGTAGATTTTTGTCAACCTCATAGTAGACCAAGAGCCAGTGACCAATTTTCATATGTCATTTCAAAACTCACCAAAATTTACTGGTTTAATATTCAATATCTGCTCGAAAATAAAAACCATTTCTGCCAGCTCATAATGGCCGGAGTAGACTACCATTAGCGCTCAAAGAGGCCAGAAAATTAGCTTCAACTATGTCATAGTATCATACACAAAACTTTTAGGAATTGTTATTGATAATATATTGAATCTATAAAAAATAATGACAGAACTTTTCCGTCCCTCCTAAGTGTTGGCAGAACTCTTTGAAAATTCATTAAGAACAGCTGTACTTATGTCATTTCAGTACGCTTGAAATTTACAGGAAATAAAGAAAATGTGTCTAGAAAGCGAATTATAATCATGACAGAAATTTTTCACATCACGAACCATCTGCCACAACGAGAAATGTTGTCGCGCAAATGCGAGCGAGATGAGCTTATTCATATTTGCAAGTCAGAACTAGAGCGCATACATTTACGAGACTCAAAAGTTGATAGAAAATTATGTGGAGGAAGCTAAAATTCTCTTATGAAATTATAGAATATGTTTTCAGTTTCATTTACCTGATCCGATGATAAGGGCATTCGCTATGTACTCGTAATACTAAAGCTCACTGTGAAAGTCTTATACTCTCTTTTACTACTCTTAGTCTACCCAAATTTTGGGGTTTTAAATGCCCTGGTGGTTTATATTTTACCCCTTAATGTGACTGAGATCTTACCCTTCTTTGAATGTTTCATAAGTAACACAGGTATAATCAAGACCTCCTCAATCCATTCGAAAAATTCTTGGAGCTCAGTTCAGATGATTCTTCATTCATTGAAAATGTCAACCAAGATGTCGACGATGAGGAAACAAATTTTGAGGATGCGTAGGAAGAGCATATTTTTTCGAATAGTTTATTACTAAATAAATTGTTGTAATGTTAAAAATAAACACCTTCAATTCCTTTAATTTATTCCTTTGATTGACAATAATACATGCCCAATATGCGCTCTAGGTCTTACTTGCAAATATGAATAGCCCATTTCGCTCGCATTTGCGCGACAACATTTCTCGTTCTAGCAGATGGTTCGTGATGTAAAAAAATTCTGTCATGATTATAATTCGCTTTCTAGACACATTTTCTTTATTTCCTGTAAATTTCAAGCGTACTGAAATGACATAAGTACAGCTAATCTTAATGAATTTTCAAAGAGTTCTGCCAACACTTAGGAGGGACGAAAAAGTTCTGTCATTTTTTTTTATAGATTCAATATATTATCAATAACACTTCCTGAAAGTTTTGTGTATGATACTATGACATAGTTGAACCTAATTTTATGGCCTCTTTGAGCGCTTATGGTAGTCTACTCCGGCCTTTATGGGCTGGCAGAAATGGTTTTTATTTTCGAGCAGATATTAAATATTGAACAAGTAAATTTTGGTGAGTTATGAAATGACATATGAAAATTGGTCACTGGCTCTTCCTCTATAACCATTCCATATAATTTTTTTTCACACGGTACAGTTTAGGCGTACGCTTTGCTGACGCACCCTGTATATAGTGTGTTTTCGAAATAAAAGTTGATCAGTAGTTTGAGAAGGACCTCATGGATTTCGGATTGTGAACAACGGATTAATCAATAATTCAAAAAGGCCTATCTTTATAAATTTCGAGCGCGGTTTCACCTACGCAAGGTTTGTGATCTGGGATTGCAGCTTTTTGGCTGTACGCCTGAGGAAGGTACGAAAATGCGAACCAAATCCTAGAAAATATAAAAAGAACCGTTAGCACTCTCTCAGCAAACACCTCGTGCAGAAATACATGAAATGGTCGAGGGCTATATGATTTTGTCACGATGTCTTTATTTTCGAATACAAGCCGCGAATGGTCTCAATCGACTAAGTTTGACTTATTGGTGGCGAATTCGTCGTCGAAATCAATTCTTTCTCGATACCTATTGACTCAAAATGCTACGCTAAGATACTATGACACTTTTTTTAATAAAACGCGTTGTCTCAGTTTTTCTTTTATGAATATCAGTTGATCTGTCTGAGGTTTCATCAATTTTCATTCAGAAACCACAGACCTAATAAGCTTTATAATTTCTACGCATATATTAGATTCACTTTCACAAAGTAAAACCCGGTTGGCCATAATGTAGGTTTATCGAGTTCTTTTACTCAAAACTAACGAAGGTTGGCACTCGTGAAAATCCAATAATTCTGAGAGATGTTGCCAATGCTATTCTATTTATAGATTTCACTTCGTAAATGGGACACAGGATTGTGAATGTGTCGGAATTCCATGGCAAACCGCTATACTTTATAAAAGTGAATGAAGTATACCTATCCGTGAAATATTTCCAGTATCAAGAAAGAAAAAAGTTTCAACATTCGCCAGGTCTTTGGAATTATTTAATTCACATAATATTTTCTCAAATTCATTATTATTCCAGAGTAAATGAACATTTCGGTAAATACGTAAATACTACGATCCCTAGGTATGAACGAACAATCTGCGCACGTATCTGACAGAAACATGACTATATAATAACCTAAAATTTACAAATATACACGGTGAAATGTGTCAGAATGTCATGGCCAACCGGGATACTTTGTAAAAGTGAATGGAGTATAGGTTATTTTTTATAGCAAATAAATTGGTAGCATTTTTACCGACTACAATTTTTTTTTAACTATTTCTGATAATCAACATCGTTCGAAAAATAATCTTTTGATAACTCATCTTATGTTTCATTATTTCTTGACAGATGAAAGATTCAAGTTACCCAAGATTAAATGGAATTACGTAGTAATTTTGACCTGAAATGAAGGGATCAACTTCCAATACCGAAACCCTTGTTTTTTCATTATTGATAATAATAACCTAAACCTGAATGATTTAAAAGGTACAAGACTTTAGAATGGTAATCAAAGCACAAAGTCACTAAAATGTAACTGTTCCAAAGATAATCAGAACCTCAATCAATGTGAAGATCTCCTGAGCAAACTTCATATAATACAGGGTGTTTTACGGGTGACCTGGATCTCGATTACTCTTAGGCAGTTGATTTTTCGGATTTTTTTCAACGCGAAATCATCAAGGTCAATTGAAGTTATATTTTGAAATCTACAAGGTGACCGAAAATGTGAATAAGTTTTTTTAACATCTCATGTATTTAAAATTTTCTGTTTCGCTTTTTCGTAAATTTGAGGGGTTCGGAAAAAAACTCGACTAAGCTATTAATAAACTTGATTTTACTGACCAAACGAATAGAAAATAATACACATCACATCAAATTCATCAGTACTATTAAAAAGATATCAAATATTTCAACTACAAAACACTGAAATCATATCAAATGTTTCATTCGATTACCATCTTCTTGAACACAAAGTGTTAGACTCTCCCACGTCAAATAACATGTTCGGCGTTATGATTCGAAATGCATTATCCATTCTTCCCTTCATATGTAGGGTGATAACTATAAAGTATATTTTCAATATAACACCACAAAAAAATTCCACTGGCGCAAGTTCAGGAGAATTAGGTGGTCAACTTCCATTCCATAATAAATCTTGCTTGACCGCAACACCATTATTGAGATCTTCATATGAGTTTTTCAGATATCGAATAATATTTCTGAGCATTTTCCCACAAATATTTCCAAGTATTTCCATGAATATCGCTAATCATAATAGTAGGTTAACTAGTTGAATTAAAAATCGAAAATTACTGGAAAACTATTAGGTTTAGGTACAGGGAAACCCAATGAAGATAGTTTCGATATTAATTTTTACGTTCAACAAGATACAGAAATACTGGGTGTGCCATTTGGAATAAGAAAGTTTTTGACCATTATTTGTAGTTAATGTTTGAATATTAATTATAATCACTCAGTATATTTCAGAGTTAAATTTTATTCTTCTGCATAAGGGTAGCCAATATGTCTACACGAAAAAACATTGTCTGTCTCGTTGGCTTGAAGGGTTTATCATTAATTGCAAAATGAGAACCGCGTCTGGGGTGCGCCACCCTGTATACAAGTATAACAACTATACTCAGTATCACAGTTGAACTATCTTCATGGGTTTTTCGTTTGAAATAAAAAAGAAGCAGGAGTTGGCTCATTTTTTCTATTTCTGAAAGAAAAAAATGAACTTTTGGAATGAGATGGATTTAAATTATTTCATTAAGAACTCCAGTCCTTTCTGAGTTCATCCACAAAATTTCAGTTCTCAAAGTGAAAACATTTTCAAATGGAACTTGAAATAAAAACACTACATTGAACGCCCACCTTAAAACGGGAAGATCAGTATCCAGGCCAAAACAAGATTTCCTAAGGAGAAAACGTGCAATCGTGCTTTTGCACTGTATTGCCTTTTCAAGGTAATTGTTGAGAAGATCCTCCTAACGACAGTAGTTGTTGTGATTTGAATAGCAGGATTTTGTATTCAACTGTTTCAAGTTGACGGCTACGGAAATCTTCTGGAGCAGAAAGAAGAACTCTCAATTCAATATCTTCATTAGTCGCTAGCTTGTTGAGCTCATGAATAATAATTGTCACTTGAGCTAGAAATTCGTATAATTAGGTGAAAAGCTCCCGATTTCTATTAACTTACAAATACAGCTGTGTTCCTGATAATATCTACATAATATAATATAATATTAATTGTATTTGTTTCATGATAGTTATTTTCTTTCAGACCCAACGTATGCCGTTCGAATTATGCCAGTTTTTGCTGTCCTGGTTGGTCAAGGCATAATATTTTGGGATTATGTATAATTCGTGAGTATTTCTTCAATTATTTTTCACAATGAACGTCGTATACAGGGTGTCCCAGAAGTCGCGCAACTCATTCGAAAGTGAAAAATATTTTAAGCCCAAAAATACATTTTCGGAATTTTTTGATATCGTAGTTAATAACTTATCAATTAATGAAAGTGGCCAACCAGGAGCGCCCTACAGAAAAATAAGTAGGCAGTGGGGACGCGAGAGTGAGACGCCAGTCTCGGTTTACTGCGTGAAAAGCCGGCAGCAGCTCTGGCGTCTCACTCCCGCGTCCCCACTGCCTACTTATTCTTCTGTAGGGCGCTCCTGATTGGTCACTTTCATATATTAATAACTAATTAAAACTACGTTAGAATATTTTTCACTTTCAATCCTCTCAATGGGGTGCGCAGTGTCACAGGGAGGTCTCTTGTTCGTCAGCAAATCAATGAATCAATGGGGTGCGCGACGTCTGAAACACCCTGTATAAATGAATTGTTGCACGATGCATGTCCGCTGATCGCGTCGTAGTCGGGAACTGCAATAAAACTGATACATGATTTTTCTACGACTAAAAATAAGTTTCTACCTCACCATCCGAACTAGACATCTTCAACAGCTCCACTGAAAAAGATTAAAATTCATGGATGAAATAATTTACCGAAACGTTATCGCAGTCGTTGGCAGACACTGCAACGGATTGGTGATGTAGGTGTGACCGTAGCCGGCAATCTCCCTGCCACCCCTACATCTACATGTTATTATTTTTTTTTTCAACGCCAGTGTGAGCGGAAAACCCTTTATAGACGCCGAGTGGGTCCGCACTCTCGGTAGGTGAGAGTCCAAGATCTCGTTTGGCTACTCACTAAAAACCCCTCAGGCTCACACATTCCATGGAGGAGTCCCTTAACAAAAGAGATGAGCTGCAAGTGGCTTCTAGAGTTCATGAGACCTGATGATATGAAGTGACCCGAGCAACACTGCTTTCTGCATTGTGTGCGCCAATACCTCGGCCAGTGATCTGCAGACCGGAATAATCTTCAGTTCATCTACGTAGTTAGCACTCATTCTATTGAGACATCTTATGATCAGTACGACTTTCCTAATTTTATGACCTGGGTTTAAAGTCCCAAGCTCGAACATAAGTTCTTCTTTCATCGCATTATTTTCAGCAGGAAAGGAGAATTCCACGACAAACTCCTTCAGCTCCTTGTCCAGCAGAAGTAAGTCTGGCTTAATAGCATTGATCTGCCGTGTTGTTGAGACAGGATAGGATAGTTTTAGCATATGCGAGCTCTATTGTTCTGGATCACCGCTTCAATTTCCAGAGGCACATATGGTAGCACCGGTTCTTTGTCTATCCCATACGCGGCTCTCAGATGGAAGTATAGAATTCGGAGTGCCGCATTGTGTCTCTCTACATATCCTGATGGAGCATGGACTCTGCAGGCGGAAAGGATGTGCATTATCGTGTCCTGTTGCCTATGACAAGCTCTGCAAGCTATTGGGGTGTCTATTTTTATTATGTTCATTTTATACCATCTCGTATTCAGCACTCCATCTTGACACGCCATCACAAATCCCACCGCCTCTGACTTAAGGCTAGCTGACCTTAGAAGGGCGAAAAACAATTATTCTTCAGACAGGTCCTGAAAGGAGTGCAAGTTCTTACTCATATGATGTTCGAGTAATGTAACCGACTGAGACTTTCGGATCAGGCTTGCTAGGCTTCTTTGGTCCGCTTGAGTGACCGCTGTTCCAGCGAGTGATCGATACGCCGGTTATGCTAAGCTTCTCCACGGCCGTTTGTGCAGCTCAGAAGAGAAAGGCTCCATGGTTCGCAATTTCATGCTGAGCAACAAATTTCAGAAGCGGATTTTCACTTCTTAGAATCCTTACTACCACTTCCTATGCTTGTTGATAGTGACATTCCAAACATTGCAATCCTCTACCCTCTGGCTTCGGGGAAGGTAATTATTATCTTTCATCATCGGTCTCCCGGTCTCAGCTTGAGCTGGTATTTCTTCTATGAACCAGTGAAAAAACATTTCAGTTCCTCCCACTAGTTCAGGAATTTCCGCACGATGTGACAGGTTTGCAAAGCTACAGCCTGCTGTGCATATCCCGCGATCCTCTGGGATATCTCGATCTTTTGAAGATTTTTCTTAAATGATTTGGACATGACTCCCTCAGCCGAGATCACCAATGGAATAATAGTGACTTTCGACAATTGCCACATGTTCTTCAGTTCTATTGCCAAGTTCTCGTACTTCGTTATTTTTTCGGACTCCGTTTTCCGATGTTATGAGTCAATGGTACTGCCACATCAATTATCACCGCATACTTCTGATCCTTCTCAATGAACACAAGGTCCGGTCTATTGTAGTCCACTGTTCTATCCGTTGTTATGGGTCTGTCCCAATAGAGAACCGCTGCGTCCGTTTCCAACACTGCTGCAGGTTGATACCTATAATATGGACAAGTATCCAAAAAACCATGTCTTAGAGCTAACTGCTGGTGAACAATTTTTGCCACTTGGTTGTGTCGGCCCAGATATGCGTTATCGGCTAGAACTCGACAACCGGCGACTACATGTTCAATAGATTCGCCAACTACGCCACACTTCCTGCATTTGTCCTCCACGTTAAGCTTCAAACAGTGTTTCTCGTAGTTGCGAGTTCTTATAACTCGATCTTGGATAGCCGTCAGAAATCCCTCAGTTTCAGGATACAAGTGTCCCGCATTCAACCACGACAAAGATGCTAATTTATCGACATTTTCCCCTTCAAGGTGTTTGGGAAATCTGCCGTGCAAAGCTTGTTCTCGCCATGCACTTCTGTCCTCGCTTCTGGTAGTGATCTCAAACGCCATGTGTCGGTGTTGCAGGTTGAGAGGTGTATATCCCTTATCTTCTGTTGTCACCATTTCATCAGGCTATCCTGTGACTCGAGCAATCGCTGCCTTAGATTTTTCTCCTGGGTTCTGCAGAGTCTATAGATGTTCAACAGACCTCTTCCGCCATCACGCCTAGGAAGATAGAGTCTTTTGACCGATGCATTGGTGTTTAAACATCGAAATTTTGTCATAAGGCGACGGGTGAGTCGGTCCAACTCATTCAGATCAGCCTCTGACCACTTCAAAACTCCGAAAGTGTGGGTCAGAACTGGCGTAGCCCAAGAGTTCAATGCATCGATCTGGTGTTTTGCAGACAGCTTTGTGTTCAGTACTTTTGTAACCCTGCTCCTATATTTCGCCATGAACTCAGTTTTCAAACGAGTGTGATCAATTCGTTGATTTTGAGGTGTGCCTAGATATTTGTATGTGTCTTCTGGTGACATATTGAAAATGTCCTGAAATTGCTCGTGAGAGGTCTCCACTTTACCCTTCTTAATGTTGATAATGGCGCATTTGTCGAGGCCGAAGGACATGCCAATGTCACCGCTGAAGGTGCGTACTGTATCTATGAGCGAGTGAAGCTGGCTTTGGTTCTCGCTGAAGAGTTTGAGATCGTCCATATATAACAGATGCGATAATTTTCTCGGGTTCCCCATTGAAAGCCTGTAACCCTTATCTGTGCTATTCAGAAGTGTAGACAGAGGATTCAGTGCCACACAGAACCACATCGGCGACAGTGCATCTCCTTGGAATATTCCCCTCGATATTTTTATAGTTCCAGCGTTGATGTTATTAATGAGGATATTTGTTCTCCAGTTACTCATTAGATGTTGTAGTACGGCTCTTACTCTCGGGCAAACTTTATAGATCTCCAGGACTTTCATAAGCCAATCGTGGGGCACTGTATCGAAGGCCTTCTGATAATCGATGTAACATACACTCAAATTCCTCCTTCGTGACTGGGCTTGTTTTAAAACTACAGCGTCTATGGTAAGCTGATGCTTGCATCCTGCAGATCTTCGAGAGCATCCCTTTTGTTCCTCTTCCAGAATATTATTGGCTGCACAATGTCGATATATCGCATTATTTAGGAGCGAGGTGAACAGCTTGTACACCACTGACAAACACGTTATGGGTCTGTAGTTATCCGGCTTCCTGCGGTCCCCTTTTTTGTAAAGCATGAAGGTATTGCCCTGAGTGAGGAAAGTGGGAATCTTCAAGGGATCTTCTAGTGCCTCTGAGAAACATCTGGCCAGGCTGGGGAAACATGCTGTGAACTGTTTAATCCAGAAGTTGTGAAGTCGGTCAGGTCCTGGCGATTTCCAGTTGCTAGTGGATCTGATGATGTTGGAGATTTCCTCGGTTGTAAAGAGATCAGTTCTCATTTCAACGAGTTCTGATGTGTGGTGTTCAATGTCTCTTAGCCAGCCAGAATTTTCCTGAAATTGTTTACGTTCTGACCATAAGGAACTCCAATATTTCCGAAAGTCGTCTCTGCTGATGTCTGTATGCAGATTGGCGGATGTTTCGGATGGTTTTTCTAGACCCCTAAAGAATTTCCTCCTGTCTCTCACGTATTCAGCGTTCTGTAGTTTCCGCTTCGAAAGCTCATTGTATCTTCGTAAACGAGCACCTTTTGCTTTAGCTTTCTGTCTCAAGCGATCCTTCAGTTCAACAATCAGCTCTTCGTGTCGTGGAGATTCCATATTTACCCCTGCGAGTGTTGTTATTGTTCGCACCTTGCGCAGAACTTTGCGGGACCTATTATTCTTCAGGAACTCATTCAAGACATCCACCAGGTGGATGGTCCTGTCCTCGAAGTTTATCGACGTCCTGCATTAATCGTCTTTTCCAAGCCGGAATTTCACTTTTGACGTTTGATTCACTGGTTCTAGGCATGTAGCTCTTCTGACCATTTTGTTCAATGACTGTGATAGCAGCGCAGTACAAAGAAAAATGAACTTCTTCCAACGTCCTTTGCGTGTTCAGGTGTTCTGCCAATATTTCGTTGACTAACTGGATGTGATGTTTAGCCTTTGAGTTGAAATTCAATTTTGGCAGGATGGGGCGGTTGAGTGGATCACTAGATTCGTAATGAACCAGCTTGCTGTAAAAGATGTCGTGAAGCTGTTGATATTGTGGGCAATTTTGATTGGCAGCTTGCGAGACAGACAGTTCCTGTGCCGTTTCCGATGATTCTACTAACGGTTCGTTAGGCTCTTCATTCTGATTTCCAACAATCTCTTCTTGATTGATTGTATAGCCCATTTCTCTCTTGATCTCATCTAGTTCCTGTCTTGTCAAGTAGCTTTTCCTCATTATAACGTTTTTCCGATCAGCAATGTTTCCTTCCGTTAGTTGAAGTTCAGGATGCCTCCTGGTGAACTCGGTATAGAGGGAGTATCTCCATCCAGGAAGTGGTTTGTCATCGCAATTGTTCACGTAATAAAAAGCTCGCATTACTTCAATATTCATTTCGCGGCTCCACTTTATACGTGCATTGCGAGCTCCCCTGCGGGCAGTCCTCCTCACGGTGGACGAGCCAGCAGGTGGAGTGGCATTTTGATCTTCTGCCGTGTTTTGAGATTCCACTACCCGATGTTCTGGTGGAGCTGTATTTTGTTGTATGACAGGAGCCCGCTTCCTCAGCACCCTGCCACCGACGGCTCGCATGCTGTCATGCCCAGCGTCGGCTCTGGACATGCCCTGGCGCTCCCCAGGCAGCGACTCTATTCCGAGGCTTGATTCATTCTCCATTTTCATGGGTTTGCCACCATTTACCCTTGGTGGCCCAGGTGACTCGGGCCGTGGGGTCGTCACTCCCCATGTGGCATGGCCGAAACTACACCACACCCGTGCGGTTATTATTATTATTATTTGAACTAAGGTCGTTATGGCTCAGTTAGCCTTCCGGGAATAGCGACCACATGGATCTTTTGTTTACTACCCTACGCATTCATTAAAATTCAAGGAGGTGTTGATAAGACCGACAACATCCCTAGGAGCCTTGTCCGTTACCTCGTGGGTATCCAGGAGTGGTTTCCCCGTATGAATGGTTCTTACACCGCCAGTTTTGGACACATGCAAACCATGTGTTCAGCTGTTTCTGTCTCTGATCTACAGAGTCTACAAATCTTGTCTGTTGACTTCCCCATACAGTGACATGACAGTTCCTTGTCAGCAGACCTACTATCACCCTGAGCTCAGCTTGTGACAGCTTTAGGAGCCTACTGGTATAGGTCGATGAAATCATCACAAATTTCTTGGACTGAGTAAGTCCAGGAGTGTTTCTCCAGAGGGTTATTCTGTTGTTCAACTACCATTGTTGAACCGCTGTTTAAGTTTATTCAGAAAAGAAATATATGGGCACGATATAGAGCAGCAAAGATACATATAAATCAATATTCAATCATCACAATACAGGTTTTAATATAGAACCAACAATTTCAGTTATGGCAGTTTCACAACCGGAACAGATGACAAGGAAGAGTTAGTTCTTAGTTAGTTCGTTCACTCTTACGCACTTAAATCGGAAAGGCCATAGACCCGCACACGTTCTACACAAACACGCGCATCTCACAAATACCAATTGCTCTCTGCAGACGTCGCCAGAGGTAGCTTGGTGAAGCAGATAGACTCAGTCCGATGCTCTGCGGCTGAAGTCGCTATGGATGGACCATCCGCCCCGCAGGGTTGTTGTGACGAGGTCCCTGCGATTGTGGAGCGTTCTGATTCCCAGTGCATCAAGCAGCGCACTGCTCTCCCTACACCAGAAACCCCTCGCCCCAATGATGAAGGGGAGGATACTGATGGATTTGTCCGGGTACTGTCTCGCCGGCGCGCTCAGGAACTCAGGCTGATCATATGTAGCCTTTTTCAGAAGGTATGTCTCAGATAGCAGTCCTGGAGTCTTCCACGATATACCCACGTCCGCCACCACAGCTGTCTCATTTTTAAGGCATATGAGGTCTGGCTTGTTCAATCTTCCTCTATCATCCCTGATGTGGGGGGGGCTCCTCCAGAATTTCCCAACCCTTTCCTCTGGCAGCATCGGCAATCCGCTGAGCAACAAAATTGTGCCGTTGTATTCTCTTGGAGTGATCCGGGTGATCTTTTTGGAGCACGTGGGAGAAGGACTCAATTCTCCCACAGTTGCCCCGGCACATTCTAGCCTCTCTTGGACCGTATGGAAGGCCTCGCGTAGAAAGCGAGTTGGTCCTTAGTTTTATGGCTGAGATATAATCCTCTCCGGTCCACATCGGAGGCGGAGAGCGTATAGAGAAGTTGGCATCCGCTTGTTTCGTGCCTCCGCCATAGAATGCGCCCTCCAGTCTATCAGCGTTGCACTGGTCGATTGCGGTTTTGGTGTTCTGACCCGGTTTGATCATTCTATTTATCTTACTCATAATTGGATCGCCCTCAGCTATCACCTGCTGGAAGAGACCGCATTTCTCCCTAGTGTTGGCGAGTCTATCTCGCATGATTATTGGGATCTTCTTCGAGAAGGAGAAGATTACCAAGCCACCCAGCTTGACAGGGGTGTAAAGACACCCATCTATGCGTGGGCAGTATTGATCTTTTTGACTGCCCTTCGCATCAGCCTGTCTGTCCTCTTCAAAATCTTCAAGGTTATTGATGGAGATTGGAGGTAGTGTATTTATCTTGGTATAAGATGTAAGACCAAGATGGACATCTTTTGTTGAGATTTCAAAAGTGCCTTCATCACGCTGGATAATTGTGCATCCAGATTGGCCATATTGCAGGGGGTCACGCCTGTGTGAGTGTATATTTTACCGAGGTATTTGAAGGATTCGCCAACGGAAGCAAGTGGCGGAATAGAGCTGCCCTTGACGTAGAATTTGGGTGTTGGGTGGACGAACAGCTTCTTTTTCGAAGGCACCACTGCTAGAGAGAGGAAAGTACATTTAGCGGTGTTCAGTTGTAGGGAGCGCTCATCGAAGAATTGACATGCGTATTTGAGGAGGAACGCTCTTTGGTGTTTTCTGCTAATAACAGCAGGTTATCAGCATATCCCAGAACAGAAACGTTAGCTGTACACATATTTACACCCTTCCTTATTTTAAGGGACCATATTAGCTCGTCGAGCACCATATTAAATAAAATTGGGGAGAGCGGGTCTCCTTGTTTGACCCCTCTTTTGACGTCGAATTTGCCAATCTCATCCCCTTCGCAGAATAGTGTCGTCCACTGCTCCTCAAAGTTTGCCATTATGTAGGCGGCCGATCTGAGGTCAACTTTGAACCGTCTTAGAGCTCTCTGCATGGAATGGTGCGAGATGTTGTCAAATGCGTTTTTGAGGTCGAGTGTTATCACCGTCAATGGTTTTCCTTCTTTTCTCCTCTGCTTTATGATCTTCTGCAGGGTTATGGTGTTTGCGAAGCAGCCGTCCATATTGGTGAAGCCTCTCTGGCATTCATCGAGCTTAATCTTGCTGGTAAGCCTCATTGCCATAATTCTGTTGGGAACCCTCCCATGCTCTTCATAGACTCTCTGATCTGTGTGGCGTCTACTGGTGAATAGACGCTGCATGTGTCTATTACAGGGTCAACGATGTACGCAGCGTCTTTAGAGGAAGGTTCACCGAATATGTTACTTTATTCTCTTTTTTATATTGGTCTAAACTATTGATTAAAAATGAAGTTTCAAAATGAAATACAACAATCTGATGAATTCATCATTTCGATATCAAACTTTTATGTTCTTTGTGAACGACAACGAGAAAACAGGAAAGCAAAGAAAATGTGGGTATAATCAATTAGATGAAAGACTCTGATGTTTGAGTCAAGTAAAAACAACAGGAAAATGATATGCCTTAGCGTTTTTAAAGGTAAAGACACACAAAAAAGGGTTATGCCGAGATGACTGCCGGGTCGACGTACCGTCTTGTTTGTCATCAAAAACATGTCAGTCGCAGCTTTTCAGCCCGAATTCAATGAGAAATGAAATGAAATATGGATAGATCCGAATATGAGAGAAAGCCAGAAAAAGGCTATTCAATTTACTAATTTCCCGAATCTAGACGCTACAATGATTTCCATCAATCGGAAAGGACAAAATCAAAACACGAACTCGGTTCGTTTGTGACACTCCGCGAACTGTTCGTTTTGCCTACTTGTGCCGGGTTTCCACCAAGCGGACAGTACAAAAACAATACACAAACTCGGTCCTTTTGTGGCAGTCCGCGAACTGTTTGCGAACGTTCTAGAACTTTGGGATCGTTTTCTAAACTTGTTAGTGTGCTGCCGGGTTTCCACCAAGCGGACAGGACAAAAACAAAACTTGTTCCGTTTGTGACTGTCCGCGAACTGTTTGCGAACTGTTCTAGAACTTTTGGATCGTTTTTTCAACTTGTTAGTCCGCGACTCGAGTTTTTACAAGCACAAACAGTGTCCCGGCGAATGTGGTTAATTTCAAGGACTCATTGAAACGTATTCTTAAAATGTTTGTGAGCTTGGTGTAAACGTCCAGTTTGTTTTTATTCTCGTTGTTGTTATTTAGTAGTATAGTCCGATGTGGTGCATGAAGGGAACAAGTCGCAATGTCTGATGTTGAGTTTCACAACTTCACGCCCGGTGTCTCTATGTTCAATGAACGTTAATGTAAGTCATAATACACGCAGATGAATTTTGCAGCACGAGTTGTCAGGCGAGTGGTGTAATTCATCAAGTGTGTTATGACAAATACCGCGAATATAACACTATACTTTATCTTAGACTTCTTTAGTGAAATTCAAATAATTTGCATTTTCAAAATTGAAAACACTTGTCAAAAGCGATGTCTGTGATTGAGAATCGACTCGATATCGAATTCCGTAGAAAACGTCAAAAATTCACATTCTCCTAATGCAATTTTTGGATATCCGGACCCAAGAAAATGTAGAAATGGATGGCGAGAACGTTACCTTGATGTCTGAAATAGAGTTGCCAAACGATTCGACTTTCTTATTCATTTCGTGAGTAATTCAATTTTTCATATTTGTATTAGAGTGAGTTATAGGCGTGAGTTATTATAACTCACACTATTGGTTAATACTTTATAGAGACTTTTACAGATTCAAATCAGTTGAATAATGAAGAAAACACAATTCTCCCCACAGTTTATGGGAACCAAACTATATAACGCTCTACCTAACCATCTAAAACACCTAGAAAACTATATGTTCAAAAGAAGGATGAAGACATTCCTGATGGACACTCCACTCTATAGCATCGATGAATATTTTTCAATGTGTAAATCGGTTTGTCCTACAAGATGATTTTTCATGTCTTATACTTATTATTGTTATATATTGTATTATATTAGTGAAGTGTATTATTGACAAGTCATGTATGTTTTTGATGGCAAATATATTCTATTCTATTCTATTACACTGCGCAAAAAAATTAACGCACATTATGGAAATCTCAAATTTATTCTACAACTGAAGGTGTTCTCAATGATAATTATTTTTATCAGAATTATGCATGCATATGTTATCCACTCTCAACTTTTTTTCTTCAATACAGATGTTTTCTCCCAGCAGGAATAAAAAAAAGATGATATTATCAGATTTTGAATGTATTGGCTCCATTCTAAAATCAGTTGTTCTCGATCAATTCTAGTGATCAATAGTTTTTCTTTCGTTTGATTTTCTACACTGGATCGCTATGCAACGCGAAACACGCAATTTGACCCAAGAGGAATGTGCCCAAGCGGTAGTTTTTGCGAGAAGAAGGATGGACATACACAAGAATAGCAGAAAGGTTTGGAGTTTCCTATACAAGTGCGTCCAGAATGTTGCAGCGATTCAGGGAGACAGGTATGAATGTCCGAAAACCAAGACAGGGTAGACCACGGGTAACAACTGCCATTCAAGAACGTTACTTGAGAGTTTCTTCGTTGAGACAACGGTTTGCAACCGGTCGCCTTCTTCAAAATCAGCTTGAGCAAACCCATGAGGTGCAAATTAGCACTCAGACAATAAGAAATCGCCTCAGAGAATATGATCTAAGGCCTCGTGTCACGGCAAGAGGCCCAGCTTACCCCAGCCCATCGAAGGGCCCGTTTGGATTTTGCGAGAGAGCATATCTATTGGGAAGAGGCCGATTGGGAAAGAGTTCTGTTCACAGATGAGTCTAGATTCTGCCTCTACCATTGTGATCGACGTTTCCTTGTATACAGACCTCCACATGAAAGATATGCTCAGTGCAATTTCCTGAATACTACTGGTTTCGGGGGAGTATCGATTATGGTATGGGGTGGAATATCTTTGACTGCTCGCACAGACCTAGTGGTCGTTGATAATGGAGCTATGAATGCTGGGGAACATTCTTGAAGAGCATGTAGTGCCATTTGCCCCATACATTGGTGAAAATTTCAGTTTTATGGACGATAATGCCAGACCCCATCGTGCGCGCATCGTTCAGGAGTACCTTGAAGAGCTTGAAGTCTCTTGAATGGAATGGCCAGCAAGAAGTCCAGATCTCAATCCGATTGAGCAGGTTTGGGACATCCTCAATAGAAGGCTGAGAATCATCCAGCTACTCTTAATGACTTAGGAATCCAACATTTTGAGTATGAACCGTCGTTGCCGAGCTGTAGTTAACGCAAGGGGTGGAAATACCAAGTATTAAATCACTTATCAGCATTTCAGTATTTTGAAAATTGTTCATTTCTCTTCTTTCACATAAGATTCGGTGAAATTCTGAATTTTTCTTCCATTTAATGTGTCTTGTTTCGTTCAAAACCTTCCCGAGAGAACATAAAAAATAAGTTATGAAGTCAATGTAGAGTTAACTTTCATTAAAATTGAGATTTTCAGAATGTGCGTTAACTTTTTTGCGCAGAGTATTTTATAGGAGTAGATGAACTGTTTTTATCTACTCCCATAGAATAATATATCCATTATTCAACTGATTTTGATCAATAGTGTGAGGTAATAATAACTCACGCCTATAACTCACTCTAATACAAATAGGAAAATTGTAGCTTACGAAAATGAATACAAAAGTCGGCTCAATGAGTAACCCTATTTCAGACATCCAGGTAACGTTCTCGCAATCCATGTCTACATTTTCTCAGGTCTGAATATCCAAAATTGCATTTGGAAAACGTGAATTTTTGACGTTTTCTACGGGATTCGATATCGATTCGATTTTCGACCACAGAAATCGCTTTTGACAACTGTTGTCAATTTTGAGAATGCAGATTAATTCGAATTTTGCTGAAGAAGTCGAAGATAAAGTATAGTCACAACGAAGTCCAATTTCCTCATAGAGTATAGGGTCCAATTCGCAGTAATGGTCATAACACTCTTGATGAATTACACCCCTCGCCTGACGGCTCGGGCTGCAAAATTCATCTGCGTGTGTTATGACCTTCATTACCGCTCATTGAACAATATACTATTATTGCTTTCTGTTCATGACTGGTGTGAACATAATGCCCGTTCGAAACCCAACAGTCTTGGAACACTTTCAAAACTGTTCGAAATTTCTGTTCAAATGATCAGTTCGTGGTTTGTTTTGACCTGTCCGCTTGGTGGAAACCCGGGGTTAGTAGTGTTTTTACGAACACAAACAGTGCCCCGACAAATGTGGGTAACTTCAAAGGACTCGCGTCCTAGAACCAGTTTGTTTTTACTTTCGTTGTTGTTATTCACTGGTAGTATACTATAAAACTTCGATCAGTGCGTTTCACACTTCTGGCACAATTCTTGATATAGTGGTACCGAAACTTTCAATTAATACATATGGTACGAATCTCCTGTTGCTAGAAACCTCAGTGTGATGGTCGAACGTTCCTATTCTGGGATAGAGTCTATGTAGTTGGTGTTGTTCTTGCGAATGATAGTGCCAATTGAACATAAATAACAGATTTTCAAAATCTGTACTTGACAATCTTGAAAAGTTTTTAAGCTTGATCGAAGTTCACCTTCTACACTTATATCATCTCTTCTGAGATCCTGCAATAGTTTAGAAGTCACATTTCCTCCTTTTTGACTTAAAGATGGCCTCATCCAAAATCGACGTTCACTTCGGTTTTTTTTTTATCATAATAAATGTAACTGCTAGCAAAAATAAATCCTCGTGATCTTGTTTTCGGTAATTCGCTGCACGCCACATTTTCACAACTGCACGTCCGGTGTCTCTATGTAAACTGAATGAAGCTTAAACAAAACATAAACAGTTTGTATTGATTGCTGTTCATGACTGATGTGAACATGAAGTCCTTTGGGAACCCAACAGTCTTGGAACACTTTCAAAACAAAACTGTTCGAAATTTCTGTTCAAATGGACAGTTCGTGTTTAGTTTTTGACCTGTCCGATTGGTGGATACCCGGCAGCATATTCATATCCCACGCACCGTATCGCAGTCCGAATTCACCCGAAGCCGAAGTAAACTCTGAGTTTACGTTGAGTTTAAAACTCAACGTAAGAGATCGCGTCCGTTCCTGCTGTCTTGAACGTATTTTATGACCTGTATGGGATCGCTATCGCATTGTTACCAAATAGAGTTTTTGAAGAAAATGAGCGCAGATTTTTTTTGCAAATCGATGATTAAATAGAACGAAAACAGCCACAGAGAGGGAATTACATCAAGACCTTCTTTAACTACAATTAAAAAAATCAAATCTTGAAATAAAATGGGAGACTGAATAATGAAATGGTAAGTGCAATTTCTGAATGGATGAAAGAATCTAAGTCAACATAAAGAATCATTATTTATTTGATGAATGGAAATAATTGTAAAAAAGTTAATTGTGAAAAGATTTTAATAATCTCAACATATCATACCCAAAAAAATTTCATATTTATAAATTCCTTTTACCAATAGCTGAACATAATATATGGGCGGGCAACTGAGGGATTGCGGATTATATATAGAATGAAATTTATATCGACATATAGCTGAGCTCCTCATTTTCCTATTCATTCAGGTAAAATAGGGTTACTCTTACTCCTTACAAACTACTTTTTGTTATAACGATCTGAATCATCATTTGGACAGGGTTATTGGATGTTGTTAATTAGTTATTCCCAAATTTAGTTCTGATAACTATACCATTTGAGAAAAATGTGGAGTGATCTTATTCATTGAATATAATTTTCGAAAAAATTCTGTCCCCTTAACTTTCTGAATAGTCTTTCACTTCCACAAATTTTTCCAAGCAACGATGATCCTTATTTTTGTCTTTCGTATGTTGGACAACTTATCTCAATTAAGTGATATTCTTTTTTGATACCATTTTCCTTTTGACAACTTTTGAACTTCATAACTCCCCTATCAATTGTGTACATTAAGCTCAGTGATTCTTCTTTTCAACGGCTTTTTACTTTGTGTATCTTTGCAACAGAAACGGAATATAATATGTACCTACTCACAAAATTCAATTTGCTTGATAGCTATGTGAATTAAGATTAATTTGGTCAATTCGTTTCAGAAGTGGGAGGCCGAACTTATGAATCCAACAAAAGTAACTAGATCAATGACAACAACTATTAGAACACCCCTCAAAAAGTAAAAAAATATACCATTAAAGAGAAGATTTCGATCATTCTTTTGGCTTCAGTATAAAATCAATTCTAAATTTACTTATTTTTTCACCCCCATAAATTCATAACCTTGAAGCATTCACTCTTGAATAAGAGGTAGCCATTATTATTCGTGAATATGGAAAAACATTAGACTAAGGAAAAAACCTAATCGTTATTATTTGAAATGAAAAAAAATAAAATAATCGGGGTATCATTATAACGTATAATCCCAATTCATATTCCACGACTGATATCGCCAAATAAGACGCGATCACGCGCGTGGTTTATCGAGTAAGCTTCGGCTGTCTCCGAGCTGCGATACGGTACGTGGGATATGAATATGCTACCCGGCATAAGCAGGTGGTGGTAGTTGCGATCGGTGGAGCTGCACGCAGATGCGATTGAGGCCGCGGATGTGTGAAGTGTGAACTATCACAATAAAACAACGGTCTTCGCCCTAAACGCCGTGGCTCGCGTCCACACCGCGGCATTCCGCGTGCGCCAAAACCTTGGATGTTCTCGTGGGCTCAAACCGCGGCGTTTAGTGGCCACTGTCGTTTGCACTACAATAGTCCTAGCCTACCCCATACTTCTTCTTATAATGAAATTAAATTTGTCCTTACAGCAATCTGTAACAGGCCATGTGGAAGAGGGCAGTGTGTCAGACCGAATGTTTGTAGATGTGAGGCCGGACGAGAAACGAAATCTCCTTGTTATCGAGATGGAAGGACAGATGAAGGTAAGAATCTTCCACAAAATAGTTCAATCAGAAGTACTCTGAAATGTATGTTGTGTATGTTAGCGATTTTCTTGATTAAATATCAGGAACTTCCTTTGAAAAAAGCCCCTATTTATACGGAACATTTCCTTATTGCTGAAGTAATCTCATTTTTCATGTTATTCGAATAATTTCATTGGAGACTACAATACACCAATAAAAAGAAGCGAATTTTCGTGGGAATAACGTATGCCCCATAAGTTTTGGCACAAATTTCCTTAGGCCAATATAGTTGTGATAAGAAGAAGACAATAGGTTGCTATCGAAATGAAAGTTACTTCGTAACCTTGACTTCACTTTAACACTTCCGTAGTTGAAGTGGTTAAGTCGATATGGCTTATAAAGAAGAAATTCGAGATAGTATTTATAATTTAGTTGGGCGAGTCGATAAAGCCGAGATAACACGCATTTTTGAAAGCCGGAATATACCCTGTAGAAGTATTTATCGGACTATTCCACTCATTTCAAAAACTGACCAATTACAGTCCAAAGACAGCTCGTATTATCGCGATAATACCAACTGTCTCTGAATTGGTCTGACAACTTCGGTATTTTCAACGATTGAACTACAGAATAATCTGTGATTGAAATATGGATACGAACGATTTGACAACTGGTAAATATAAATTGTAGACGTCAACATGAGTTTTTCCTTGCTTTTCTCGAATTTGGAGTTTTTGACCTTTCATTCTGTTCGTGAAATAGTCTAATAAAATTTCACTCGAGATTGGATTCACCTCATAAGTCTATCTTTTATTTCCAAACTAAAATGAGTTGCGTTAAGGAAACACCAAGCAACTCATTTTCGTTTGAAAATAAATCGATAGACTTATCACGGAAATTCAATCTCTTGTACTACTGATTATCGCTGAATATGAGCAAGGTATTCCATGTATGAGCCTGGCAGAAAGTGGTGGACCTAGAATTTTTTCCCAAGCATGTACCGTAAGACTGATAAGAAGAGCGGAAAAAAGTTGGTACTTCGTCAATATAGGACGTCTTACTATATCGCTAGTTAATTTTATTGAAGCAGATCACGCTGGAGACGATATTATGTACTGGCCAGACCTTGCGACCAGGCACTATGCAAGTGAAACTCAAATATTTTCCACGAAACGGCAATCCCCCTAACCTTCCCCAGGCCCCACCCATAAAAGATTTGTCTGCTCTCTTATCGCGAAAAGTTCACGATAGAGGATAGGAAGTCCAAAATGAAGAGGTTCGACGCAGAATATATAGGAAGATCTGAGAAATCGATCTAGATACCATCCAAAACCTGGTGCTTGAAAGTTGCGCTCTGTGGAAGATAATGGCCCTTTTCACCCTTCTTCTCTGAAATTTGCAAGCGCGGATCCAGGGGGGGGTCATGGGGGTCATGACCCCCCCCCTGGACTGGACGAACCCTCAAATCTTGTGTTTGATGAAAAAATGTTTCGATTGAAAAATTAGAATTGAATCATATTTGAGTGAATATTGGAGGGTAATTAGTTCCAATAATGAAAAAAATCTGAATTTTGGGAGAATAATTTCCATTTCTTTGAGTAGAATATTACAAACCAGCTCAATTGATTTGAAAGAGCTACAGATGCCATAAAAGATACGATGAGTGTGTTACGAGAAAAAAGGGAAAAAGCGGACGTAGTTTTTCGACAGCTTTTTGAAGAGGCAAAGGAAGTAGCTGAGCAGCTATATGTGACTATTAAATGCCTTAGAATAGTCAAAATACAAATACACCGAGCCAATAATCAGCTTGCTCAGTCTGCAGAAGAGTATTTCCGCAGGTCTGTGTACATTCCTCTTCTAGATTCAATAATAAACGACCTAGAGGATCGACTGTTATCTGAAGTAATGAATTTATTCAAATTAGGAGTTTTATACCTAAAGTCGTTTATTCAAAAGATGAAAATGAAGATATTGAAATAGTTAATGAGTTGGTTAATCAGTACAAACTTCTATTAGACAATCCTCCTGTTTCAATCGTTACGAATGAATATCGCTTATGGAAGATGAAATGGCAACGAGAGAAGAAGATTCCACAGACGATATATAATCTCCTAGAAAACTGTGATTCTGACATGTATCCAAATGTGAGAAAATTTCTCAGTATATTCGCAAAACTACCAGTTAGTGTGGCAACGGCAGAGAGGTCATTTTCCACTCTGAGAAGGCTTAAAACATGGTTAAGAGCTTCGATGGCAGAAGAACGACTTCTTGGACTAGCACTTCTTCATATCCATAATGACATATCTGTTGATGTAGAGGAAGTTATCACTCGTTTCGCAAGAAGGAGAAATAAAAAAATTCCCTTTGCCATTTAGTGATACCTTTGTTATTATTCTCATTAAGATTGTAATGAATCAAATAAACTTCTTGTTTGTGTTCGACCTCATCAGAATTTTATTTTGGGGATGCTGATTTGTCTCCAAAAAATCAATTGGCGGATATGTAATCCACCTGACCGTGACCCCCCTTTCTCGAGAGCTGGATCCGCCACTGGAAATTTGTACCAAACCTTATGGGAAATACGTTAGGTACTAGAGTGTATCTGTCTGGGGGCAATGAATTTAATTCGATACTCGATAGTAATAACTCCGGATACATTATGTTTTTTTTAATAATTCTTATGGAAAGAAGGAAGTGACTTAAAGCAAAATGTTCAATAGAGAATATTTGGAGAAACCAAAGCATCCGAATTTCAGTAGAAGCTCTATATTCAATAAAATTTTGTATGAATAATGTATAAATGCAGCTCATAGTATTCTTTTTCGATGCCAACGTGAGCAAATCATTTAATATTGCAGGAGGAGGAATGAAAAAATCTATAAAATATATTATTTCAATGCAAGTTGATATTTTTAAGAAGATCCACTTTGTGATACACTTCAACATACGTGAAAACTCCATAACTGAAAACCGTTTCACGATGTCTTCGGTTGTTTTCAAGATATAACAAAATTTTGATATTTTGGCTATTTCGAAAATGTGCCATAACTTCTTCATTTTCTAACATATCTTAAAAAGGCGAAAACTTTCTACAGGCACTTTTTCATTATCAATACGACACCGTATTCAGTTATTTTTCATCTCTTGCATAAAGGGTGGAAAAAAACAACTTTCTTATTTTAAATACGAATGGTATTTTTTTTTGATCCTATGTTATGCAAAAAAAACAGCTTTTCGAAAATATATATAAACAAGAAGGAATGGATTTTTTGTGCTCTTTTTACTTCATATGGACTCCGACAATTACTCGACAATTATTTATAACCATTTTCATGATATTTGGTAGATATTGAGAAAGTGATTCTGCTTAACTCAACTTAACTTAACGTTAAGTTAGCAAAGCCACCCCGTAGAAAAAAAAACTAAGAACGCGACAAATTTTTTTCTTTCACGACAAATTCTCGACAATTATTCGACAATTAATGCAATAGGTTTTATTGATTTTCTCGCAAGTGGCACTGCTAACTTTATAGACATCAAGAAAATAGCATAACTGAATCTTTCTACTATGTTTCATACACGTGAAATATTTCCAGTATTAACAGAATAACAGAGAAAAAGTTTCTTCAGCATTCTTCAGGTCTTTGATGGATTCAGTCTTTACTTGATGGAAATTCATGTTCAATAACAGGTAAATAAAATTCAATTTCCACAGACTGTGGAAATTGAATTTTATTTACCTGTTATTCTTCAGGTCTTTGAAATAATTGAATTCACATTATATTTTCTCAAGGTCATTATTTTATCAAAGCTAATTAACATTTTGATAAATACGTGATTACTACGATTTTAATGCGGAAACGAGAACGTTGCGAACGTATCTGACAGAGGAATGACCATAACCTAACATTTTCAAAATATACGCGGTGAAATTTGTCAGAATTCCATGGCAAACCGCGTTACTTCATAAAAGTGAATGGAGTATACCTGTAAAAACTCGGATAAGGATCGAAATAGTCCAATTTACCACACACAAGACAATTACGACCCATTTTTTGACCGTATATTGCTGGAAATATTCATAAATAAATCCAAATCTAATTTTTCAGACAAAATGAAAGGCGATATAATTATGATAACACTGTTCAAAACATCACTAGTACACAGAATTAAAATGGCAGAGCCATTCCATTTGAAGAAACAAATACACATTTCTGACATTCTCGCAGAATGAGTAACTGAATTTCAAACTGAATTACTTTTCGTTTTGATTCAGTGATTATTCATTTGAATATTTAGAACGTCGTTGAGAAATTTTGATTCTGCCATAGGTATTTAGTTTTGATGAATCTGAAAGTTGGCTTCAGTATTCATTATTGATAGACGCGTCTCCTCTTTCTATATTCTGTTATTCACCTTGAAGTTTGTCAAAAACTTATTTCAAAAATGCCATTATTTGTTCAACCTTAAAACTTCAAGAATGATTATGTAAATTGTAAACGTTAGAAAACGATCAGTCCATCCAAAATGATCAAAGAACTTGATGACTCCAATATCAAATCATTCATCGATAATGGTGATCCAGCCTTGATTTTATTCTACTCAGATTGGTGCAAGTATTGCCAAATTTTCAAACCAATATTCAAAGAAGCTTGTTTGGCGAATGATACTTCTGTTCGATTCGCCTCTTATAATTGTACAGAGGGGGAAAGGTGGGCCATGAGACAATATGAAGTGCGATATTTTCCAGCTGTGAAGTTTTTCAAAAACGGAAGGTTCATCAAAGATTTCGAAGGAACTAGAACTGTTGACGGCATCAAGAAATTCCTTTTCAACATGAATGTATGAGGTGCAAAATTTATCATATATTATGTATAACATTTCATACTTGAATTGTCAACGATAAACTCAAATAAATGTTAACATACATGAGCCGCCTTTTTCTTATTCTTCTTAATCAGCCATCAGTAAGCCTTGGCTGCCTATTTACATATACAGGTAGGCGGTAGGCATCTCCAGGGGGTGCCACGGCCCCAACTCTTCGGAAAGGTTCAGTTTCAGCATTGTAGATCACTCTGGCAACCGAGCACTATGAACAATGAAAGTCTACTCCTTCTCCTGTTCATGTTGTTTTGGTCCTTCATATTCATCCTAGGATAATAACTCTTGATGACCAAACTATTCCACTCTCTCAAGCAGGTGTTTATATAGAATACCTTGCGATTGCAAGAAACAAGCTCTTCGCTAGAACAGATGCCATTCCCAACATCATTATTTACTATCCTAGAATAAATACTGAGGCGATCGGAATCTATAGGTACAAAATCCGCAAGAACAGAAAAGAAAAGACTACCTTTGTTCGTAGTGCTAGGTTGCCAGCCATCTTCAATGCTAGGACTGAATCTTTCCGATGCGAAGGAAAGGAACCGACCGGTCTCGCCGGAGGTGTGGCTGTGGCTGTAAATATAGCGACGGATTCATTACCATCTTCAGTTCGGAGCAGTCATTCGTCGGGTCACCTGAGACCGAAAAACTTCTGAACATGCCAAACGCAGTTGTAGGCTTTAAATTTGAAACTGGGTATACAGATATGGAAAATGTAGTTGGAAACACTGAGGTTTCAGTAAAAAATTCGAGCAGTCTTCTAGTCCAGTTGAACAGTGGAAGAATCGAAACCTCAGTGCGATTCGATATCCATAGATTAAAGAATTATATAGATTCGACACCCCCCCTCTAATAGGCGGAAAATGGTTGAGCGCTATTTCGCGGCGGATGCGAACAGAACTTTAGCAGTATATAAATAGAGATATAGAAATCTACTTTATCGATGAATGGCGCGAAAATTTGAATTTGCCTTTGGGTTCTTGGTGGTAAAAAAATATCTTGAAGTTGGTAGAAATTGTTGGCCCATATGCTACGTTAACATTCAAGGAATCAAACAATTTATCCAGAAATAGTATTAAGTCTGCCGTGTCTGTAGCTTCTGGGGATAGCTTGAAGTCGCTGTTAATATCTGAAATGAAAAATATTTGTATTACTATCACTTTCTTTTTTCAGGAAGAAAAAACTTAGTTGGATCATTTTTTTCATATGACTTCATAACTACCAGAAACAACCTATTGTTGGAATAATATTACAAACCTTTTAATGCTTCCTCCTCTGTAACCTGCATCGCATCAGAACATGTTGGCTCATCAAAATAAACAGAAGTATCACTTATGTTCTCCTCAACATTTTAGCTCCAGAATATGTTGGTTGATCTAACGAAACATAATCATCTTTTAAAATAAACAATGCAATTGATGAATTTCAAAGAACTGAATATTGTTTTTGTAAAACTTACCAGGAACATTTATAGTAGGGAACGCATCAACTGTAAGACCCCTTCTGAATTCTGGCAAACTATGAGCCTCAGAAAAATGTGTATGGCAGACATAATACCTGCTGTAAATCTGATCATTCTTAAATTTTGCCAATTTATAGGTTTATTAATTTCTATCCATCTTTTGAACAAAATTGGATTGCTCTTCGGTAAACGATGTTTTTTGCTCACATCGTCGTTCGTCGTTGCACCCAGGTACACAGCATTTCCTTATTCTCGACGGCATTTTTCACTATATTATTGTAGTTGACTAACTTAAAATTATTAAAAATTCCACGTGTTACAAGAGCAATGTTGCTTCTTAAAAGCAAAGACTTATAATTATAAACTAAGTTCTAACCAAAAACAACCTCAAACGCTGAAATCAGTGAAATCAAAACAACGAAAGAAACGACATATACAGCGCCGTCTACAGGCGGCTGAACTTATTAAAAGCGTATGCAGCGCTCCTGGTGTATGCCCACATAAATAAAACTCGTTGAATGGTGGGGGAAAGGAAGTGCCAGGACCCTGATATCGAATAAGCGGCTGGTCTAGTTTAATAGCAGTTTCGATCGTAGTGGGGATGCCTGGATCTCTGCTGCTCTTCGCGGATCGAAGATCGAATTCAGTCGCAATCCGAACTTGGATGCGATAGCGGATAGATCATACTGTTTGAAGAAAAATTAGATTCCGCGTGAATATGTTTATTGTTCAAGAGAAAATTCAAATAATAAAATGGTATTTCGGTGGTCAATCAATTGCGGAAACAATATATTCGTTTATTATTGTGTCACTCATTGAGGCAAATTAATTCCTCCGATAAGAGTGGAATAAAATTGTCGTATTCATTTTCAACGGACATGATAACACCCACCTCTTCGTGCGTTGGGAGTTTTACTGATTCAGTATTCAGTGATTCCTTCCTCTAATCTAATTCGATCCATGATCCTAGATAGTTGCGCCCTGGCATCCCCACTACAAACTGCCATAAAACTAGACCAGCCGCTTATTCGATATCGAATCGCACTGAGGTTTCGATTCTTCCACTGTTCAACTGGATTAGAAGACTGCTCGAATTTCGTACTGAAACCCCAGTGTTTCCAACTACATTTTCCATATCTGTATGTTGAATTGATTATATCAATATATGTTTAGATGAAGGCTTTCGCGGTCGAATACATTACAACATTCTGGGCTTTCTAGCTGTTGACTAATAGAAATTTCATCTACCATCTTCAGAGGTATCTTATAAGATCACAGCTAGAGAGCCAGGAGTTTTCCTATTTGTTAGTTCTTAGCATATTGTGTAGATCTTTCTAGTAAATATTAACGAGACTATTTACTGTTACAGAGACTCAAGGTAGGCCATGCAGAGCAATGTGTATGAATGGTGGTACCTGTGTAGATGGAAGGTGCAACTGTACATCAGGTTTCTCTGGCGAATTTTGTACAGAACGTGAGTAACCTATTTGTTGTTTTTTTTTCGAATCTCTTATACTTATCTGAAATTGGTTGACAGCAATTTGTTTGGAGCAATGCAAAAATGGTGGAAGATGTATCGGACCAGATCGGTGTGCTTGTATCTATGGATTTGCTGGTAAACATTGCGAGATCGGTAAGACTTCCTTATGAAAAGAGACACTCGATTGAAATCATTTAATGCTTTTCATCAGATTTCAGAACTGGACCTTGCTATACTGGAGCTAGAGGATCACTCTGTGTTAACCAATTACAAGGGGTTGTATGCACCAAAACATTGTGTTGTGCAACCGTGGGAAAGGCCTGGGGTCATCCTTGCGAACATTGTCCCTCAAGACTTGACTGTGATATAGGATTTATTAAAAACCAAAAGACTGCCGAATGTATAGGTACGTGATTTTGGGCGAAATGATTATATACAGGGTGAGTCTTCGACTTGTATATATATTTCAAATGAAGATTCTTGAGGCCAAAAGAAACCTTTTTTTCATTTTCCATTTTTCCGAATTGGGCTCTGTTAAAAGGATATAGCCATTTGAAAAAAAAACATTGGGCTAAATACGTCCCTGAAATGATACTGTGGAATTGATTCAAAGTTGATATTTCTCGATAGAAATTGAGTTTATACATTTAGGCCCAATTTAGGGAATACTCAAGTAGTCAAGTACTAACCTTATTGGAATAAAACTGTTGCAAACACGATAATTTCAACAAAAACAGTTAGTTTCATCGGATTATATCTGCAACTAAAAAGCCACATTTATTCCAACAAAATAAGTTCCTTCTTCGATTTTTCTGCAGATTAGTTTGTAAACACTAGTAACTTGTTCATATTTTCCTCGAAATTCCCAAACAATATCATGAAGAAAGACTTTCATTCAGATTTATTATTAAACAACCTAACCTAATCTAATTTGTATCGATTCTGTGAATTTTTGCACAGAAATGTCAAGAAGATGTTGTCAGCTTGCTGATATTTTCATTGAGGTTAAGGCTTTTTTACGAAACATAGTATAAATCACGATACATTTGTGCACCGTGGTATGAATATCTATGAATTCTGCCGTTTCCATCATAAATCGACTTTGCCTCCAAATTTTACCACGCATGCGTAGAGCGAAAACCGAAATATTGGTTATCTGGAGCCAACTATAAACAATAACAAAGCAGTCTCTGAACAGTCTGAACCAACTGTAAAAATTATGTGAAGTTCTAAATACATTCATTACATTCAGTGGATTATTGTTCTAATGTGATTATTACGTGAAGTGAAAATAATATAATTTCAACCGTGTCGAGTTTATAAAATTCCAAGAGGATGCTGTTTAGATAGGAACAAGTCACCACAGATTATCAGGTATCGTTTCATTAATTTCAATTTAATAATTAGTTTGTGTTGAGACTCATCATTCACATCCGAATTTTGTTTTTCATCGACATTTAACTTCAATATGGACCGGTAACTATGAATTTTCAATAGAAACTGTGCGTGTTAAATCCTCCTTGGTGTTCAATTTTATCTCCCACATTTGGGGGATATTATTATTAAAATATCTCGACAAAGTTGATAAATATTGTGACAACATTGTAAACTCGTTTAAAGACCAGAGAAGGAATAATATTCGATAATATTTGATTCAGAGACGCATTCAGATTATTCTTGAAATCAATGATTTTTTCGTCAAATTTCTGCGGGTAAAATTGGAAATAACTCGAAAACGACGCGTTTTATTGAAATAAATAGAAATACTTTTAGTTTCTTAAATGATTGATTCTTTCGAAAATATAAACCGTTTATCTTTTTAAAGTGGTTTTATGGTGTTTTAGCGTGTATTGATGAGTCTACTACCCTGTAACTTTTATACTAGTAAAGATATTGAATAGGTTTCGATTGAGGAATATGCACCATGAATAGAGTAAAAACTCAACCAAAATTCAGTTCATTCGAAATAACGGTTCCGAAGATATAAACAGAAAAGTGTTTTTTTCATGGATTTTCGACACCCTGTATCTCCCAAACCAAACCGAATTTTGAAAAATGGTATAGGAAAAAAGTGTTTCTTTAGATGAGAGGAATCTACAGTTAAAATATATGTAGAAGTCAAAGACTCACCCTGTATACTATGATAACTATTTTTGTATGTTTGATGTTACACCAACCGAGATAATTAATGTGGTGAGGAGACTCAAGATTGGTAGATCAAGTGGTCGTTACGGAATTCCAATACGAATAATAAAGGAGTCAATGTACATCATAAATAAACCTTTATGCTTTATGATGAATTGTCGAACAGATTATTGTAATTCTTTGGGAAGTTAGGCATTCTCAGCAAACAGCAACATGGTTTCTTACAAGTCCACCGACACAGCAATTTTTGATATAACCCAGTCAATATTTGATTCATTAGAACATGGTAATATTCCGATGGAGTTGTTTCTGGACCTCTCGAAGGCATTTGACTGCGTCGACCATGCAATTCTACTGGCCAAGCTCGAATCGTATGGAATTCGAGACAAGTAGCTGAGTCTTATTCAGAACTACTTAAATGAAAGAAGACAGAGAGTAGTGATGAGATGGTGAAGGAACTCATACGTCTGAAGAGCATGAGATGAGAATGGGAATCCCACAAGGCAGTATTCTTGGGCCACTATTATTTGTTTTATATGTCAATGATCTTTCGAATATTTTCAGTGGTGCATTCAAGATGGTGATGTATGCAAGCCTTATAATAACATCTGAAAGCATCGAGTCTGTGATTCTGAAGGCGGGTTACCATTTCGATGAAAAACGTCAATGGTGTCATAATAGCCACTTAATTCTGAATGCAGGAAAACCAGAGTGTACTATTTTCCATGCAGATCGTTGTAGACTTCAAATTTCCCATTCTATCAGGATCCACGGAGAAGATATTATCATGGAGAAATCAGTCAAACTCTTGGGTGTTCATTCAGATGCCGATATGAAGTGGACCACGCACATTGATCACCTTCACAAGTAACTGACCTCTATTATCCAGTCTCTGAATATGCTCAATATCATATCAATAACATATCATGTTAATGACTCAAGATGGTCTATTAGGCAAGATTTCAGTCTGCGATGTGTTATGGAATAATATTCTGGGGAGGTCTGACTCAGGCTGAACGAGTGTTTGTACTTCAGAAGCTGGCTTTGAGAACTATACTCCGTATGCATTTCAGAGCATCTTGTAGGGGAATATTCAGGAAAAGCAATATGCTGACGATGACGGGCCAATACATCTTCAGATGCCCTATGTTTATTAGTAAGCATAGAAATTTGAGAAATTTGAGAGTGCAAACAACACACGGAGAACTTCACCCTACCTATATCCACTTTGTTCTCTATCTCTCACACAAAGGAACTGTGGTTATACATGCATGAAACTATTCAATGTACCACCGAGGAGGTTAAAAGAAGTGAAAGATTCGAGGTCTTTCAAACAGAAGGTTTACAATTTCATCCTGAACTGAGACCATACTGCCTTCAAGGATATTTCAGATACTGTACAGACCATAGGAGCTTGTGGAATTTGTGCAGTTGTTTTTGACGATTTGTTTATTTTATCAATAATGTCTTGTGATATTCTTTGATAATTGTTAAGGATGATAAATAAATAAATAAATATTAATCGACAAACAAACTGCAACATCCAGAAATAGCGGTTTGAATTTTTAATTTTTTTAGTGAAAGATATATAGAATATCGAGGAGTGAATTATTGAAATTTGAAAAAAAACGAAGGGTTTATTGTTTCTTTCAATATAATTGTTAATAATTTGTTTATACACCTTGGCTCAGTGGTAGAGCATTGGAATTAGGACCCAAAGGTCCGAATTTCAATCCCGAGCTAGGAAAGAAATTTTCTAGTCTCGGTAGGGGCCACTATTCTCACTGTTGGGTCAAAAATTAACAGTGCTGTGCCTAAGGTGGCGTAAGGACACAGTAACAAAGCCTACACAGAACGCTTACTCCGAACTCGGCACAAGTTACAAGCTTCGAAGCTTGTAGTTTCAGAGGGGTCTCCTCAAGAGACCTAGGAGTAGTCAGGATAAACAATATATCATATCATATCACCAGGATTATCTATACACTCCCCAAAACGTCTTGGCATTGATGCAATAAGATGGTCTATTTCTTCTTGAGGGTTACGATCCCAAGCTAACTGTATTTCATGTCTCTTACGGTTGCAGGATGACCTAGTTCTCCTAACCACTCATCAGCCAAAGATCGAGTTGTCGCAAATCGGTCTCTACTGGCCATAGATCAACATCTCATAACAGTAGTTACATTTCTGTTCGTTCGGTTAGCGATTTCTCGTAACAACAACCCCGCATCCCGTAGACCAATAATTCGACCACTTTCAAATTCACTTAGCTGGCGATAAATTCCGCGTACGCGTGCTCTAGACTTTTTAACTGAACATCGACATTGGATCTCCTCGAACAGCTGGTTTGTTGTATAATGTTTACATGAAAAAACCTCCACGATTTTTGTCTCCAATTTTAATCATTTACTACTCGCTGGTCCATTCCTCTAGGAAGAGACTACTCAATAGCACAAGCATAGCTATATGCTGTCTTGGTCTGTGCGGTAGAGAATATCAGCAGAGGTTACTCTGGGAAACACATATACATATGTTGCGACATTCAGGGAACACTGAAAACCCTCTCTGAAATAAAAGTATTCTCTAACTTGGTTTATGAATGCAGAGAGGCTCTGCGCGCGCTTGGCTCAATAACTCTCAAAGTGGTCTGGTGCCCGGCGCATGCGTCTATCTCTGGGAATATCAAAGCAGATAACCTACCCAATAAAGGGACTCGCTCGTCTTTTACTAGGCCGAAACCCGAACTTCATATCTGTCTCTCATATGTCAAAAACCTCTTCAAGAGAAGGATTGATGAGAAATTCTCCTCCGAGTGGAACACGAGAACGGATCTCAGGCAGTCGAAGAAGAAGATGTCAGGAGCTTATTTTGCACACTGCTGTTTGTGTTTGAATCATAGCTTGGAATTTTGAATAACATCATTGGGCACCTGCTTTTGACAACTTACTTGTCCACTAGAAAATTTCACAATATGCAGGGTGTTCCTAAATTGGGGGTAGAAACGAAGAGGAGTTATTTCTTGCATAATCTTGAGAAGAAAGTACTTCATACAAAAGTTTCGTAATCGGGTGTTGAAGTTTGAATTGTTTTTTATATTTCTCATAGTATCTGTATTTCACAAGATGTTGACTGAAATTCAGCATAAATATTACAATTTGAAGTTTATACTATGTGACTGGCCAATTCCTATTGCAAATCTACAAGATGATATTTTTTCTGGAACACTGTTCCCTGTTTTCCTCCAGAACTTTTTTCTGTAGCCACTGTTAGTTTTAAAAACTGCAAGGAGCTTTGTTGTCATACCAAATTTTATAGTTTCTTGTAGTTTCATCCTATCTGCCACCGATTCCGAGGAAAAAATTTTGAACGATGTTATCAAAATCCTCAAAATTGTCATAAAAATTTGAGCCTGGGATTTGGCGGGCCAATACTCTTGTCTATAATCCCTCTTATACTAAGTTCACCCTTTAAGCCTCAAAAAAATCATAATCATAGGATTTTAATCTAATTGTATATATTAATAGATATAAATGAATGCGAGGCCATACCCCATCTTTGTGAAGGAGGACAATGCGTTAACTCAATTGGATCTTTCACATGCGAATGTCCAGAGGGACAAGCCAGAAATTTGGAAACCAATCAGTGCGACGATAGGAACGAATGTGAAGATGAAGGTGTTTGCGAAAACGGAAGATGTGTCAACACCGATGGATCTTATTTCTGTCTATGCAATCCAGGATTCATTCAGAGTCAGAATCAGAAATACTGTATAGGTAAGTAACACGTTTGTGCTTGAAATTAATTATCATTTTATGTGATTTTTTTTCAATTCTGACTTAACAAGTTATCGATGCTTCATCTGAATGAAAATCTCATTCATTTATTGAATCTCCGAGAAACCTCTTTATTTGTAATGTGGTAAATCCCATCAAAGATATATCATCTCAATAATAACCTTCTTTTATGTGGATAGCGCCGAATGCCTGCTTCTGAACAATTTTTTCATTTTAACTTTATTTCAATAGGGTTCCCATAACCCATTCTGAATTGATGTTATTTCCCAAATAAGTACAACAAGGGAATCTTTTTTTAATAATGGTTATGGAATTTTAATGGACCATTCAGTATTGTCCTTCTCACGTTGAGATGTAATCCATATCTTTCACCCACTGGTACAATCTTCGAAGCCCATCTATACTCGCCATAATGACAGTGTCGACCTTATATTTTAATACACTTACTGTTGACAACAATACCATCGGTACAAACGTCAAGAGCTTCCAGGAATATATGTTCAGAGAAGACATATTGAATATCAGAGGGGATAACAGGCATTCCTGCCAAACTCTTCACTCTCTACCTTATGTTGGACAAAATATCTTTTATGGACAACTTTTTTTCAGACGGGCGACAAGGCTTGTGCTATACCGAAAGATCAGAGCGAGGTTACTGCAGAGCAAGTTTGCCAATGAGATTATCCAAAAAGGATTGCTGTTGTGGAGTAAATATGGGGCAAGGATGGGGAGATGATTGTTCAAGATGTCCCGCTTTTGGAGAAGGTATTAACAATTAACGAAAATGCATTGATTCCAAACATAACACTTGAGATTTATATGGAAACACAAATGGTGCATGGTTTGAGAGTACCTATTTTTTTATATCGAAAAATTTCTCTTATATGAAAAAAAGTTGCAAATGACAAACTTCTCTATTAAATTTGAGAATTCATTTTTCCCCTTCTTTTAACTTGGATTGAATTAATATTTTCATTAGTTTTCGAGGTACTTTTTATTCTCATTATCTATAAATATCGCTGTATGCTTTATATTTATTTATTTATTTATTTATTTATCGTATGGCATTATAGCGACAGCAGTTTAAAAGTATAAATGTCAGTGACCATGAATATATAACAAAGTACAAAATAACATAAAATAAAGGTTAAACATACATGTATAAATAAGCCTGTGACTGCGGAGCTGATCAGCAAACCGTGGAGCACATCGCCCGGGAATGCCCTTCAAGGAAGTACCTGGGACCATTCAGAGACATCATCAATGCGACACCTCCTGCACTGGACTGGCTGCGTTCCCTGGATGGAGAGCTCTGACTGAAGTCACAATCACATCTGTCGTCGCAAATATTCACCCTCAAATGCTTTATATGAAATTTTCCTTCTAGATGAACATCGTCTACTTTGTGTATCAACCCAACCAGGACCAATGATAGGTGAAGGTGAAGGATCTGGTTCGGAGATGGGAGAGGGTGGTACAGGGCATGGGATGGTACATGGAGGCAGCTCTATCATAGCCGTGAATGAATGCATCCTGCGTCCTAACATTTGTGGACCGGGACAATGCGTGGATACTGTTTCAGGATACAAATGCATCTGCAACCCTGGATACCGTGTTGGAAAATCACATGTGTGTGAAGGCCAGTGATAATTATTTGATTCGAGTATTTTTAGTTTTATATTCAAAAACTATGCTTTTCTACTTGAAACTTATATTGGGACGCAATTTAAAATATTATTCAAATATGTTTTTCCGCCTCACAAGAATACCTATAGTTAGGTATTCTGTGGTATTAATCTGTCTCTCAGAGTGAGAAACGATCACCCTTGATCTGTCCCGAATGAGTAAGTACAACTTCATCCGTTTCCAACAAGCAATATTTTTATTGAGATAATCCCTCTTTTGATTATTATTTTATTTTTATGATAAAACTGGTGAGTGGTCTGAATTCAATGATCCTGCACTGAGCGCAAATTGATCTATTGGGCCTCTTTAATCTTCTAGATTTCACCCTCCAGTCGTACAGTCAGAAAGTGATTATTGCAGATGGTGATAGCTGGCCAGGGTCCTCAAGAATCGGCTTACTTGAGCCTAATTTCAAACCTGGATTTGCTCTCTGAAGGGCACCCACATAGTACGAATATTTCTTATTTGTGTAGGTACTCTGAGTCTTCAGCGCCTCATGGAGGAAGCAGTAAGTGTTGTCAGATCAGTTCTAGAGAAACCTATACAGTAGTTGGATATATGGGTGAATGGGTAAAGAAGTCTGGCTTCTTCGGTACTCCAAAATCGCTCAGCTCCAGTCATATTTTATTTTGCTCTTCAGTCAAAGAATATTCTATTCCAATCTCTGGTTCTGTACTGAAGGAAGGATCTATTGTTCCACTTCAGGCACGGTTAACTGCTATTTCACTGCCCCTAACGTTGTGATGGTCTGGACGCAAATCATCTGTTGTTATTCAACTTCTCGTCTAGTGCCTCCTTTATAGCGTTGTTAACGCTTGAAAGATTTTTGCAAATCTCCTCAGACTATATATTCTTGCTCCCTTTCCGACGCGAATTTTGGAGCCGTCGGCGTCGGTGAACAAGCAGTAGATCCCATTAACTGTTCTAGTCCTATCTGCTGCATATTCTGATTTGGTATGATCGTTCATTGCTGGTTGTATTAAAAGAAAAGTCTCATTTCACATACATAATTTCATTAGCCTTCAGTTCAGGCTGGAGAGGATAGTGTATGAAGCTTAACTTCTCTGTATTGCTCAGATCTTGCTAATAAATATTAAGTTTCAAGTAGTTGACTGTTTCGCAAACGATTCAACTCTTTCTATTATATTTCTTGATACTGCGGCATCCTCACACGAAATCTTATATTTATTTCCTTCTCTCTTCAACAGATATCGACGAATGCAGGGAGGGTAAATGTCAAAATGGCGTTTGCCGGAATACCATCGGCAGCTTCGATTGCATGTGTCCTCCAGGCTTTGATGTATCGCCAGATGGCACCATGTGCACCGACCACGATGAATGTGCAGAGATAGGAATGTGCAGCAATGGTAGATGTGTAAATATGGATGGTAGCTTTGAGTGCCTTTGCAATCCTGGCTTCAAATTATCTCCATCTAGGTTCGCTTGTATAGGTAAGCTAATTTATCAATCGATGAGTTCATAATTAGAGTGGTACTTATATGATATTTTTTTAAGATATCGACGAATGCAGTGAGAACCCTAGGATTTGCCTGAACGGACGTTGTATGAATATACCAGGATCGTATATGTGCCACTGCCTGCCCGGATTCGTAGAATCGAGCGACAGAACATTCTGCAGTGACATGGATGAATGTGCTAGTACTGGTAAGTATTATGTAAATTGGAGCGAGGTTAGAAAATTCAAGAATAATCTGAAAATACAAAATAGATTCACTTTCATGAAGTATCCCGGTTGGCCAAGATTTCGGTTTATCAATTTTTTTTACTCAAAACTGACGCAGCTGGGTACTCGTGAAATGTCAAAAAATTCTGAGAGACGTTGCCTATGCTAATTTCTATTTACTCCTTTTCAAATTTATAAATGGAGTAAGTTCTTTTAAGGATTTACTGTGACACAGGTTTTGTAGTACTACTACATTTTCATACTGAATTATTTCAAGTTGTGCAAAAAGGTATATAACTGTCTTCTGTAGGCTTATTTCTTGAGAATTCTGAAAAGCGTGGAATTCCATGGGTCCGTATGTTGCTTTGTTCGTTCAGAAGTTTAATTATGTCGGGTTATTCGAGTACGTACTTTTATTCTTTCTTCTAATGAACTATCACAAAGTAACGAACTATTGTCCATTATTTTTCAGTAAAATTTCAACACTCGATTCTTTATTTCGGTACAATAAAATAGCATAACAGAATTTATCAACCATGTTTATATACGTGAAATATTTCCAATATTAACAGAGAGAAAAGCCTCTTCAACATTCGCCAGGTCTTCGGAATTATTGAATTCACATCATATCTGACAGGACAATTACTATAACCTAACGTTTTCGAAATATACCCGGTGAAATGTGTCAGAATGGCATGACCAACCGGGATACTTTATAAAAGTAAATGGAGTATACTAAAGAGTCACAATAGTTGAGATTGTGAGATTTCAACAGAGAATTCCATCGTGATTAGAACGAAAATCTTGAAAAGTTAACTCTCTGACAAATAGCATGTCACCTCGACCAATTGAGAGAGGTTGGCTCAATCGAGTCCATAATGAATTGAATTTTCTGAACTCAACAATCAACAGATCGAAACTGATTGCTTTCGAATGATAAATTGGACAGTAACTGTGTTTTCAAAATAAACACAAACTTATCAGTAGGTGTTCGTATTTTTTGACAAATTTGCCGTAATCTGCTAAAAGTTTGAATGTTGTTGTGGTCAGTAAATTCAAAAAGCGGAATTACTCGAAAGGTTGGTACACGGAAAGAAATCTATCCTCAAATCAAGAAGCCCAATATTCTTGAAATATTAGAGTTGTTTCAAGTATATATAGAATCAAAACAAGTAAAAAGGGGAATTTTGTATACTTGGAATGAATTTATTTTACTCAAAAAACATATACTTGATTGAAGAATGAAATTCTCCATCGGAGTAAATTATTTATTCAATCCAAACCATTCACTTTTATCAATTCGAGAGTACTTCTATATTTCAGGTAACTATATGATATCTTGACTTCGAAAATATAATATTCTCAGTTCGAGAATTGGAATATACTCATTCCATGTGTTATATTCAAGAAATTAGTTTTCTTGAAATAATAATTTCGATTGACATGAAATAATGAATTGACATAAAATTATGAATTGAATAATTAATTAATCAATCAATAATGATTCGACAATATTTCGCCAAATGGAATAAAATCGAAAATAAAATATTGCTAGGATAACGTTCAGATTTTAGATTATATGTATTCGATAAGTTAGAAATCTGAAAAAAGTTACCATTGAGATAGATAGACTCTCCTTTCAAAATACATATATACATTGTATGGATTGAAATATGAAGTTGAAATTATAAAAAAATTGTGAAAATATCATTTGAAAGAAATTTTCAATAAGGTACTTTTCACAAATCGATTTATAATAAAATTATGTGATGAAACATTATAGAAAAAAAATCACCAAATCTATTACACTCTGTAAAACATTTCTCTTAGTGTAATTCCATAATTTTGAAAGGGAAAGAAAGAAGTTGTTGAAAAATTCATCGTATTTGTAAATTTAAGTGAAATGACATGCATTCACTCGATCCAAGTGTAATTTTCAGAATATACTAAGATGCCAATTCTTCTTCCGGTAGTTAGGCAACATGCATGAATAAAAGGAACCGTGATCCGTTTGCGAGCAGTTTCATCGTAATCCAAGTATATAAATGTCTCCATCCACTAGATCCAAGTGAATTATTCGACAATCAGGTCGATTCTGTTTGGAAATAGTAATATGGTTATAGAAAAGATATTGCCATCACAGCAAAGTTTGTTATATTTTATAATTATAACAATGTTGTAGATTTAGCAATGTTATAACAAGATGCGAACAGAATCGACCTGATTATACGGTCTTTGGGTTAACAATGCTAAACCTCTTTACTTCTGTATTTATGCAAATAAAGTATTGGTATTGAATGTGGTGTCGAAATCGTTCGAGGATGTTACAACCCCAGAAAGGGCCTAGTATTAATAAGGACCCCTTACTTGTTGATTTTGACTTCGATTTCATTATATAGGCATTAAACTTGAGACTGTGAATTATCTCAAAAACTATCAACTTTAGAAGAATATGTTTCAAGTGAAAAATGTTAGATATCACATCTTGTTTTCACCTTAACCTTTTCAAGGTTATTTTAGAGCTAACTTGATTCTTAATGATTTTTTATTGAAGAGAATGTACATCTAATTTTTCCATATTCTGCTACATATAAGTATGTAGTATGAAATATTTCGTTTTGAGTAAATTTTCATAAGGGCAAATATCAAAGTATCCTAAAAATGTAAACAGAAATCATCAAATCTGGAACATTCAGAAATTCCAAAATTTCGAAAAAAAAATGTAGAACAATTCTATATAACTAAAAATTCAAGTGAAACTATATATTACCAATCTTGACAAAATTTTCATTCACTTGGTCCGAGTAAGATATTCAGCGATAAACTATAATACGCCAATTCTCCTTCCGGTAGTTAGGTTTTATCGTAATCCAAGTATATGAATTTCTCAATCCACTAGATCCAAGTAAATTATTCAACAATATACTAAAAAGCGCCCTCTATTCAGTGCGTAAAAGGGGATATCACTCTCGATCTTGAATCGACTTGTTCATATGGCGTCTTTCGTCCAAGTTCAGTGTGTTGAAGAAAGTTTAACCAATTTTTAGTGAAATGTGGAAAAATTATTGGGACAATAGGGATGCTCGGGCAGTGTTAGCAAGCTATTTCAAGGTAAGATATGCTAGCTATGTATTGATTTAAATTTATATTGAGATTTAAAAAAAACTTAATTTCTACTTTTAATCTTATACGTTTTGAATCACCAAGCTCTTTTCTTTTTCGATAAATGTAATACTTGAAATACTCTAAGTGCGCATCTCTTACATTTCTAAGACCATTCATTTTCAAAAATCCTATTACATTGGGATTATCAATTTTTCAGAACAAGATATTTCCTTATAGCTCTTAAAAAATCTCAATGATCATGATCTCATACCTACCTTAGGAATGAAAACTGATTTCAAGGAAAATTAAAGAGATGAATTCTGAAGCAAGTCAAATATTTTTTATTTTTATGAAATGAATTCGCTTTTACTACTTCTAAAAATGATTTTTCGAATTACACAGTACTGTACGAGCATCGTTAAATAAAAAAAGAGCGATAATCAACCAGTTATACCATATTTTCTTATGTAACTCACGAATTTTGAATTATTAGATTGAAATGGTCTCGTACACTGTTGTATCTTTTTTGGGGGGAATACCTCATCATATCACTCATTATAGAATGCGGATAATAATTCAGAGGATACAGAATTTATAAGCATTTTTCTTGCAGAGGTTTGGAGATATGGAAAATATTATCCAAGAGCAGAGGCAGAAAACAATACAATGGAAAGGAACGATGCCGCCCTAATTGTTGATTTTGGGACAGTTTCTATCAGAACCGAAAAGCTTTTTGATTATTGTTGAAAACCTCTACCATCAGTTCTCCTCTGCACGTAAGGCATTCAAAATTATTTTCAAATTGTTTCACGTTTTGAATGTTAATTATCCCTTTCAGTGCCAGTACCTTTATGTGATTATACTGCGATGTGTACATATATAATTTTTTTATTTGTGGTTCTTCTGATATTTCTTCTGTTCTTGATTGTATACTTATTTATATGTGATAATATTTTTAGGATTATGATTTGTCTTATAGGATCGAGTTTTTATTTGTGGTAGGTACTTATTTTTTCACATCAGTTATTATTGGGTGTATTTGTACCTAGTCCAGTTGATTATATGTTGAATTTAGCATTTTCTCTATTTGTTTTCAGTGATCACTTTTATACTTTCGTTTGTTTATAATTATTTCAGAAGTATAATAAATTTGTTTTCAATTCTTATAAGCCTCGTTTTATGAATATAATCCTCATCCTGAAATCACAGCAATGTTAAACGATCATCGTATTTCAAATAATTTCACTATTTGTCAAAACAAGCATAAAATAAATCTCATTATTCATCTTGAGAATATAATATACTGAAACTGAATATTCAGAATTCTCATTGGTTCAGAGTGAGAATATAAATGGTTTTGACCAAACAGGTATTTACTTCTTGTAAGTAGACCGAAAACTAAATCTGAAGTTAATATTCACTCAAAACCATTATTGAATGAAATTTGATTTGAAAATATGATATACTCAATTTAAAAATTTTCTGATGTTGGATTGAGTGGAATTATTGAGTTCATTCAAGTATTTGGTATCTTTGCTTCGAACGAAGAAACTACTGAGATTAAGATGTACAATAATTCCATTTGAGATTATGTTTCCCTTAGATGAAATATTTCGAATACTCATTTCAAAATTCTCATTTTACTCACAAGGAATATATGAATATTCTTGAATCAATAATACGTGATTTATTAAATTCAAGTATATGATATACTTAGTCGAAAGAATTATTTTATTTGAATTCGGAGAATAAGGTATACTTGAATCGACTAAATCTTATTCTTGCTCATATATGAATCTATCATTTACTTCAATCAAATATTATCCACTTGGTACGAGAATAGATTTCTTTCCGTGTAGATTTTGTCAAAAAATACGAAAAGTTACTGACAATTCTGTTATCTGTTTTGGAAACGAATAACATTTCGGGGTAGGTAAACCAATTCTTCCCCTTCTACACTTTGATAGATTTTATATATTGATATACAGTGCATTCCGCTTATAATGGACTCGAAGGGACCAAGACATATTGTTCCTAATAACCGAGTGTCCATTTCATGAGAATAAGCAAAGAACAATTGAAAAGCTGTCTTTTATTACTAAATAAGTATGTATAGGTACTTTTTATGAATCTGAATAGATATATTGGTTAATAACACTGATAATAATTATACTTACTCAATACTGAACTAGTGTTTCGGAAGGAAGTCTGTTAATTTACTTTGGACAGAGGTTTTTTTATATGACTTCGGCAAATATCTGTGTCAGATAATTCTTCTTTATTGAAATCGTCAAAATCGTGTTGTTTGCTACTGCATCACAAACCTTCTTGGCAGTGGATCTCCACTAAAACTTGCTTATAATAGACTATTTCAGTATTTTCAGTCCACTACAGGCGACGTTCCATTATAAACGAGTCCATCTTGTCCGAGGATTTTACATTGTTTTAATTCGGGACTTGGAAATTGGTTCATTACATGAGAGTTTCCATTATATGCGGGTTCATTATAAGTGGATTATACTGTATAAAGTGTGAGTCTTTGACTTGTACATACTTATATTCTAACTGTAGATTCCTCTCATCAAACGAAACACCTTTTTCTATACCACCCTGTAAAATTCGGTTTCGTTTGAAAGAAACAGCGTGTAAATTGAAAAAACACCTTTCGTTTCATATCTTCGGAACCGTTATATCAAATGAACTGAATATTTGTTGATTGTATACTCTTACATAGTGCATATTCCTCAATCAAAGCATATTCAATATTTCTGCTGGTAGGAAAGTTACAGCGTAGCCGACTCATAAACCCATGCAAAAATACCATAGAATCACTTGAAAAAGATGAACGGTTAATATTTTCGGAAGAATCAATCATTTAAGAAAATAAAAGTATTTTTATGTTTTTTCAATTAAACCCGTCATTTTTGAGTTGTTCCTAATTGTATACAATTTGAGGAGAAAATCATGAATTAGAAGAATAATCTGGATGCTTTCCTGAGTTGAATATTATTTCTTCTCTGGACGCTTAACAATTCAACAATCAGAACGTTCATTAACTTTGTTGAGACTAGAATCAGAATTCTGAATGATGAAATAACGTTCAATGCAGAAATATGTAATAATGAAATCCCACAAATGTGGGAGATGAAATTGAACACGAAGGATCATAAGTTTATACACTTAATACGCACAGTTTCTAATAAAAATTTATTGCTACCGGTCTATTTTGAAAATAAATGTCAAAATATACAACATTCAGTTATATGAATGTAGATACAAACCTCGTATTAAATTGAAATTGATGAAAAATAAAATGATACTTAGCACTAAATAATCTGTGGCGATGTTTCTATGCAAGAAATACCCTGTTGGACTTTTATAAACTCGACACTCCACGGTTAATATTACATTAATTCGCTGAAAGTATTCACATGTTCATCACGAGATTGAAAAAAAAGGCATAAAATAATAACTTTTCTCTTTCATTACAACAAAGCTTTACAGTTGATTTTCTCCATATTATTATACTTACACCGTTTACGCATCGCTCCGATTGTCGCTATACGCATGCGTCGTTCACACTGACGTTTGAGGCACAGAACGACGATATAAGGTTTGACCTTGGAATATAAAACAACAGGAAGGAGCAAGTCGTAACTCCCACCACTATAAAGCGGAGGACCAAATCGGCCATCTTGGTCCTCTATCTTTGACTCATTCCATTGGTTGGTTGAGTTGGTTTCGGATTATTCGGATTAAGTGTGTTGTGTATTGAATTTATTTACGCTAGAGGTCGGCCATATTGGACCTCCATTCTTGTCACACTTATCTGTGAAATATTCATAGAAGATGGTTTCGGTTAGGTCCTATCTGCAAAATTTTAAGTTTAGAGAAAATCAGGTTTTATGTTAGTCAACATGGCTTTTCATTCAGTTAGGACAAAACATTTAGGTATGGAATACGGTATTCATGAAGCATATAGGACAATTTCATTTTGTACATAGATAAATAATATGAATAAGCCAAAAAGTCAAAATATCAAATTTAGCAGATAGGACATTTCTTGTAAGCAGGGCAGTATGGGTTGGGTTGAATTCATGAATAGAGTGAAAAAAAAATTCTTCATGAGATAATTTTGGGATATATAGGAAAATATGAACAAGATCTTAGTGTTTACAAACTAATCTTCAGGAAAATTCGAAAAGAAACTTGTTTTGATGGGAGAAATATGGCTTTTGAATTGCCGATATTTGCGGACAAAATCAAATGTTTTTAACATTCTTATTCACATAAGGTTAGTACTTGAGTATTCCCTAAATGTATTAGCTCAATTTCAATCGAGAAATATGAAGTTTGAGATATTTGCAGAGAATCGTATCAGGCACGTATTTGGCCCATTTTTTTTCAAAGATTATGTTATATCTTTTTAACAGAGCCAAATTCGGAAAATGTAAAACGAAAAAAAGTTTGTTTTGGCCTCAAAAATCTGCAGTTGGAATATTCGTTCAAGTCAAAGATTCACCCTGTATATTGGTTTCGATAATGGAAGGCGATTAACACAAAAAGGATCAAATACATCCACTTAGTGTGGGGAATCCTTTGAGTCATCTTATAGGTTCACTTTAATGATTTCAGGAATGTGTGACCACGGCAAATGCATAAATATGGAAGGATCATTCCGCTGCATCTGTGATTCTGGTTACCGCCTCGGCCCTGATGGCCGCCATTGCATTGACATCGACGAATGTCTCTCCAGACCATGCCAATCTGGAAAATGTTTTAACACCCCAGGAAGCTTCAAATGCGAATGCCAATCCGGATTCAGCCTCGGCCCAGATGGACGATCCTGCCTGGATACGAGAAGAGATCTGTGCTACCAAGAATACAGGGACGGTCTATGCTTCAATCCGTCCACACTCGCTGTCACCAGATCAAGCTGTTGCTGCTGCGCGCTCTTCACTGGTAAACCCATGGGTTGGGGTACAAACTGTCAACCGTGTCCGATGCCTGGTACCAGCGACTACGACGTTCTTTGCCCTCACGGTCCCGGTTCAACTTTCGATGGTAATGATATCAACGAGTGCGCCCAAAATCCGAACATATGTCAAAATGGCGCATGCGAAAATATGATTGGGACCTATCGATGTATCTGCAACACCGGCTTCGAGGTGGACGAAACTGGAAAAATTTGCACGGATATAAACGAGTGTGAGATTGAGGAATTGGTAAGTTGGATATAACAGTTGAGTTTTAAGCTGAAGTCTAATTCTGATAGTATATGTCTCTTAAAAAATTCCCGATTCGGTAGTTTCAAAGCTGTTTCACAATATGTATGCAAAATGTCCGATATAATATTTCCAGGTAAATACCACTTGAATATGAAGTTTAAAAAAAATCCGAAATCACCTGATTTCAAATCTGAGGGAGACATCGATTAACCTCATTACCTTCTCGTTAGGGATTGCAGGATCGACAGTGCCGAATTAAGAATCAATAAATAGAAAATTAACCTCCTACTGTAATTGTTAAGCGGTCTTCAAACGCGTAGTATTATTGTGCAAACCGGGTTGCACAATATATTGATGGCAACCTCTAGACGCTCAATGTTATGGCACAATTTTATCATTTGTGCAAAAAGTTGTACCGTGTGAAGGCGACATTGAAGGTTGTGCAATATATTGCGCAATGTCACACTCAGACGTGGAACAACATTGTGCAAACAGTACCCATCAAGATTCCATCAGTTGTATATTCATCCACTCGTTTATCGCTGTATTGGGTATACAGCTCGTAATTACTAATGTTAATGAAAGTTTTCCCTTAGTAGGCTCCCATTACCCTGCGCTGCCCTAGTATAGATTACGACCGGAGGAATATTGCGCAATGTTGCCCTCAGACGGCTCAATCTTCTCCAGTTTGTGCAATATATTGTCAAATCTTCGTCAATCACGCAATATATTGCACAATCTTTCAATCTCACCCTCAAACGATTGGACAATAATATTGCGCGTTTAGAGACCGCTTGAGGGCGGATTCCAATGGTCATGAAATTTCCTGAGGACCGCGGACGCGCACGAATAACATCAGGTACGTTAAGTTGACAGCCCACCAAAACGGATCGAGTTCGGACCTATGCCAGAATTTTGTACCCATTTTGTACCAATTTGTACCACCTTTAAAAAATTTTGTACCCCCACCGTTTCCGAGATATCGACCCCATTTAGGTGGGCTGCCAACTTAACGTTAAGTTGGCAGACCACTCTGCAAAAATTGATCGTATCGAATTCAAACGAAAACTGCAATTTTGTACCCATTTTGTACCCTCCTCAACCACTTTTATTTTTTCTCTAGGACCTACCGTTCCCGAGATATGGAATTTTGAAAAAAAAGTTTTTTCAAAAATTTTGAGATTTTTACTCCATAATTTTGTACCCATTTTGTACCAATTTGTACCACCTTCAAAAAATTTTGTACCCCCACCGTTTCCGAGATATCGATCCCCTCTAGGTGGAGTGCCAACTTAACGTTAAGTTGGCAGACTACTCTGCAAAAATTGATCGTATCAAATTCAAACAAAAACTGCAATTTTGTACCCTCCCGAACCACTTTTATTTTTTCTCTAGGACCTACCGTTCCCGAGATAAAGAATTTTGAAAAAAAAAATTTTTCAAAATTTTTTAGATTTTTGCACCATAATCCTGTACCCATTTTGTACCAATTTATACCACCCTTTAAAAAATTTTGTACCCCCACTGTTTCCGAGATATCAACCCCCTCTGTGTGTAACGTTCAGTTGGCACTCATATTGCAGGGGTTGCTCGAATCAAATTAGAACAAAAAGTATAATTTTGTACCAATTTAAACAATCTTTAATTAATTTTATACCCCCACCCTTTCTGGGATATCGACCCCCTCTTAGTGGACTGCCAACTTAACGTTCAGCTAGCGCTCATATTGCGCATTCGAACAAAAACTATAATTTTGTACCCATTTTGTACCAATGAATTTTGTACCCCCACCGTTTCCGATATATCGACCCCCTCTTAGTGGACTGCAAGTTTAACGCGCCAACATTTCGGAGGTTCTTCGGATTGAATTCGAAGAAAATATATAGTATTGCACCAATTTGAACCACTCTTATGTTTTCTCTGAGGCCGAGATATTGGATTTTGAAAAAATCGAGAAAAAGATACAGAAGAACGAAAAGAGTGAAAACAAAGTGTACCTTATCAATAATTAAGACATCATTTTTACAATTTGAAATGTTACCTTTTACCATATTTCAACGATGCGTTTATCAATATTTTTGCTGCAAATAAAGAAAGAAGTAAAGATTATATTTCCTTACACAGTATACAGTAGTGAACAATTATGTGGTATCTTCTCATTCAATAAAATCAATAGCTTTTATTGAAATGTGTGAACGCTACTTAGGCAAAATTTTGATTACTACTAGCCCATTTCTCTCAAAATACATAAAGTTTTGTTAACACTTTAATGTTCATGTCTTGGTAGTACAATAATTTATCAATTAATGTTTCCCATTCTCTGTTCATATATTGTGTTATTTCTTAACATCCTTCCAAAGAAGTTTTATTATGAATTGTTAGATCTCTTATGCAGGTATGTAGTGGAGGGCAATGCCGAAATACACCAGGCAGTTACCAGTGCATTTGTCCAGCTGGTACCCAATTGAATCCTATCACTTCAGTTTGTGAAGATATCGATGAATGTAAAGAACTTGGCCCAGAAGCAGCATGTTTCAACGGAGAATGTGTTAACGTTTTTGGTTCTTACAAATGTGATTGCGATCCCGGATCAGTATTGGACAACACTGGAAGAATATGCATTGGTGAGTTTAGATCCTCCACCATAAACTGTACATCTTTGTCAAGTTGAGGCATTTAACCATTCCAGCCAAATTCCACATACTAATGGTTTTGGTTCAAATATTAAAATATAAAGGGATTCAGATATTATAAAGAGATATCTACTGAAATGTCCCCAATAGGGACTATTCATTATCCCATCAAGCCATTCCAATGAAATGACACTGGCATAATGGAATGTTTTCGGCTACTGGCCTCGTATCCATTGGATAATTCATAAATCTCTCACTGTGTATATAAATTGTTTCAGATAATAGGAAGGGTTCCTGTTGGACAAAGCTAAATCATGGCAGGTGTGAAAACAATCTCCCTCAACTCAGTAAAAAAACGGAATGTTGCTGCTCGATTGGTGTTGCTTGGGGATCACCTTGCGAAAGATGTAACAGACATGAATGTGATTGTCCTCCAGGTTACGCCAAAATAGATGGGAAAGCATGTTCTGACATCAATGAATGTGACCTGAACCCTGACATATGTAGAGGAGGTGGTACCTGTGTCAATACTGATGGAAGCTTCACCTGTAGTTGTCCTCCTGGACTAACCTTGGACACAACAAGTAATAATGATCTTGGAGTATTTCCCCATATTTAAATAACTTATTCAATTTCATAGGAACTCAATGTTTGGACGTCAGAGAAGAGCTGTGTTACACGAAATACAAACACGGAAAATGTATAAATCCAATTGAGGGCATATTCTACAAACATCTCTGCTGTTGTACTTCTATTGGTAGAGGCTGGGGTGATAAATGCGAGGCTTGTCCAAGGCCTGGAACAGCTGCTTTCACAGAACTTTGTCCTAAAGGGCTTGGTTTCGTGGACCACAGGGACATCAATGAATGCACTGAGTTTCCTGGGATGTGTCAAAATGGTAGATGCAAGAACACTGTTGGTGGATACAGTTGCAGATGTAACAAGGGATATGATTACGACGATAATAAGATCAAGTGTGTTGGTGAGTTCTCCATATAATATGATTACTTACAGTGATAAATTTAAACGTAGCGTCGAGACAATTATTCAACGAAGCAACTGGTATAAATAAATGATAAATATTCAAAGGTTTTAGATCGAAATAAGCAAAAAAGTCTACATTAACATAGGTATTTTTGAGCGATCGTCCTTATAACACGAAAGCTCTATTATTTCGTCACGATGTCTGTATTTTTCGAATTTTTTGCCAGAAATAGTGTCAAGGGGTAACGCTTGACTCACTGATAACATTTTTGTGCTGAAATTCAGTTCTGTCCGTCCGGCCGTACGTGAACACGGTAACTCTAGATCAGAAAACTTAAAAGCTTGAAATTTTCGGATCTCAAATGCCACGGTTAGATTCGAGAATGGGTTCTGTAAATACGCGTAAATATGAATATTCAATATTTTGTTTTCCTGATAATTTCAAAACTTCAGATTCGATCAACCCGATATTTTGCATTTAGATGGAGAATGTTTTTGAGCTTCCCTGTTATATGTACCTATACAGTGCGCGTCAAAATTATGGAACAAATTCATTTTCTCAGAAAAAAGTATGGAAACGAAATCCTGAAACAGGTCAATTTTAGTTTCACATACAAATTATTATTCATTTTTGAAGGATTTTTGGCACCCTGTGCCATCCCCATCAACCCTCTAAATTTTTTCAATAGGGAAAGTGGGTCATGTGGTACTTTTTTGGCAAGGTCTTCGTATCATATTTACAGGCGTGCAGAAATTTTCAAGAAAAAAATTTTTTTTGGAGAATTAGTTAAATCAAAGTGTTTTTTGGTAGGTGCACTTCGTCATGGCTCTTTCTTTGAATTGAAACATTTTATCGAAAAGTTTCAACTTCAGTAGAAACGTACCTACTAATAACATAGGTGCCTAGCCATAGCTGAAGAGCAGTGTTTCACACATTCTAATTTTTCAACGGAGGGGGTTGAAAGTTATGCATGAACAAAACTGTAATGGTCGACTTTCATTCGGTGACAAATTTCATCAGGTACCATCGTCTCGAAGTAAATGAGCCATGACAAAGTGCACATATTGAAAACCTCTTTGAACTACTTGACTACATTTTTAAAAAGAAAATTTTTCTTGAAAATTTCTGCACGCCTGTAAAGAAGATACAGAGATCTTGCCAAAAAAGTACCACATGACCCACTTCCCCTATTCGAAAAATTTAGAGGGTCGATGGGAATGGCACTGGGTGCAACAAAAATCCTTCAAAAATGCATAAAGATTTGGTGAAAGTGAAATAAAAATTGACCTGTTTCAGGATTTTGTTGCCAAATATTTTTCTTCTGAGGAAATGAATTTGTTCAATAATTTCGACGCGCACTGTATTCTCGAGTTGAATAAGAATCTAGCAAAATCTGAATTTTATGGGGCTGCTGCTTGAAATAATCTGAATACTCTTTTGCCAATATCTATTATTCTCTAAACTATGTTTAAAATTCATCATTTACTCAAGGCCACTCCCCCAAATCATAGAGTCTCGAGTAAAGATCAGAACAGTGTAGGGGCGAATTTGAGCGGACTGTTTTAAGGGGCTGATTCGGAGGCTTGATTTGATTTGAACCAAATAACAGTAAGAAAAAAAGTAGTGAAAACTTACCCCCGTTATTAGATCTTCTGGTGTTGAATGTTGAGTTTTCCTTCAACAATTCGACGTCTATACTGGCCAGTAAGAAGCGAATTGATCCAGAATATATGGAAGCTGGTGTTAGAGATCTGGGGATGCTGCAAACCCTTTTCTTGTGCCACTTGGTTCATGAACTACGTAATGGTTTTCACACGCAATGAGTATTTATTAAAAAACACTAAAGCGAAATGTCATTCAATAAACTGAACAACGATTATATAGGAAGCGTTTTTCACGAGAAAAATTAGCAATAAAGGAGGCGTAATAATTTCGATCAATCATGAGAGAAAATCGAAAAAGAAGTGAATAAACATGTGTTTCATAATTTAATATGAACTAAAAACGCGAAATATAAAAATGGAACAGCATGTGCCATCTACATGCGAATCTTATGCATATTGCAGATTTCATTCAATCAAGATTTTGAACTGATTTTGAATAATTGTTTAAATGTGCAGATGGCGTAAACATACCGCCCACCAAATTTATAAAATAAATTTCAAATTGAAACCAATTTCGAAAGAAATATTACCAGAAAAGAAACAAAACTAAGTACATAAATAATGTGAAATACATTTATTCATCTGTTAAAGGAATTAAACAGTTAACAGGGCGGCAAATAGAAGAAGATGAAGTTCTGACAGTAGCTGAGCGAGGTATTCCATCGCTGGAATAATTTAAATTGAGTACTCGACCCATCGGCCAACTTAAAGGGAAGGTATGGATGTAGCGAATATAAACGACATCGCCTACCTTAGGAAGAGTGGAATGTGTCCACTTACGGCGCTGCATCAGGGTATTCAAATATTCTTTGGACCACCGTTTCCAAAACGCTTGGGTAATTTGACGCAAACGAATCCACCTATCTCGCACTGTGATTTTTTCTGGAATTGGATGTTCGGGCGCAGCTAATAAAGTACTTCCGATTAGGAAATGGCCTGGTGACAGGTAATCAGACTCCGAAGGATCTTCGGATAAGGGACATAACGGACGACTATTCAATACGGATTCAATCTGACTAAAAACCGTACTATACTCCTCAAAAGTATAAGGTTGATTGCCGATTAGTCGCAAAAGAAGAGATTTGGCAGACTTAACCCCAGCCTCCCAAAGACCACCAAAATTGGGGGCGTAAGGAGGATTGAATCGCCACTTCACTTCATGAGTGGTTAGAAATTCCGCGATTGTATCATTATTATCGTGAAGAAAATTGTAAGCCTCTTTTAACTGTTTAGCAGCCGAAATAAAATTACGTCCTTGATCAGAAAGGATCTCTGAAGGCAACCCACGACGTGCGATGAATCGAGAAAGTGAGGCTAAAAACGCAGATGCACTGAGCTCAGAAGTGAACTCTAAATGAATAGCCTTTGTTGAGGCGCAAATAAAAAGGCACAAATAACCCTTAGAGGTGCGATACTTACGCAACTTTGACTCGCGAACGATAAAGGGACCAGCAAAGTCAATGCCAGTGGTCGTAAAAGGACGTGAACATTGGACACGGGAAGGAGGCAGGTCAGCCATACGGGGTTGAAATGCATTGGCACGAAATCTAAAACATGTTTTGCACTGTCGAATGGATTTACGAATGAGGGAGCGAGAGGATAAAATCCAAAACTTTGATCGGACAAGAGCTTGGACAGTATTGGGACCTGAATGAAGGGATTTCAGATGATAATGCTTGCAAATGAGGACTGAGATAAACGAATCTTTGGGAAGTAGTAGAGGATAACGAGAATCGTATTCGAGCCGAGAGAATTTTGATCTTCCGCCCACCCTGATAAGACCACGGGAATCAAGAAATGGACTTAAAGAAATTAATCGTTTGGAACATATTTTGTTTTTTGTCAGAGCGTTCAAATCGTCCGAAAAATAGACCGCTTGAACTAATTGAACGATTGCAAACGTTGTTTCATTCAGATCTTCAACTGTTAGAGCGCCTTTTCTGAAGGATGAAGAGGTGATACGTGCTCGACAATTATGAATGAAGCGTTTTATCCAAGATAAAACACGCAGAAGTCGTTTAAAATTTGAAAACTTTGATTCGAGTAGTTTATAAAATTCATTGGGCTCCTGCTTATGTGAATGTAAACAAATAACTGAATTCTTCAATTCGGGTAAGTTGGAAGGAGATTCAGAAGGATAATAAGGAGGAGGCCAGGGAATGCTAGAATTGGTTAATAAGGGAGAGCCATATAACCAAGACTGCAATTGAAAATCTTGCAATAAGAAGTCTGGGGAGCAGCCACGAGATGCCAGATCAGCTAGATTTTCATGGCTGGGGATATGGGACCAAACAAATGGTTGAGTAATCTCAATAATCTGGGATACTCGGTTGGCGACGAATGTCTTCAGGGAATGCGGAGGAGTGTTTATCCACGTCAACACTATCTGTGAGTCCGAGAATAACCTAACGGATGAGATCGGAAGGGCAAGGTTGCAATATACGTGCTTAACGAGCTTAGATAGTAATAAAGCACCATTGAGTTCAAGTCTGGGAATACTCAACACCTTTAGAGGAGCGACTTTGGTTTTGGCTTGCCACAGATGAGAACATCTTCTGTTGAACGATTCGAAACACAAATAAACAATAGCGGCATAACCATTTTCGGAAGCATCACAAAATCCAATCAATGAAACAGAATCATACTTTTCAGGTATTATAAAACGACGAATTTTGAAATTTTTATTCAAATCAGAAATGGAATTTACAAATTTTTCCAGTTTATTTCCATTGAAGGTGGAACAGGGCTATCCCAATCCAATTTCAGAAGCCAAAGCCTTTGAAGCATGTATTTCATAGAAAGGGTTATTGGTGCTAGGTAACCTAACGGATCATATGTTCTGGCAATGAAAGATAGAACATTACGCTTAGTGCACTGCGAATCGAAGGGTTGTGCGTGAAAAACAAAGGAATCAGCACAAGGATCCCAGGACAAACCTAAAATCTTTAAGGTTTCATCTCCATCTGAGAAACGAATGGGTGTTTCGACATAGCCTCTCGGAAGATCAGAAAGAATTTCTGAACAATTCGTGGACCACTTGCGCAACTCATAACCTCCCTTAGCCATTAATTGACGAAGTTCATCCCTCAATAATATTGCCGTTTGTACATCTTTGGCGCCACTGATGACGTCATCGACATAAATTTCGTTCATGATGGCATGAGAAGCCAAAGGAAAAGGGCCACCCTCATCTTGCACCAATTGTTTGAGCACTCTTTGAGCTAGAAAGGCTGATGGGGTTAGACCGTAGGTAACAGTATTTAATTCGTATTCTCGCATTGAAGAATCATTCGAAGGACGCCAGTAAATGTGCTGATACTTTCTATGTTCGGGAATGAGGAGGGTTTGGCGATACATTTTTTGTATATCTGCACACAAGGCTATAGGATGCAAACGAAATTGAGAAATAATATTTTGTATTTCAGGTTGAAGCTTGGGACCTTTCAATAGACGGTCATTCAAAGAAATACCAGAAGTGTCGGGATCGGAGGCGTTGAAAACTACTCTCAGTTTCGTAGTCGAACTCGATTCTTTCATCACAACGTGATGAGGAATCACATAGGTAGAGGCAATTGTAGCAGGAGACATATGGCCTAACTTTAAATATTCTCTCATGAAATCCTGATATGATTCGAACTTCTCATCATTCTTCACGAGTCTTTTCTCCAGACGGGAAAAGGCTAGAACAGACTTAGATGCGTTTGATTGCAAAGGAGTAGCATTTGGTTTGAAGGGTAGAGCGACAATGTAACGCCCTTTTTTATCACGCGAATGAGTATCAACGAAATGATTCTCCGCTAGAATATCGAGAGGATCTTCAAGAGATAGTTGCGTGATCTCTTCAGATTCCCAAAACTTCAATAAAGTTTTCCCAACATCACAATGAACATGCAACGATACAAGAGGAGCTTCAGAATACGATGATGAAGTGGGACCAACCAACACCCAACCAAAGATGGTATTGATTGCAGTGGGGTTACCAGGAATGGATTGTATCTCATTATCCACGGATATCTGAGGTAGAAGATCAGCACCAATCAAAAAATCAATTGGAGAAGGGCGATCAAAACTGTCATCTGCGAGGGTTAAATGACGAAATTTAGATCGGATTTCTACTGGTACTTCGGAAGATGGAAGATGATGGGATATTTGGGATAAAACGATAGCTTTAGCTTTAATTGTTCGGGAAGAGAATTTAGAAAATAAGGAGACAGTTACGGAACCGAAAGTTCTCAAGCTCGTTTGCCCAAGGCCTGAAACAGAGCATGAAGTGGAATTGAACTTTAAACCTAAGAAGGAAGCGCAAGATTTTGTGATGGCAGAAATATGGGATCCAGGATCATAAACAGCACGAAGCTTGTGGAGGTTTCCAGTAACATCAGCAATGGAAAGGCTGATAGTACCCAGAAGTACCGGTGAAGGTCCAGAGGAAACCATGCAGGAAGAAAATTCAACAGGTTTTTCCGAGTGAGGTGATTCTCTGGATTGTGGGGAAGAATAGGAATCAGATGTTGGATGAAGAGAGGAATGGTGTTTATTAGTTTTGCAATGACGACACACAGCTTTGGAATTACAATCGTTCCTTCTATGTCTACCCAAACAATTGAAGCAACGTGAATTTTCTCGAAGATATTTATACTTGTCACTAAGACTCATATTTTGATATTTTGAACATTGATAGATCAAATGCGGAGACTTACATAATGAACACGAAAATTTTGTATTTGAGGAAGTTGACATTGGCGAGCTTGATTGTGAATTAACCAGTAACACATTGGAGTTCGAGGGTTTAGGCCTTGTAGAAGGAATTTCTGAAGCTTTAGAAAGCTCTTGTATGCGAACTTGATGAGTGACGAATTCAATCAATTGTCTGTAAGTCGGTATACCTTCTAACGGAGCTTTATTCTCGAACGAACGTTTGGTGTTAAAATCCAAATTGTTCAGAGCAATTGAAAATAACAAAAAATCGGCCAGGTCAGGTAATTTTAAAGATTTCAAGGAATTAACTGCCGTTTCGTGCTTTTGTAAGAAATCCTTGAGTGACGTTAAAGAAGCATTTGAAACAGTTTTGAACTGTAACAATTTAGAAAAATATGCAGTAGCTAATCTTCGTGGATTCTGATAGCGTTGAACTAAAGAATCATAAGCAATCTGATAATTATCAGGGATCAATTGTAACCCACTTATGAGAGCCAAGGCTTCACCTTTCAAAGTGGTTTTTAAATATTGAAACTTCTGCGTAACTTCAATGAGAGAATTGTTATGAACCAAAGAATCATACAGTGAGATGAATTCCACCCAGTTTTCTATTTTGCCTTCGAAAGGAGGTAGTGGAATGACCGGAAGTATTTGGGAAAATTGATTGCCTTTCGGAGAACTGTCAACATCAGTCAGAACTGCACCTTCTTGCTTTGCCAAATCGCATTGTATGCAATATATTGAGGCAAGTACCTCTTCAAAAGACGCTTGTGGTTGAGAGAGATCAATTTGTTTCTTTTCAGGCAGATTCAAATTTAAAGCCTCTATTTTCATCTGAATATCTTTAAATTCCTTCGAATAATTAGGAATTTGACTAACAAAATATTTTACCTTGGCGAGATCTGTTGAAGTGTACGATCGACATTTATCCAAAATGGTCGTCAAGGTTGCAAAGCAGTTGTTTCGTTTAGAAATATACGCGGTAATCTTCCTAAGAATTTCTGACTCAGTTTCTTCAGGTTTCACAGACATTTTGCTTTAATGATGAAAGTAAGGAGCAATTGAAACGTTCGATAATTATTCAATAAAGGATGAATACGCAAAGGACAAAAACTGCGCAGATTCGCAATTCCTTTCAGGAATGGCGTCTCAAGGAAATCAAAAATGAAATTTCAATGAAAATTTCACCTTTGTGAAAATATCCGGCCCGAAGGACCAAATTTTGTAGGGGCGAATTTGAGCGGACTGTTTTAAGGGGCTGATTCGGAGGCTTGATTTGATTTGAACCAAATAACAGTAAGAAAAAAAGTAGTGAAAACTTACCCCCGTTATTAGATCTTCTGGTGTTGAATGTTGAGTTTTCCTTCAACAATTCGACGTCTATACTGGCCAGTAAGAAGCGAATTGATCCAGAATATATGGAAGCTGGTGTTAGAGATCTGGGGATGCTGCAAACCCTTTTCTTGTGCCACTTGGTTCATGAACTACGTAATGGTTTTCACACGCAATGAGTATTTATTAAAAAACACTAAAGCGAAATGTCATTCAATAAACTGAACAACGATTATATAGGAAGCGTTTTTCACGAGAAAAATTAGCAATAAAGGAGGCGTAATAATTTCGATCAATCATGAGAGAAAATCGAAAAAGAAGTGAATAAACATGTGTTTCATAATTTAATATGAACTAAAAACGCGAAATATAAAAATGGAACAGCATGTGCCATCTACATGCGAATCTTATGCATATTGCAGATTTCATTCAATCAAGATTTTGAACTGATTTTGAATAATTGTTTAAATGTGCAGATGGCGTAAACATCAACGTTTTCGGGAAATTGGCTTGAGAAAGTAGGATTATGATTTCACGAAACTCAATGTTTCTAATGAGTATATGAATGATTCAATTATCACCTGTTGAAACAAGAAAATCAAAAGATATCACGGTTTTCATTAACTTACAGACATTGATGAATGCAGTCTGACAACGTCCAATGTTTGCGGGAATGGAGTTTGCAAAAATATACCTGGTGATTTCATTTGCGAGTGCAATGAAGGCTTCAGAGCTATGGCTCCTATGCAAGTCTGCATGGGTGAGTATTTATGTGCTTTTGTTTAAACTTAACCCATATTCAAATTTGTATGGTTTTCAGACATAAATGAATGCGAGGAAATTGCTGGAATGTGTAGAGGAGGTCGATGCATCAACACGGAAGGATCCTACAAATGCGAATGTCCTCCTGGTCATGAGTTGGCATCAGATAAGCAGTCTTGCAAGGATATAGACGAGTGTTCAATCACTAGTGGAATATGCTCGAACGGTGTTTGCGAGAATATGATGGGAACCTATCAGTGTGTTTGCAATGAGGGTTATGAACAAACTGGACACAAATCGCATTGTGAAGGTGAGCGATTGCAAACTTCGAATTATTTATCCTGTTAACTTAATATCAAGTTGAATACTTTTACCTTACATTTATTTGCAAGAAAATGGTTTGGGTCAGATCCTAATCTTAAAAATCATCTGCCATTTTGGAACTTCTAGTTGTAACTTACGCATTTGGACAATTCAATTAGGCTTTTCTTATGGGAAACTATATACACTAGATTTGAATAAGAAAGTCGTCGCCATTTTGAAGCCATTATTCCGTTCGTTCCACTGAAAAATTTAATGGTGCATCCGATAACAATCGGATTTGTAAATGAGTCAAGGGTTTCATCAAAATCGAATGACTAACAATGGATATAAATGCTCTTGCCAGATTCCAATCACATATGAAACAAATAAGTTAATGAAAAAATAAAAAAATATATTAGCGATCCAACCTCGATTTCAACTCTGTTGGTTCATCTTTCATTTTTAATATAGATGTGACAACAGAATAAAAAAATCTATTGGTTTTCTTTCTGTAGCCTGTCAAAGATTCCGCTCGGAGTACTTAATTTTTATTTAAAAAAGTGGTGGTCTCACGAAGGCCAAATTGTGCTAATGGTTGCCAGAATTATTCGGATGGAAATATAAATATATCCAAAAAACTTGGGGTGGGAATCTTTTCAAATTCGATTAACTACCATTGCTTGGTAACAGACATTGATAAGATAAGATTATATTCGAGAAGTAAGTTAACCCTTCTATCCAAATGTGGAAAGAGATCGATTCCTGCTAAAGTTTATGCACAAAAAAATTTTGCTATTGATTTATTTTTCCATCTGGGTCATTCCGGCAGATCTTACTGAATCGAGCTCATTGAAATAAAATAATATTAATAATAATTTGCCGATCAAAAATGCAAAATTCCGGAAATCTACACCACAATTGAATTGAGCACTAAAAAATATTAAGATATGACCAGAATCCGTTATTTCCAAGTTCACGCATAACTCAACACAATAATCAGAATATTACTTGAAGTTGACATCAAACCCCTGTATCTCGCTTATGCTTCTGAAACGGGGTATATGCCATAAGTCAAAAATGACTTTCCCAATGTCATCTAAACGGGTAATTAAGAGTGTGTTTGGGTATGACTTATAATTATAAAATGAGGGCATCAAATATTCCTAATTTTATCGACAAAATCACCCACATTGCGGAGTTTACCCCCCATTTCTGGAATAGCCACCATTTTAAATTAATTCTTTTATTTTAGTTGACCCTTTCAAATGATATCGATTTCTTTGGTCATAAAAGTCCTACAGATGTGAAAAAAATGTTTTTTTGAAAGATAATACTACCACCTTTCACTCGACCTTTCATTAAAGTAGAATTAACAATATAAAAACATTCTCAAAAATGTCATAAAAAAATTCTTAAAGAAATGTTGTCTAAAAATTCACTAAATTTTTTAGTAAATCCTCAATAGTACAAAAACTAGCACATTGAAGTATAATTTTTTTTAATGAACTGATACGCAAGTACATCAGCTACAAAACGACACCCACATAATTTCTGTATGTTACATAATTTGAGATTGCTGTTTGAACATGACACTCATGAAAATTGATAATATAAAATAAAAACTCAGTATTTACTGTACTTTTGATAATTTCTAATGATCAAACTAACAAACTTATCATAAAAATTGCTCAAAATGGCCGCCTCTGCTTTGTAGACAGGCAGTGGTCCTTATGACGTCTCGTCTTGTGGCCCTGGAAATCAATGCAAAATGGCGCAAGATTTTTAAAATTTCTAGAGAACCAATTTCGTACAGCAATAGAAGAACTACCAATTATTATCCATCGAAGGCGTATGTGTCTTCAGTTAGATGGTGCACCAGCGCACTACGCTCGTTTAGTGAGGGATCACTTGAGTGGAAATTTTTCAACGTGGATTGGACGTGGTGGAACAGTTGCTTGGCCACTACGCTCTCCGGAATTAACACCGTTGGACTATTTTTATGGGGATGGATGGAGCAAAGAGTATATTCCACTGTTCCCAACACCAGAGAAGAATTGGTGCATAAAATAATGACTGTTGCAAACGAAATAAGAGCACTGCATTGATTTCCAGGGCCACAAGACAAGACGTCATAAGGGCCACTGCCTATCTACAAATGAGAGGCGGCCACTTTGAGCAATTTTTATGATACATTTGTTAGTTTCATCATTAAAAATGATCAAAAGTACAGTACTGAGTTTATATTTTATTTCATCAATTTTCATAAGGTTTATGTTCAAACGGCAATTAGAGACCGGATTATATGCAACATAAAAAGGTTGTTAAATGCATGCAAATATGCATGAAAAAAGCTTGAAACATGCACGAATATAGGCAGAATATGCACGAAAATATGCAGAATATGCAAAACTGAATAATGAATTTTAGGAACCAAAAGAAAGAAGAAAAGTTATTTTTATTTCAAAATCAGAACCTATATCAATAACTCTTATTAATATGGTATTAAATTTTTTTAATGTTTTTGTAAATGTTAACAATCGAGTATTGCTCCAAAAGTTCAATTGTGAGATTGTGTCTTCGATCATTCAGGATATTTTTATATGTGGAAAAGGTTCGCTGCACATCTACAGACGCAACTGGACAAAATTTGAACTTTGGTGCTACGTTCTACACTATGTTTTCTGGTAAAACTATCGATTAGACACAAATCTTCAAAAACTGGATTTCCTTTCAATATGTTCTCAAACTTTTCTTTAGGTTTATTTGGCGATGGAGTTCATTTGGCGTATTTTACTCATTATTTGGATATATTCGGTTAAGGCCACACCTTGAGTTTCAAGCTTCCTAATGCTTTCAGGTACATGAGAAAAATTAGTACAAATCATTGCTATATCACTTTTATCGCATTTCGGAACGCAGGGAAGAAAATATGTACCGATAATATGCATCACAACTGGATCTTAGCTAAAATATGCAAATACCGCTGAAGATGTCTTAAATATGCAAATGCATATAATCCGGTCTCTAGCAATAACAGTCAAACACACAGAAATGATGTGGGTGTCCTTTTGTAGCTGATATCCATGCGTGTTAGTTCATTGAAAAAAAATATACTTCAATCTGCTAGTTTTTGCACTATTGAGGATTTACTAAAAAATTCAGTAAATTTTTTTCATGACATTTTTGAGTTGAATGGTTTAATATTGTTCTTCTTTAATAAAAGGTGGTAGTATTATCTTTCAAAAAACTTTTTCTTCACATTCGTAGGATCTTAATGTTCAATGAAATCGATATCATTTGAAAGGGTCAACTAAAATAAAAAAATTGATTTGAAATGGCGGCTATTCCAAAAATAGGGGATAAACTTCCCAGTGTGGGTGATTTTGTCGATAAAATTAGGTATATTTGATTCCCTTAAATTATCGCTAAGTCATACCGAAACACACTGTATAATAGTTGCCACTTCTCTCTGAAGTGCCTATTGTCCTTGTTATTCTGTTTTTTGATTGAATTTATGAGTTATTTCAAAATCGGCACTTATCAATTCTTTTCAACAGCGTTATGTAGAACTATTTTGTTTCGTATTTAGGCATGGCAACCCAGATTTTGAAAATACAATCTAAAATAATTCGAAAACAGTCACAAAATAAATGATTTCAAAGAGAAGTAGCAACTATTATATATATTTAAAAAGAGAATTTCATTTCAAACACGAATATGTAAAAAAATATAGAGTGGTCCATGAGAAAAAATACAAGTTTATGTTATAGCTCCAAAACCATATTGAAAAAATAGGAACACCATTAAATTCCTTTCAAAAAGGTGCCTGGAGAATGTTTTCACAGAAAAAAGAAATATTCAAAAATAAACAAGTTACGGGGTTGGGTCCGAAATGAACAAAATTGAAAAACACCTTGTATCTTTCGAAAAAATCAAGATATCAATGTGCGGTTTTCGGCATTCATTTCCTCACAAAAATCGATCTCGTAGCATGTAGACTAGTTTTTCTCTAACTCCTTTAGAAATTGGTGTTTTATATCAAAAGTGTCCGATTTGGACCACTCTGTACAACTAACAGCTTTTACAAATTTTTTTACATTAAACTCAGTATGTATGAATTCAAAATAACAAGCTTTTACAAAATCTGTAAAAATATATAGAGTTTTCTGGCGAAACACCCTGCATATGTTTCAAATTTGAATATTTTCTGTTTAGTAGAAAATTGACGTACGTTTACTCATCGGATCCAAAGGTAGTCTTGCCCACCAGAATGAATTATGAAGGTGTTGAAAAGTTATAATTTGGTGAAAATTCAAAAAAATCCAATAAAAAAATAAACAGCAAATACCAGCATATGTTAAATTCCATAACTAATTTATTTTATGCGTGAACAGCAATAATTCCTTGTGATTGGAATGGTAATTCAAAACTGATCTGGAAACGGGACAAAACATCCTCCTACTCATTTCGAGATAATTATAATGCTAACAAGCCGACAGTGGATTACTTAAAATTGTAACATTCTCTGGAGGAACAGTCACCTGTACTGGCTAGGTTCTAATAATATCCAGAGAATTAGAATTATAATTAGAAAATCCAGTATTGTTGATGCGCTCTATAAATTTCAAGCATATACGCCAGATTAAGTACACCATTCAGTATGGTTTACACTAAATTTTATTGCTTAGACCTGAACCCCTACTGAATGCAATGATTGTGGAAAGGTTGTTAATAGAAAATAAAAAGGTGTAATATGGCAATAAATCGAATGCTTCTTTCAACGCATTTGGGATCAGTCATCCTGAAGATGTTAGCTAGCTTACTCATGCTGTTCTGCAGATTGTGAAGACAGACAAATTGAAGATATATTGACATACAGTTCTTAATGAAAACTCACATTGATGATGTGTGATAAATCGAAATCTATAAAATATAAAACTTCCTATTGAAATATGTTAAATAATACGCATTGACCTCTAAAAGGAATGTTAGCATTACAAGTAACAGCATGTTTTGCCCTGTTGATTCTTGCATTGTACACGGTTTTTACTGGTGAATATAATTTTCAATTTATCGTGTTTCGTGATTAGCTAAAATTTCAACTCTGTTTTCAGATATTGATGAGTGTGAAGAAGAACCATGTGAAGATATTTGTGTCAATACTCCAGGCTCCTTTGAATGTACTTGTGGGTGAGTTTCTTCATTCATTCATAAGAAAATTGTACCGGCGATTAAATCGTGATCGAAATTGGAGTATTTCCCATAAAAAACGTCATCTAGTGGTACTAAACTCCATTCGCAACTCCAATCCCCGAAGCAACATTGAAATCGTTTTAGTAACCCCTTTTTTGAGCGTTCTACTCAAACAAGGCGCCAGGTCTCCAGTTTTCGAATTTTGGGCTGCCTATTTACCTGAAGAAAGTTCCAGGGTAGGTTTGAGTTTCGAATTCGGCGTTCAAGTGCGACCAGGGGTTCCGTAAATATGGCCATTAAATTTTTTTATTTTCCTGTTAATCTACGTATTCAATTAATGTGCGTGTTTTACAAAGAGCCATCAGCACTGATCGGAGAATCAACTCGATTTGACGGTTCAAAATTCACATCTTATTGGAAATAAAATGATTGAAGAATTGACAGAGCTTTGTGAAACCTACCACTATAGTAGGTTTCACAAAGCGCAATCAGCGTTGATCGGGAAATCTCGGGCTTGATCGGTGAATTAAATAGATTCGAGAGTTCAAAATTCAGTCAACTCACAAAAATTATTGAAAAAATTGTAGCTTCGAATCAAATTCCCGTTTCATTCGGGGTACTGCATCCTTCACCATAATAATTCATCAGAGGGAGTAAAAAGAAACTTCACTATATACAGAGTCTTTCACGAGGAACCTCACCCATATTTATACGGGAAACTACTGAACGTATTTTCATGAAATTCAGCACTTATAAGTATTTCACGATGCTGATGAAATCTAAAATATTTTCAAGGCATGAGCACCTCCGGTTTTTACTCATTATTTGGATATATTCAGTTAAGGCCACACCTTGAGTTTCAAGCTTCCTAATGCTTTCAGGTACATGAGAAAAATTAGTACAAATCATTGCTATATTTTTCTTTATTGAAAAATCGTCAAATGCTAGAATGACAAGCTACTAGTGAGTCGGCATAGTCAAAGTCATTTACTACACCGTTGATAGCCTCAAAATGTTCATTGTAGAACAACACTGCTTCGATCCATGTTCCCCATCGAGTTATGACTGGTTCGGGAGAGATTGGCAAATTTGGTAATTTTTCTTTTTAGGCTTTACTACGAGCAGTCAGAAGACAAAAGTCAAAATTATTACTCAAGATACCTCATATTTTGTGGAATTTGGTCGGGTAGAATTTGGTCGAATACGCGATATCATCACTTTTATCGCATTTCGGAACGCAGGGAAGAAAATATGTACCGATAATATGCATCATAACTGGATCTTAGCTAAAATATGCAAATACCGGTGAAGATGTCTTAAATATGCAAATGCAAATGCATATAATCCGGTCTCTAGCAATAACACTCAAACACACAGAAATGATGTGGGTGTCCTTTTGTAGCTGATATCCTTGCGTGTTAGTTCATTGAAAAAAAATATACTTCAATCTGCTAGTTTTTGCATTATTGAGGATTTACTAAAAAATTCAGTAAATTTTTTTCATGACATTTTTGAGTTGAATGTAGGTTTGAGTTTCGAATTCGGCGTTCAAGTGCGACCAGGGGTTCCGTAAATATGGCCATTAAATTTTGTTATTTTCCTGTTAATCTACGTATTCAATTAATGTGCGTGTTTTACAAAGAGCCATCAGCACTGATCGGATAATCAACTTGATTTGACAGTTCAAAATTCACATCTTATTGGAAATAAAATGATTGAAGAATTGACAGAGCTTTGTGAAACCCACCACTATAGTAGGTTTCACAAAGCGCAATCAGCGTTGATCGGGAAATCTCGGGCTTGATCGGTGAATCAAATAGATTCGAGAGTTCAAAATTCAGTCAACTCACAAAAATTATTGAAAAAATTGTAGCTTCGAATCAAATTCCCGTTTCATTCGGGTTACTGCATCCTTCACCATAATAATTCATCAGAGGGAGTAAAAAGAAACTTCACTATACAGGGTTTACGAGGAACCTCACCCATATTTATACGGGAAACTACTGAACGTATTTTCATGAAATTCAGCACTTATAAGTATTTCACGATGCTGATGAAATCTAAAATATTTTCAAGGCATGAGCACCTCCGGTTTTTCCTTTTTGGCGTGAAGGTAAAAGAAATAGCTGAAAATTCAAGACGAAAAACAGTTTTTTGTGAATCCCTCAGAAAATATCCATTTTAGGGCTAGGGTGTGATGCATACACTTACATTATTTTTCAACGTAGATTCAATATCTGCCATAAAAAGAATGGGGTTCTAATTTCAAAAAATTGATTTTTCACGATTTTGTCATCCCTAACTTTGAAAGCGATTTTTTCACCCCCTGTATCATGAATCGCGATTTCGATTTTTAAAGTGTATACATCAATCTTACATCTTGAAAAATCCCAAAAATGAAAATTTTCCATCCAAAAACCTCGAAGTTATTCTTGTTTCAGCGGAGCTCTATTTTCGATTTTTTTTTCGAATTTTCCCGCCCAGAGAGAATTTTCCAACAAAAACTGAAAAATGTTACATCAAAATAACTTGAAATTTTCTAAGGAATCTATTTCTGCAATAAAAAAATGGTGTTCTAATTTGAAAAACGGAAGTTGACGTCATTTCCGGAAAAACCGGAGGTGCTCATGCCTTGAAAATATTTTAGATTTCATCAGCATCGTGAAATACTTATAAGTGCTGAATTTCATGAAAATACGTTCAGTAGTTTCCCGTATAAATATGGGTGAGGTTCCTCGTGAAAGACCCTGTATACTATATAGGGTTCCCCATAATAGGCTACCCATTTTGATATTTGGGATTTATGATAACTTATAAATATTTGGCTAGTGTTGGGTACAGTTTTAGTTAAGGAGGGCGTTCTATGTATAGTGTGTTTTTATTTCAAGTTGCATTTGAAAATGGTTTCATTTTGAGAACTGAAATTTTGTGGGTAAACTCAGGATTGGAGTTCTCAATGAAATAATTTAAATCGATTTCATTTCGAACATTTATTTTTTTTCTTTCAAAAATAGAAGAAAATGAGCCAACTCATGCTTCTGCTTTATTTCATACGAAAGACCCATGAAAACAGTTCCGATTAAAAGTGAATCTACAGATAATTTCGTTCAGAAAAACAACTTGAAATACGGAATTGGCAGAGAATGGCCAAATTCACATATATGGCAGGATAAAGTTCCTGCTTTACCCACATACTCACTAGTTTCATAGTACAGCGATTTTCGGATTGAGAGCGCCATTTTACATTTAATTCATAATTAGAGAGATATTAATAGAACTTATAGTGATATATACAGGGTGAGTCTTTGACTTGTACATATATTTTAACTGTAGATTCCTCTCATCAAACGAAACACTCTTTTCCTATACCATTTTTCAAAATTCGGTTTGGTTTGGGAGATACAGGGTGTCGAAAATCCATGAAAAAAAAACACTTTTCTGTTTATATCTTCGGAACCGTTATTTCGAATGAACTGAATTTTGGTTGAGTTTTCACTCTATTCATGGTGCATATTCCTCAATCGAAACCTATTCAATATCTTCACTAGTATAAAAGTTACAGGGTAGTCGACTCATCAATACACGCTAAAACACCATAAAACCACTTTAAAAAGATAAACGGTTCATATTTTCGAAAGAATCAATCATTTAAGAAACTAAAAGTATTCCTATTTTTTTCAATAAAACGTTTTCGAGTTATTTCCAATTTTTCCCGGAGAAATTTGACGAAAAAATCATTTATTTCAAGAATAATCTGAATGCGTCTCTGAATTAAATTTCATCGAAAATTGTTCGATCTCTGGTCTTTAGACGAGTTTACAATGTTGTCCCAATATTAATCAACTTTGTCGAGATATTTTAATAATAAAATCCCACAAATGTGGGAGATAAAATTGAACACCAAGGAGGATTTAATACGCACAGTTTCTATTGAAAATTCATAGTTACCGCTCCATATTGAAGTTAACTGTCGATGAAATACAAAATTCGGATATGAATGACGAATCTCGATACAAACTACTTATTAAGTTGAAATTAATGAAAAATAAAACGATACCTGATAATCTGTGGCGATGTTTCTATCTAAACAACATCCTTTTGGAATTTTATGAACTCGACACGGTTGAAATTATATTAATTCATTTCACATAATAATCACATTAGAACAATAAGTCACTGAATGTATTCAGATTATTCAGAACTTCACATAATGTTTACAGTTTGTTCAGAGACTCTGGTTTGTTATTGTTTAACGTTGGCCTCCACATAACCATACTTCGGTTTTCGCTCTACGCATGCGTGGTGAAATTTGGCGGCAAAGTCGATTTATGATGGAAACGGTAAAATTCATAGATATTTATACCACGGTACACGAATGTATCGTGATGTATACTATGTTTCCTCAACCTCAATGAAAATATCAGCAAGCTGACAACATCTTCTTGAAATTTCTGTGCAAAAATTCACGGAATCGATACAAATTAGATTAAGTTAGGTTGTTTGATAATAAATCTGAATGAAAAGTGTTTCTTCATGATATTGTTTGGAAATTTCGAGGAAAATATGAACAAGTTATTAGTGTTTACAAACTAATCTGCAGAAAAATCGAAGAAGGAACTTATTTTGGTGGAATAAATGTGGCTTTTCAGTTGCAGATATAATCCGATGAAACTAACTGTTTTTGTTGAAATTATCGTGTTTGCAACATTTTTATTGCAATAAGGTTAGTACTTGACTACATGAGTATTCCCTTAATTGGGCCTAAATGTATAAACTCAATTTCTATCGAGAAATATGAACTTTGAATCAATTCCACAGTATCATTTCAGGGACGTAATTAGCGTAATTTTTTTTTCAAATGGCTATATCTTTCTAACAGAGCCGAATTCGGGAAAATGGAAAATGAAAAAAAGGTTTCTTTTGGCCTCAAGAATCTTCAGTTAAAATATGTGTACAAGTCAAAGACTCACCCTTTATAGTTCTATGGAGTAATTCCATAAAATGCACGGTGGCGCCTCTATCGGATTAGTTTTCCTACTTGCTCTGAACGGCAACCTTAACCAACTGAAGTGTTGTTAAATTTTATTCAGAGAAAAACTTATCAAGTTTCCGAATAGAAAATTAATTAGGCTAGCTGACTGTATGTATGAATACAATGTATTTTAAACCCAATACAAATGAAAGGATAAATGTACACAAAATAACAGATGAGATATAGTCTAACCCATTTCAGGTCGTTGCGCTATTGCCGGCAATGAAAAACAGCGCGACCCCTTTCGGGAGAATTAAAAATTACAGATTTTCGGTCAACAACAGGTTATTCTATGCATGTATGAATCTAACTTCAAGATAGTTCAACTTACGAGGTGGATCTCATAGGTATATAAGATGGATGAGATGCTGCATTGCTGCAGTGTTCAATAACATTTCCATATGTTCGATCACGATCCAATGAGTATTGTTTCAGATCTGGATACGCCCTGATGCTGAACGGTAGGGGATGCATGAACGTTGACGAATGCAAAGAAAACCCAAGAATTTGTAATGGTGGCAGATGTGAAGATATTCCAGGAAGTTACATTTGTCATTGTACTACTGGTTTGATACCTGGACCAAAAGGAACTTCTTGTTTAGGTAGGTCACAACAACATTACCAAAAATAAAATGACTGAGGTAATTGTATGAATAGCTGCGAAAAAATTCAGGGTATTATTACTTTTCAAAAATAGGGTAGGTCTTCCATATAAACTTTCGTTCAGCCTCCCCTCAAAATGGCGCCTGAAACCAGTTTCTAATTTTTTCTTAAAAACCAAAAAAACTGATAAGAATAAAATTAAGTAGACATTTCATAAAATGATAAACCAGATCTAAATTATTGTAACTGCATCAAAGTTCATCAAAAGTAGCCAGTTGTCATAACGAAATGACATCCGCTCACAAAATAAATTCTAGATCAGAAATAATTCCAGCCGACTCAGGCGAATTATCTGTCTATTTATCATTTTTTCTGAAAACCATGCATTTTAGTTAGCAATTAGAGGACCCTATTTCTCAAAAATGGATCGAGCCATCGAAAATTAATTTTCTTAATGTGAAATATGAATATGGAAAAACATTTCTTATGAAACAAGGTTTAGGGATGGCTTTTTCTACCCTCTGGGATCATAGAGGGACATAACCAGAATAATTTCCAGTGCCTTCTCGTTCGCTCTGCTTAGTTTCATTTTTGTTACTTTTTTGGTTTTTCAGACACAAATTAGAATCTGCTTTTCTGGGGCCATCGTGAGGGGGGCGTTACTAAGCAGAGGAGCCCATTTTTACAAAGACTCGCCCCATGAATTTTTTCGCGATTATTCATTTACATCCTGTATAAATATCCATAATACATATTACAGATGTTGATGAATGCAAGAACCCTAACATTTGTGGGAATGGTGAATGCATAAATATTTTGGGATCATTCCACTGCAGATGTGAGGAAGGATATTCTGCGAAACCTGACGGAGGTCCCTCTTGTACTGATGACGACGAATGCTACTTGGGTAACCACGAATGCGACGAAAATGCCAACTGCATTAATATCCCTGTAAGTATTTATGAATTGTACAGAATAGAATACAGGGTCCTGCAATAGTGCGAAGATCTTCCATAGCTGCCGAACCAGACATCTCAGATATTTCGTTGGAAATTAGACCTCTTGTACCTTCATTTCTGCATCTCAGGCAATTATTTTCTAATATGCAGGGTGTTCCCGATGAAAGTCATTCAAAAATGGATGATTTTTTTAATGGATCACTCCATATATTTTTACATATTTTCAATGACCTTCATTACCTCTTTCATGTCGCAAAATATCAGAGACATTTTTCCAACGGTACAGATCTTATTCGAAGAAAACCGCAAAAAGGTGAGGGAAAGCAGTTCAGTAAAAGCTTTCTGGCGATTTCCAGAAGCGATAGTAACATGAATTTGATCATAAAGTTTTTCAATTGAAGGATTTGCCTTGTCACCCTTCCTAAATAATCAACCTGTCATATACAGGCTGTCCGTTATTAAGGTCCAAATATGAAGAACTTCAAATTATTATTTCTCGATTTTTTCAAATGTACAGGGCGGCCAGATTTCGATGATTTGGTACTACAACTCCTAAACTATAAAAGATAGAGAAAAATTAAGATACATGTCATGTTCTCTCTTTTCGAGAAACATAAATTGCTGAAAACCCCAAGTTGCTACAGCGTCTTGTTTCCGAGCTACAGGGCGATTTTGTTATTTGGTACGTTAGTATTAAACGGAAATATCTTGGAGTGGGGGTCTGAAGTCAAATACCTAGGAATAACACTGGATAGCAAACTTCTGTGGAATAAGCATGTTGATAATGCTACTGGCAGAGCTACAAGAGCTCTGATGGCATGCAGACGTCTATGCGGCAGGAATTGGGGCTGTAACCCAAAAATACTGCGATGGATGTACGTCATGATTGTAAGACCTATAGTCACATATGGGGCAGTGGCCTGGTTTGCAAAGACAAGTCAGGCAAGTACGAGAAAAATGCTCGACAAAGTACAAAGGCTTGCCTGTGTGTGCATCACGGGAGCTATGAGAACGTGCCCAACCAGGGCGCTTGAGATCATCACAGACCTCACACCTCTACATCTAGTGATTGATAGGGTAGCCCATGAGGCCATCCTCAGAGTATCTGAAGAAGGAGCAGGCAATGAGAGAGTCAGGTTTCAGAGAGCTTGGTCCTCTCTGAATGACTACACCTCATCTGCAAACCTTCCTAGCGATGTAATGATCAAGAAAGTAAGCACTGAGAAGAACTTCAGTACAATGCTAAGTAAAAGAGAAGATTGGGAAAGGGAATACACCAACTACAATCTCAAAGAAAATACAATGAAATGGTATACTGATGGTTCTAAAACCGCTACAGGAGCTGGCGCTGGGATTTATGGGACATGTACCAAGTGTGCACTATCGCTAGGCTCCTGTACAAGCGTCCTTCAAACGGAAATACTTGCAATCGGAAGATGTCTAGATATACATCTAGAAAGAAACTATCAGAAGTGCGATATAGCTATTCATACAGATAGTCAAGCTGCTATTAAAGCACTGAGCTCCTACGTCATTGACTCAAAGCTGATTTGGGAGTGCCGAAACAAACTCAATGAGGTAGGCAAGAAGAATAAGGACTTTTTAATCTGGGTTCCCGGTCATTCGGGAATCGTAGGAAACGAAGAGGCCAATAAACTGGCCAGAAAGGGCGCACAGACGCCACTCACTGGCCCAGAACCCTTCTGTGGTATAGGAAAATGCACCTATAAGAAGGAATTTATGCTGAAGGAGAAAACCGAAAGAGAAAAACTCTGGCGGAATCTCCCAGGAATGGATCACTCCAAAAAGTTCCTCCGGAACTTTGAAACTGCTAGATCCAAAAAATATCTGGATCTCAGTAAAAACCAACTTCACCTACTCACTGGCTTTCTCACAGGACATTGTCGCCTAAAGAAGCATCTGTTGAGAATGGGTTTATAGGACACTGATGAGTGTAGATTCTGTGGGGAGGAGGAAGAAACTCCTATTCACCTGGTTACGGAATGCTATGCCATTGTAAGCCAAAGGAAAGATAGCTTTGGACAAGAAACTTGTAGAAGTGGGGAGTTATCCTCCTTGAAGCCGTCCCAGATACTGGATTTCATCAAATCTCTGGAACTGGAGGGCGAGCTGTAGGAGGCGCGATGATGACAGCTCTGTCAGGGGGCACAATAGACCTTAAGGTCGCAGTGGACTGTAACCTCTTTTCACTATATAACTATATAACTATATAACTATATAGTCTGCTTGCTATTCATTTACAGAAATCTGTAGGATATTCATTTTCCTCTAGTTCTATGCATCATAGGCAGGATTTTTTGTCGTTTTTTTGCAAAAATCAGGTTTGATAAAATACTTAACATCCCACATTGCCATACGGCGTACTGGTCGTCATCGCATTCGGTTAAGGAAATAGTGCTTTATAGTTCAGCTACTCACCGCAAGTTGCAAGGTTAAAAATTTTCTTCTCTCTGAAACACACATATCCATCTATGAACCGGTGAAGGAACTACACTAAAATCAGCTTCAAATCGATCGAGGCGATGCATTTCTTTATATGCAGGGTGAGTCTTTGACTTGTACATATATTTTAACTGTAGATTCCTCTCATCAAACGTAACACTTTTTTCCTATACTATTTTTCAAAATTCGGTTTGGTTTGGAAGATACAGGGTGTCGAAAATCCATGAAAAAACACTTATCTGTTTATATCTTCGGAACCGTTATTTCGAAAGAACTGAATTTTGGTTGAGTTTTTACTCTATTCATGGTGCATATTCCTCAATCGAAACCTATTCAATATCTTCACTAGTATAAAAGTTACAGGGTAGTCGACTCATCAATACACGCTAAAACACGATAAAACCACTTTAAAAAAATAAACGGTCCATATTTTCGAAAGAATCAATCATTTTAGAAACTAAAAGTATTCTTATTTTTTTTCAATAAAACGCGTTGTTTTCAAGTTATTTCCAATTTACCCAGAGAAATTTGACGAAAAAATCATTAATTTCAAGAATAATCTGAATGCGTCTCTGAATTAAATATCATCGAATATTATTCCTTCTCTGGTCTTTGAACGAGTTTACAATGTTGTCACAATATTTATTAACTTTGTCAAGATATTTTAATAATAAAATCCCCCAAATGTGGGAGATAAAATTGAACACCAAGGAGGATTTAATATGCGCAGTTTCTATTGAAAATTCATAGTTACCGTTCCATATTGAAGTTAAATGTCGATGAAATACAAAATTCTGATATGAATGATGAATCTCGACACAAACTACTTATTAAATTGAAATTAATGAAACGATACCTGATAATCTGTGGCGATGTTTCTATCTAAACAAAATCCTCTTGGAATTTTATAAACTCGACACGGTTGAAATTATATTATTAATTCACTTCACATAATAATCACATTAGAACAATCATTCACTTAATGTATTCAGAACTTCACATAATGTTTACAGTTTGTTCAGAGACTCTGGTTTGTTATTGTTCATAGTTGGCCACCAGGTAACCAATATTTCGGTTTTCGCTCTACGCATGCGTGGTAAAATTTGGCGGCAAAGTCGATTTATGATGGAAACGGCAGAATTCATAGATATTTATACCACGGTACACAAATGTATCGTGATTTATACTATGTTTCGTAAAAAATCCTTAACCTCGATGAAAATATCAGCAAGCTAACCATATTTTCTTGAAATTTCAGTGCAAAAATTCACAGAATCGATACAAATTAGATTAGGTTAGGTTGTTTAATAATAAATTTGAATGAAAAGCCTTTCTTCATGATATTGTTTGGGAATTTCGAGGAAAATATGAACAAGTTATTTGTGTTCACAAACTAATCTGCAGAAAAATTGCAGAAGGAACTCATTTTGGTGGAATAAATGTGGCTTTTTAGTTGCAGATATTATCCGATGAAACTGTTTTTGTTGAAATTATCGTGTTTGCAACATTTTTATTCCAATTAGGCTAGTACTTGAGTATTCCCTAAATGTATAAACTCAATTTCTATCGAGAAATATGAACTTTGAATCAATTCCACAGTATCATTTCAGGGACGTAATTAGCACAATTTTTTTTTCAAATGGCTATATCTTTTTAACACAGCCGAATTCGGAAAAATGGAAAATGAAAAAAAGGTTTCTTTTGACCTCAAAAATGTTCAGTTGAAATATATGTACAAGTCAAAGACTCACCCTGTATAAAATGATATTACTCATTTTATTTCTTTGTCGTTGCTTTTCCAATGTTTTTGTCGACTGGGCATTGAAGTGAGCTTGAATCTTGCCGCTATGTAGGCCACCCAAGGGGACTCTCTACGAGACTTTCGGGCAGCCAGCATCGCATGAATGATCGGAAAGAGTACCCGTGTATGGTTGATCGAGACTCCCCTTCGGCGGTGAATACTTATTCTCGACAAGAAGAACGAAAAATATGCATACGTTTATTCATCATACGTATTGGCACAATCAAAGACATTGAATTCATACAATCACCACCACTCTGGCGGCACAAAAGCTGGAGGATACCTCAAGCATTCGGTACAAGTACATTTGGTGAAACAAGGTCTCTTATAAATGGCATAGTTGTCGATTATCAGGTTTCTGTGCAGCATATGGAACAATCTCTTATTCCTGCTAGTGCGTTCTCTCATTTGCTTGACGGTCAGTCTCTTTGTGAGATCCGCCAAGTACTTCTTCTGCCTCTTGTTAACCTTTTCCATCCACATTTCATCGACGAACTTTCCAGGTGGCATCATTCCATTGCCAAATCTGAATCTCTTCTGTTTTGGAACGGCCGGTTTAGGATTCCAATCGTAGGTAGCTTCAGTTTTTCGTACAAATATTTTGGCCTTCTTGCAGTCGAGAATAATGTGGTCCTGGGATAGGTTGTAGTCGAGGCATAGATTTTTTTTAGGACGCCAGTATGGGTAAACATTTATTTTTGGTTTCGTACTAGTGGGTGGTATATCGCATATTTTCCCACCTCCTAGTTTTTCGATTATATCTTCTTCGATTATAAGACTTTTTACAGAACGTGGCCTGAATACTGGGAAGGCTGAGGGGAAAGGAGTCTTGGACATGATTGTGGTTTCTTTTTATAAAAATGTGAATAACACTGGAATTTTGACTAGTTTCATATCGAATCTGACAGTTTGGAGTTTCAAAATATCATTTCGAATTCAAGCAATGACATTCCATAGATTCCATCATAGATGTATAAAAAACGATGCATGTGACTGCTATAATTCACTGACCTATAAAGAATATTCATTCTCAATAATGAATCTTGATGGAAATTCAAATTCATCCAACTATGAGAGCTGAAAAAGCTCCTACGAATGTGAAGTTCCTCCTATTTTTTATTCCACAAGGTGATCAAGGTATATTCCCATATAAATTTCACGAGAAAAAGCCTACCACAATAGAAAATCTTTCGGAAGTTATAAACGGAAATTAGTTATTCCGTGAAAAAAGATGAATCACAAATTTAAAATGCAAAGACAAAATGAATAATCAAAAAGAAACATATATCTCCTCAGACTCCAGTTCGAATGACCACGAAGTAAAATATGGTCTTTTGGAAAGGCCCATGACAAACTACCTCATTGATGCGTATGATGTAGTAGTAAGGAGTAAGCAAAAAAAACGTTGAGTAGTCGAATAAATACCCCTTATTATAATATGAAAATGGGGAAGCTATAAAGGCTGCAGCGCTTATAAAAATCTAAACAAGAAGGAAATACCAACAAAAAAGAAACCCCCACCAAGAAAATGGTAGAAAAAATGGAGACTGACAAAAGAGGAGATCCTAAAGAGGAACTTGACAAACTCACTGAGGGAATATTCAGCAGAAAGATGCAGAGATTTAAAAAAGAATTTGAGAAGACATTTCATTATCTGAAGATAGTTTACTGGAATGTTAACGGAATCAGAGCCCGTAAATCAGATATTGAACAATTGTTAGAAGAAAAACATCCTGATATTAATATGGCGCTCCAGGAAACAAAATTGACCCCAAATGATAAAATTTCCTTCGAAAACTACGAAATATACAGAAGAATAAAAGCGGCGTTGGCATTGCCATTCTTGCCAGAAGAGACGTATATCATTACCTGAACGGGGTCATAAATCCCGATGATAAAAAAATAAAGATTTTATTAGGTGGTCATTTTCCAAGAATAATACTTGAAGATTTCAATTGTAAATCACAACAATGGAATTCCAGGACGGAGAATGCAAATGGCAAGAAACTGATAGAATGCTGAAAAGGATAATGCGATAATAATGGGACCGGATATACCGACCCATTAACCTAATGGTAATGGATCCCCTGATGTGCTAGACATAGTGATAATGAGAAATATAAAGCAAGATTTTGCCTTTGAAACAATAGAGGATGGTACATCTGATCACAACCCGATAGAGTTCATTTTTGGACAAGGATCTAGAAATTAATAGACTCAAACACGAGAACATACCGATTAGGACAAGTTTAAACCTAAATTTAAAAAAATCACGAATATTTCACAAATTAACACTCCTGATGAATACGAGTATTAGATGAATCAGTTATAGCATACGAAAGTGCGATTATGAAATCCAATGAAGAGAGCACGGCCAGAAAAACTACACCTACTCCCAAACGGCAAACATCTATATGGCGATACTCCAAAAGAGGTGAAAGGACTAATAAAAGTTAACAGAAGACTAAGGAAGAATTAAACGATGTATAAAACAGATAGTGATAAAATCAAACTGAATAGACATTGTCAAATACTCAAAAAGGCACTGAGCGAACTCAGAACGAATAGATGGAATAAGAAAATCAGTGAACCTAACACAGAAGATGACTGCATGGAAAATGCAGAAAAATTTACGCAATGAAAAAACGCAAATTTCACCACTGCATGGGATGGCATATTCAAAAAGCAATAAATCTAACGCTCTTGCCGATACTATAGAAAGGGAGTCAAGAATAAATTACTGTGAAGAAGACGATAAGTACCTCGAAGAATTGATTGAAAATAATGAAGAAGAAATGAAAGAACCGGATAGAAAAATCCCTCACCCAACATCTCCGGCCGAAATCAAAGACATAATCAACAATTTGAAAACAAGAAAGGCTCCTGGAAAAGATAAAATTACAAATCTCATGCTGAAGAAAATGTCGAAGAAAGGAACAGCAGCTCTCACTAGCATAGCAAACGGTGTGATGAGAACAAAGTACTTTCCAAAAAGATAGAAAACTGCCGAAGTGATTGTTTTCAATAAACCAGGTAAAGACAAAAAGTTTCCACAGAACTATGGACCAATAAGCCTGCTCCCAGCCCTAGGAAAATTTGTGGAGAGCGTATTAGCCAGACGACTTAATGAAGAAACCGAAGCCCTAGCGACGATACCAACATTCAACTGAGCAACAGCTCCTAAGAATGACCAAGTATATCACAGAAGGATTTCAGAATAAAGGAGCCATCGGACTACTACTTTTAGATGTAACCAGAGATGTTCATAGAGTATGGCATGAAGGACTAGCATCTAAAATGATCACCGCAGGTTAATAACCCAAGATATGCAGGATAATAAGAAATTGTTTGAGTTATAGGAACTTTGGTGTGAAAAAAGATCTTGTTCATTCCACACTCAGATATTTAGAAGCAGGAGTTCCTCAAGGATCCATACTAGGACCGCTACAGACGATACGGGTATAGCAATTAGGCACAGAAACACAAGATTAATTGACAAAAGACTTCAAGAAGCTGCAGAGAATATCAGTCATTGGTTGTAACAGATGGAAAATCAATATCAATAGAGAAAAAAGTCAAGCACTACTTCTTCAAAAGAGAAGATGGAATCGAAGATATCTATAGACGATAATGAAATAGAATGGCAGAATGAAGCTGAATACTTAGGAGTGATATCAGACGAACGACTAACGTGGAAACACCACACCAAGTATGCAGTGGATAAAAAGAATGTAGCAATGAGAAGGTTATACCCAATTATAGGCAGTAGAAGCCAAATGAACAGAAACACGAAGTTGAGGATCATAAAAGCAGTCGACAGAACGCAACTAACATATGGATTAACAGCATGGGCTATGAAGCCATATAAAGAGGATACAAAGTACAGAAAACAAATTTCTGAGATGGGCATTAGACGCTCTCTGGTTTTTTAGGAATGAACAAATCCGAAAAGACATAAAATGGGAGTCCATTAGGTACTACATTCATCAAACGCAAAGCTGCAAAAGCTTATGAAACAGCTAGTGAACATCCAAATGACGTCCTTAGAAGATTAGTTGACGATGCCCTTACTGAAGATGAAGAAACAGCACATATCCAAATGAAAGATGAACACAAACACTCAGCATAAAGAATGAGAAAAAAGAAATAACAGATAAGAAGATGTCATCCAGCATTGGGAATTGTCTCGTACATATAAAACTCTTTGGGTGAATACACACAGACTTGTTTTTTCGAAAATATTCGTGCAGTTTTCGCCGTTTTCACCAAGACTGTCTTGCAGCTGCTAAGAGAAAAGCGGCGTATCAACATGATATAGATGAAAGAATGCTGATGCAAGATGCAGACTATGTAGATCCGAACATATTATGTGTAACCCTTAGAAGCATGCTTTTGGGCAAGCCAATTCTTAATCTTCTGAATGGATAGCCAAGGCTGAATCTGAAGACAATCGACCACCCATCACAGTCTAATCCAAGAATTTGTTAGACAAAAATTGTCTTCTTCGTGATGAATTAATATATTTCGTCCAATATAGGGCGTTGTATTTATTCTTCTTTCTTATACGAGATGGTGAATCATGTATGTGTTCATTCTAGTGCGTTCTAGTGTCTCCTTTTCTATCTCACAAACTTGTTTCTTGCTTGGTTTCCTAAATGCTTCGTTTGAAACTCTGTCCACTAAAATGTTTCCATGTACTCTTCTCGTTATCATCATACCACCTTTCTTTTTATTTGTGTCGTTTTTGTTGTCTCAGGTATTGCCTCTGCAGCACAAGTAGTCATGGACCAGATTGACGTCTTGTATATTCAATGTCAATGTGCCAAATTAAAAATCGAAATAAGGCCTTGGTCTAAAATCCTCGAGTAAAAAAATTATATTATTTTGGACCCTTATAAATGCTTTCAAGTGGTGGTAGCCAACCATCGTATGATGCAAATATTCTTGTGTGGCCCTTCTATATTATGGTAGCAAGTAGTTGATAGAATTGAAATTGAATGTTGATTTTTACCATTTATTTCAGGGTTCCTACCAATGCAGATGCTTGGATGGCTTCACCGGCAACGGCAAAAGTTGTCGTGACATAAATGAGTGCAAAACCAACAACGGCGGCTGTGACCAAAACGCCCAATGCATCAATAACGACGGTTCATTCAAATGCGAATGCGACGCAGGCTACAAAGGCGATGGATACATGTGTGAAGACATCGACGAGTGTACAAACGATCCTAATTTGTGCGAAAACGGCCAATGTATCAACTTCGCTGGATCCTTCCGCTGCGAATGTGAAATGGGCTTCATGCACCCAGAGGAGGGAAATGACAAACAATGCGTTGGTAATTAGAGCAGCGGTTTACTGGTTTTGAACCTTGTAGAATAGGCACTCGCTTGAGCTCTTGTGTGTTGTCGTCATCAAATTCATCATAAATAACAAATGTTCTGAGAAATGTTGGATCTTTCCAAAGTTACATAGCCAAATGGCAAAGAATAAATGGATATTTATATCAAAAATGGACATGTCTGATCTGAACTTGCCATAGCTATCATTGAAGAAGACCATAAAATGTTCCGTTCTTGTCAGAAAAGAGTAGATGCTGATCATTATTCTGCCTTATTACAGCCATAATCAGAGCAAAATGACTTCCCTTCGACAAGAACAGAGTGAGACTCTGGTCCAAACTTAGACCATAAAAATAGGAGACACGGCATCTCATTCATAAATTCGAGAATTGGTGTAACCAGAATTTAGTCAGTTTTCAATGAGTGGGATGAAGGTAGCATAAAGGATAGCTAGCAATATCAATTTATGCTGCCTTGGCAACATTGCAGAATCTAACTTTGAAAGGTCCAGTGGCGTGGTGTTATCGGTATTGAAGAATGGTAATAAAATTTTTGGCAATTGAAAACATATTCTGAATTAGGTGGTGAACAGAGTCATCTAAATTGAAAATTGATTACCAAATGCCCCTCCTCTCAAGATCAGAAAGGGAATCTAGAAAGTGATATTCTGAAAATCGAGGAATCTACGCAACTTTTACTCAGAATATGCTGTGTCTCCTCTTTCTATCGCTAAGAGTAGAACATACCTGTGTAAACTCAAACTCAAGTTCGGATTCAAATAGTCCAATTCCACCGCAAACGAGACACTTACGAACGATTTTTTCAAAGTATTCTGCTAATAATATTCAGAAATAAATCCAAATCTACTTTTCATACACAATGAAATGCGATATCGCGTTGACAACACTGTTCAAAACGTCATTAGTAGCACAGAATTGAAAAATGATTACGAAATTATTGAATGGACTGGCCACAGATTCAGAAAACGGTGCTGCCATAACGTGTCTATCCATTATCTGAGGCAAAAACGGAAGAGCTGTTTCGCGAACATTCCGATACTTGAGTGATTTAATATGAAGAATGCGCCATATTTGAAGAAACAAATAATCACTGTCCCCGGATTCACTCACGAACTTTTTATCAGTAAGCTACTGTTAATTTGAAAAATACAAAAAAAAAGATTTGTTATTCTTCTAAACATTATGGTTTCTAGAAGTTGCGTCGTATCTCTTACCGATTCCTTCGAAATCCCCAGAAAAATCAAAATTGTGATAAAAATCCAGTTGGTAAAAAAGAAATCTCAAAAACGAAACGTTTTTTGCATGAAATTATGCAAGAAATCTCCTCTCTTCGTTTGTACCTCCAATTTAGGAACACCGTGTATATTGCGACCAACACCAGAGCTCTCTCTATCTCTCACACCAAAAAATTAGTTCTTTGAACAGTTCCTGATAATAATGCATTACAAATTTTGAACTAATGAAATATTGAGTATTTGTATTTTATTCGGTAGAAAAAGTTTTCAGAAATCCATGATAATTATAGTCAATGCCAAATGTCTTGACAGTAAGGAGACTCTTCATCATAGAGTTCTCTCTATTCATTCGATTATATTTTCTTTCGTCAATTTCAATTCGATTCATTTGAAATAATATTTATTGTGCTATATTTGTTCTGAATAAGTATATGTTGAAAAGTCTGCAGCATTTTCTGTTATTCGAATTGTTAATCGTTAACTGATTGAAATATCACTGTGATCAGAGAGTAAAGGAGTGAAAGAGTAAGTTCAAAGACTACTTTTTCCTGTTTTAAAACTAATGGTTTCAGTTTCCCGAAACATTAGGTTCCCAAATTTCACCAGAGCGATGAATATTCGAAAGTACGTATTGTATCGATTCAATAAGTTGGCTTACTCTCTTATTGCCTGATCTTGTTCTTTAATTTTCAGCGCCTCTATAAAAATTCATTACGCATAAAGTTTTAAGTTTTTTGGTGCATATTAATGGTTTTTAGATCAGAATGATTTATGTGAAGATTTCTGCGTATCTGCTTGCCTATTTCACTACTTTTTCATTTGTCTCATATAACTACTCACCTCATTCAGTTGAGCTTCCAATAAATATAATGTGCTCATCAAAAGTTAATTCGATTGATGCATGTTATTTTTGCAGATATCGATGAATGTATCATGTTCAATAATCTCTGCGTTTACGGAAAATGTGAAAACCTTTTCGGAGTTTTCCGATGCGACTGTCATGATGGCTACAAACTAGATGGTTCTGGAGGTAACTGCACAGACATCGACGAATGTGAAAGTCCCCAGTCTTGCCTGTACGGAAAATGTGCCAATCTAGAGGGAAGCTACAAGTGTACTTGTCCAACAAACCATGAATTGGTGGCAGGTGGAAACGCTTGTATTGGTGAGCTGAACTATTTAGTTTTCTCAATAAGTTTGTATTCCCTGTTTATGTTTTTTGTAGATAGACGAACCTCACGGTGTTACCTACACGCAGATGGACAAGGATGTTCTTCGCCTTCCGCAAATTATGTCACCAAAGCGTCATGTTGTTGTTCTGTTGGTAAAGGTTGGGGTCCTAATTGCGAAGCTTGTCCAGCTTTAGATAGCGAGGAATATCAGGAACTCTGTCCAGGAGGGATGGGATACAGGCCAAATGATGTTACGGTATGTACATTCAATTTTTTATGGTTGCAATCAAATGTTTCGTAAACTTCAAGGATGCATATCCTTGTAATATTTCAGATTCAGTCATCCTTTAAATAATTAAAAAAATCAAAATAAAATTTTATATGTCTCACTGACCTATTCCGTCTTGAGGGAAAAAACCTAGAATCTTGGTTTGAGTCGACAATATCGATTTCTCGCGGTCAATATCATTTTCCGGTTTCCTTGCTCTTTTCTAGAGTTATAACCTTCACACGATAATTAACTTCTAGCAATATTTTTCAGGTTGTTTTGGAGGACATCAATGAATGTGAAGAGCATGAGAATCTGTGCCAGAATGGATACTGCACCAACACTTTTGGAAGTTTCATGTGCTCTTGCAACGAAGGTTTCAAACTGGATGAAACTGGATACGTTTGTGTGGATATAAATGAATGTGTGGAAAATCCTGGTATATGTAGTGTTGGTCAGTGCATAAATGAACCTGGAAAATATCATTGTCAGTGCCCCGAGGGATTCATGCCACTACCTGGTAGAAGTGAGTACAAAATTCAGATAATTCAATAGGGTATTTCTTGATATTGCATATCCGATTCAAAATTCGAAGGGTGCTATACGAGGAGACTTTGTATTTCTCGATTTTCAATATTTGTAGAATAGCAATATTTATATTAGTAGCACAAATATTAATACCAATTTATAAATTTTAAATTACAGAGGAATGCGTCGACCTAAGGAAGGAGACCTGTTATCTTGAATATAGTAGATGGAGGTGCTCTGCTCCTATGACACAGAACCAAACTAGAAAAGTTTGTTGTTGTTCTATGGGCCAGGCTTGGGGATCCCCATGCGAACAGTGTCCACTTCCAAACTCCAGTAAGGCAATAGTCACTGAATCAACGTTAAAAAAATGCGATCAAGTCCGCTGAAGGCATTCGAAATTAGCGCTTAGTTTGTATCAAATGAATGAATATAAAATGTCAGTCCTTAGCAGAACCTTTTTTCAATCAATTCACAGCTTACTTGATTTCGTTTTTCAACGTTAGTTAGGACGAAATATGAACAGAAATTGCGTTCTGGAAATCAAACAAAGCTGTTTTTATTTTTAGGTGAATATGTTGGTTTATGTGGGCCTCATCCTGGACAAATAATGAATCCAATGACGAACAAGTCTGAAGGTATAAACGAATGCGAGCTGATGCCATCTATGTGCAAACACGGTCAATGCATCGATACTCCTACCAGCTTTGAATGTCAGTGCAACAGAGGTTACATTTACGATGCCAACTCACATCAATGTATTGATGACAATGAGTGTTTGAAGTCACCCTGTAGCGGAAATGCACAATGTATCAATCTGCCTGGGAATTTCGAATGCAAATGTCCAGAAGGGTGTGTTTTATATTATTTATTATTCAGTTACCACTGGAACCAGAATAAATTATTTGAATTCGATTCTCGTACATTTCATGAAAAGAATAACGTTCAATTCAGTGTCCACAATATCTTATCACATTATCCTCAGCTTTCTCAGGACTTCAAATCTGAATACATTATTAGTTTATAGGGAAATTATATAAAGTTTTTCATGCGAAAAATTTCCTTTATCGGTGAAAGGGATTGAATGTAGAAAACAAATTATTGAAGAAGCAACAAAAAACCCGGCTAAAAAAAACATTCAACTGAAAAAACAAGACCATTACCTACTCAATCAATGAAATATTGCGTGAGTAATGTTAGTTAATAGTATATATACAGGGTGATTCACGGTAGATGGCACATTGGACGTTTCTGGTGAACCAGATATCGGAATTCAAACCGTTTAATGGAGTGCATTATAGAACATTCTCTACCCAACTTGTTGCGGTGTTGCCACTTCTTTTAGAGAGTAGTAGCAACTTTGCTTTTTCAAACGGAACACCTGGTATATTATATTATTTTTGGAATCTCCAACAACTTCTCGTCAACTTTTCTAAACATTTCCCTATGCCTATCTGCTGCCGTTTTCGAAAAATAAATTTATTTCTATTTTTTTCAACGGAAATCATGACCTCTAAAAATGCTGATAACTTCGGGTTGAGAATCACTATGGCATTGAAATTTGGTTTGGATTTAGGTGATACATGAATGCTCCCAACACATCAGCCTGATCTACGTTGCTTCAATACAGGGTGGTAAAAAATACAGTCTTTTCGTTTGCTTGAAAAAGTGACTGAAAGTTGTTTATTTCAAATGGAACGCCCTATTTATTATTAGAAATTCAGAAAGCTGATGAAATTTGCTTTCATGCTATGTATATCATGCCTTCTTACTAGTCAAATTTCGGACTTATGCGCATTTATTCGTCAAAATGTCCCATCAGAATGGTATTCCCATTCGGTATCTGGTAGGCAGGCTTTGATTACTATTTGACAGTACCTTGTAACATTCTTCTAATAACAAAGGCTCCAAGAAACTGGAATGTCGTTATTTTCGTAATTTTAGAAGTTATGCAAATACCCTTGAAACGAAGAAAACTATTTAACGAAGTGCTCGTGAATTTGTTCATCATTATTAACTGGAGAGAGTCTATGACGATCGGCGGTTAAGGCGCTTGGGACCATGGAATTGGCCCGCAAGAGCACCCGAACTTAGTCCATAAGATTTTTATCTGTGGGGAATGTTGAAAGAAAAAGTTTACAAAACATCCCTCCGTTCGATAAATGAATTGTTGGAAAAGATTACCCAAGCACTTGAAAATTTGGATTCCGAAGAAACACAATCTGCCACGGCGACAGCAGTCAAGAATGAAAGCAAATTTCAAGCAAACGAAAATACTGTATTTTTTACCACCCTGTATTAATCGGAGTTAGGTAGATCAGGCTGATGTGTTGGAAGCATTTATGTATCACCTAACTCCAAACCAAATTTCAATGTCATACTGTTTATCAACCCGAAGTTATCAGCATTTTTAGAGGTCATGATGTCCGGTGAAAAAAATTGAAATTTATCCATATTTCGAAAATGGCAACCGATGGGTTTAGGGAAATTTCAAGAAAAGTTGAAGGGAAGTTGTTGGAGATTCCAAAAATAATATAATATACCAGGTGTTCCATTTGAAAAAGCAAAGTTGCTACTACTTTCTAAAAGAAGTGGCAACACCGCATTGAGTAAATTATTTTAGTTCGATCCGATATCTGGTTCACCAGAAACTTCTAATGTGTAAATACATTGCGGGCGAGACAAATTCATATCTATCTATTCTAAAAATTCACAATACGTTTCGTGATTTTCATGTCCCCGATGGCAAACATAACATTCGCGTCATATTTATATTTGAAGTTTGAAGTATACGCTATTAACTACTCAGTAAGGTAGCGAAAAAACATTGCGTGGTATACCTTAACTTTACTCCCACGAAATTTTTATTGATTTAGTATAGGACACTGTATTCTTCCTTGAAGTTAAATGTTTTTGCAGTCGGGTTTTCTGTATTTTCTTAAATTATTTGTTTATTCCAATCTAGATTTTGAGTTTTATTAATGAACGAGTTAATCAGAGTTAATTAATCATTTTCACAATACCCAACTTTTCTTTCATATTGCTGAAATGTGAATCAGACCCTATTTTTTTTCAGATACAAGCATGGTTCAACTTTCGTAGACTGTGTGGACATTGATGAATGTATCGAGAGGCCGCAGATCTGCCAACATGGGGAATGTAAAAATCTTCAAGGCAGTTTCCAATGCATCTGCGACTCTGGCTATTATCTATCGCCATCAAGAGATACTTGCGTCGATGTGGACGAGTGCATCAGACATCCGAACGTATGCAGAAATGGTACCTGTGTCAACATGGCGGGAGAGTACAAATGTCACTGCAATCCTGGATTCAAGCTCAGCCCTAACAATGACTGTGTGGACATCGACGAATGTCATATGATGCCATTTTTGTGCAGAAATGGAAGATGTAGAAATACGGTTGGGTCTTTCAATTGCGAATGTGCTACAGGATATACCTTGTCAGCTGATGGACACAATTGCAGGGACGTAGATGAGTGCAGAGAGGTACTCTAAACATTTTTCTTTCAACTTTTCCCAAATACTGTTGGAATTTTGCGCAGCAGTCTCCAATATTTCGAAGATTATTCAGCCGATGTTTTTTTTTTGTAGAAGAGGTGCATCTCACATCAGACACCCAGTCTTTCTGGGAGGTGTCGGGTTCTTACCGACTGAACACCTCTCCTGCGGTTGGTTCCGGGCACAAGCCTATAAACCTTCCATATTCTTATCTGATATTTTCTTTTTCGCATTCTTTATGCTGAGTGTTTGTGTTCATCATTCAATTGGATATCTCTCTCTAAGTGTAAATTTCTATATCTTCATTTTCGCAATTGGTCTCTAGATCCTTTGCGGTAAATTTTCGTTGTTTTTTCATCTTCAGCGGGGTCATAGTCTAACTAACCTTCTGAAGTCGTCATTTGGACGTTCACCAGCTCTTTCCTAGGCACGAATATTTTGGAAAAAACACGTCTGTGTGTATTCACCCAAAGAGTTTTTTACGAGACATATCCCAATGCTGGATGATATCTTCTTATTTGTTAATTATTTTTTCGCATTCTTTATGCTGAGTGTTTGTGTTCATCTTTCATTTGAATATCTCTCTCTCTCTCTAAGTTGAGAGTTTTACAATAGGTTTGTGGGTCATTAGCGGTAAATTCTCGCTGTTTTTTCATCTTCAGCTGGGTCATAGTCTAACTAACTTTCTAAGGTCGTCATTTGGACGTTCTCTCTTCTAGCTCTTTCCTAGGCTTCTGCAGCTTTTCGTTTCATAAATGTGGTGATGAACTCCCATTTTATGTCTTTTCGGATTTGTTCATTCCTGAAGAACCAGGGAGCGTCTTATGCCCATCTCAGAAATTTATTTTCTGTACTCTGTATCCTCTTTATATAGGTTCTCGCTGCATAGCCCCATGCTGTTGATCCATATGTTAGCTGCGGTCTGGCATTATGATCCTCAACTTTGTGCTGTGACAGGGTTCAGGGGTAGGTGGACTGATAGTCTGAATGAGGCGTAATTTCTTATACTTCACTGAGAATGACAAGTTTACAAATCAGTACGAGAGTAGCAATGTAATACAAATCAATCAAACAACAATATTTACCTGAGTATGACCAAGTCTCCCTCTTGAAGCCTCGATGAGGAATCTCGAAGAATTACTTTCTCAAAGTTCAGTTTTCAATGAAGTACAAACGAATAACACTGTGGTTTTCACTCGATCGATTTAGAAATGAGAATGAAAAGGGAAGATAAAACATACAGGGAACATATGCAACCGATTGACTCGAATTCAAATTGAAGCGGAAAATGGGCACCATAGGCAACTCATGATACAAAGAAATGACTGATTCACTGATTAGTTACAAACAATTTATTGAAACAAAATTACGCCCCAAAGTTTGAATTTTTCCCTTAAACGAAAACGGTTTCTGTACAACTTCGTGTTTCTGTTCATTCGACTTCTTCTGCCTGTAATCGGGTATAATCTTTTCATTGCAACATTCGTTTTATCCACTGCATACTTAATGTGTTGTTTCCACGTAAGTCCTTTGTCTTATATTACTCTTAGGTATTCAGTTACATTCTGCCATTCAATTTCATTACTATGGATATTTTCGATTCCATCTTGATATTTTCGATTCCATCTGATATCATCTTGGATTTCTTGGTATATCATGTATGTATTATATTATAGAGTAGCGGTCATAGTATGGATCCTTGAGGAATTCCTGCTTCGAAATATCTGAGTGTGGAATAAACATCATCCATTTTCACACAAAAGTTCCTATCCCTCAAATAATTTCGTATTATTCTGCATAGCTTGGGTGAATAACCTGCGGTTATCATTTTATATGCTAGTCCTTCCTTCCATACTCTATCAGAAGCTCTGGTTACATCTAGTGGTAGTAGTCCTGTGGCTTGTTTATTCTGAAATCCTTCTGTGATTAACACGGTCATTCTTAGGAGCTGTTGTTCAGTTGAATGTTGTTTTCGGAATCCGAATTGTCCACTATGTATCGTCGCCAAGGATTCGGTTTCTTCATTAAGTCGTCTGGCAAATACTCTCTCCACAAAATTTCCCCTTGGGCTGGGAGCAGGCTTATTGGTCTATAGTTCTGTGGAAACTTTTTGTCTTCATAGGTTTATTGAAAACAATCACTTCGTAGATGAATGCAGACAGGTACCTACTCTAAACATTTTTCTTCAAACTTTTTCCCAAATACTGTTGAAGTTTTGCTCAGCAGTCTCCAATTTTTCTGAGATTCTTCTATTAGCCAATGAAAATTGATGCGATTTGTTTCTACGCGAGATTTAGGACTAGCGAAGGCCCAGGCCTCAGTGTTTTCCCGCTTTCATTCTCTGGGTGCAAAATACCTGAGATCTTGGAAATGTTATCGATTTCATTCGAACGTGAAAATATTACATAGATTTCATGGACATAAATTACATTGTCGAATCAAAAAATTCGAAACCAGTGGATTTTCTCTTGGTCGTCTTACAATGTAAAAACTTTTTTTTTTTTAAGTGAATGTCCTAATATTTGGGTGATCCATAATGGGTAAAAGAAAACTCTACCAGATAAACAACTTAGGTGATTATTAATACCTCAACATGTTTCGAGCTCTATGAAGCTCATCTTCAGGAGTAATCACACATAAGTGGAGCTGAAAACAAATTGAGAAAACATAAAAAAAGCTCAAAAAACAAAGCAAAGCACAAAAACAACTACAAAAATGAAAAAAACAATGTAACTTAACGAGCAAAATGACATGACGGAATAATAAAATAAAACAGATCGAACAAAAACTGGTTAAAGAGTAAAATTGGGCGAAAATGGTCAGTACAAAATAGTAAAAGTACAATAACATAAAATCTCTAAAAGGTCATTAGCATTAAAAAGGTGAACAGAATATCTATGCAAAAAGGTAGAATGTCATGAAAAACTCACATTAAAATCTTCAAGCACGATTCACAGGAAAATTGTCAGAGTCATGTAGATGATTAAAATTGATTCCTCTCGGATATTCCAACTGAAAAGGGGTGGCTTGAAGCACGAAACAAATATACTACAAATATAAATGAACAAAGAAACGAACAAACATGACGAAAACAAAGAGAAGGGGGGGAGTCTGAAACATCAAATATAATAAAATTTTGATTTTGATTACTCCTGAAGATGAGCATCATAGAGCTCGAAACATGTTGAGGTATTAATAATCACCTAATGTAAAAACTAGCCTTTAATTCTCTTCTTCTATAGCCTAAATAGAAAATGTCTCATTTCGTTTTTCTCAATTTCGGGACAAACCCGTTCACGTTGGTGCGATAAAACAAAAACAATCTTCATTTTAGATTCCTGGAACTTGCCCTCTCCCAGGAAAGTGCACAAACGTGATGGGATCTTTCATTTGCTCCTGTCCTGCCGGCTACGAGCTCAACCAAGACTTGAGTACATGCGAGGATATCGACGAATGTGAAGTTAATACCGGCTCATGCGAGAATGGAGTGTGCCAGAACACCATTGGCGGCGCCTTTTGCACTTGTCCGGATGGTTACAAAATAGATCACTTGCTGATGAAATGCATAGATGTTAGACAGGAACAGTGTTACGATAACTTCAACAGAGGCCAATGCCACGAACCTAGAGGGATGCACATTTCCTTCAAGGAATGCTGCTGTTCAAAAGGTGCAGCTTGGGGAAGATATTGCGATAGATGTCCACCGGAAGGCTCTCGTGAGTGTTAGGTTTAAAAAATTACGAAAATGGTATTGGTGCATAATATACAGGATGAGTCTTTGACTTGTAGCTATACATATATTCCAAATGTTGATTTTCGAAGCCAAAAAAAACTTCTTTTCATTTTTCCTAATTCGGCTCTTTCAGAAAGATATAGCCATTTGAAAAAAAAAATTGAGCCAAATACATGCCTGAACTCGAAGAATATATTTGTCGATTGAAAATGAATTAATACATTTAGGACATACTCAAGTACCTACTAACCTTATTGGAATAAAAATCATATTCCTCAACAAAAACACTTAGTTTAGTCCGATACTATCTGCAATTAAAAATTCATATTGCTTTCATCGAAATGAGTTCCTTTTTCGGGTTTCCTGAAGATTACTTCGTAAACACCAATGACTTGTTAAACTGTGCGTATAAATTTTATAATTTCATTCCCTGTAGAATTCAATTTTATCCTTCACATTTGGGGATTTTTTATTATATCTCCACATCAAACTTTTTCTCATCATAGAGATTTCAGTACTTACTAGGCCTACGATTTTCAAATGAGAATTCGACAAAGTTGACAAACATTCTGACAATATTGTCAACTTGTATTGCGATCAAAAAGTTAATTATTTGTCTATGACTTGGTGATATTTGAAATCCAGGGAAGCATTCAGATTATTTTTGAGATTTATGATTCTCTCGTCAAACTTTATCGGATAAAATTAGGGAGTATCAAAGAAACATAGGAAACCTTTTATTTTCTAAAATGATAGGTTCTTTCGAAAGTTTGAACCGTTTATCTTCTTCGGGTAGTTTCATAGTATTTTTGCGTGGATTTATGAATCGCCTACGCTGAATTTTTTATACCAGGAGAAATATTGAATAATAGGAATATGCACCTCTAAACACACCAAAATACAGGTCATTTGAAATAAGGGTATGGAAAGAGAAGCGTAATTATTTTGATGTATTTTTGACACCCTGTATCTTTCCAATGTAACCAAATTTTGAAAAAAGGTATACTGATAGAGTGTTTCCTTCCATGAGAGGAATCTACAGCTAAAATATATGTACCTACAAGTTAAACACTTACCCTTTATAGGATGCAGTTCTCATAAAATAAATATTATATACAGGGTGTCCCAGAAGTCGCACACCCCATCGAGGGGATCGAAAGCCCAAAAATCCATGTTTGCAATTTTTTGATAACGTAGTTAATTAGTGATTAATCATTAATGAAAGTGACCAATTAGGACCCAGGCAACACAAAGATATCCCAGAGAAATCCCTGTGACTTCTTTTTAGGAAGTTGTGACGCCTTTTGTGACTTCTTTGGGCGGTCGCACGGAGCTCTATATCTCCTCCAAATGTCCGCTACAAAAGAGTTCCCAGAGAACTCTTGACGATATCCTACGTGGATATTCTCAAACAAGCCACACTGAGAGTTCGCATACACCTCCCGCGGCGAGGACATTGCGAGATGTATAAGATATTCTCAAACAGGTCGCATTGCTAGATGTATAAGAAGTTTTTACAAAGGCCGATTTGCACAGGTATATACACTATACAGGTCGCATTGCGAAATGTAAATTGAACATCAAAAACTAAATTTGATTTGTCCTATTCCTATGATGAGAATCTGTATTATTAGCTATACTATTCAATTCATCTACACAACAAACAGTGTTAAAAGTTATTCATTATTTTCGGCTGCAACAGAAGGTAAACTAAAACAAGCGAATAAATCCTCCAATCTTTATTATCAACAAATTGCAACAAAAAAAATAAAAAAAAATTATTCAAAACATTACATTTCTTTCTTCTTCTGGGTACAATTAATCTCTCAGCCAATCTTGAGAAAAGACTCCTCTGTTGTCCTCCACGTATGCAGTGTTGCCACCCTCCGTACCTACAAATTCGGAAAAAATCGGTGGATTTCGGTAGATTTTTGAAAAAAAATACTTTTTCACATATTTTTTGTGTTATTCAAGTTGAAATTCCATTTATCCGAAATATTTAGCAAGAAGGTTATTTTACGAATGAAGCAAAATTGTTGAAAATGGATTTCATTTATTCACAAAATTAATGTTCGAAAAACTAATCTTCCGAACAAAAAATGAGTATTCTGACAAAATAAATAGGTATTCAAAAAATTAACACCTATTGAAAACAGCAAATATTCTGAAAATAAACGTATATGTACATCAAACTGCTTGAAAAAAATACAGATTTGTCAACGTATAACTCAACTAATATATCAAATTATGGTATGCTTAGGAAATCTTCAAAATAATATCGTAAGAGTCATGATTTCCTAGAATATCCGAACATACATTCACTCCATCAAATTTCGGTAGATTTATGTGCTTTTTCGTTAGAAAATCGGTAACACTTTTGTAAGGTCAGTGGTTTATACATTAATGAAAACGTGAATAAACATTGTGTCAAGTTAGGGAAAGATTTTGCGGCATGCAGACAAATTTTTGTGAAATTCCGGAAAAGGTCACACACCGAGCAGGAATCGAACCTGCGTCTTCCACTTGCCGGGCGGATGCTCTACCGCTAAGCTACCAGTGTGTGTGATACCTTTTTCCGGAATTCAGTATCATACGGTTCACCTCGTATGTAGTGAGAGGGGGTTCCTAGGTGGGGAGCACTGATTCTTCGTCATCATTAGCCAGAGGACTCCATTTATCCTTCACTTTTACGTCATCGAATTTTTTCGATTTCAGTTTTAGGTCAGATGTTGGATTCCGACCAATGATGAAATACTTAAGCCGAGAAATAATATATAAATGGATTTTATCGTCTGTGTGAATAATTAGGGAAAGATTTTGCGGCATGCAGACAAATTTTTGTGTGTGACCTTTTCCGGAATTTCACAAAAATTTGTCTGCATGCCGCAAAATCTTTCCCTAATTATTCACACAGACGATAAAATCCATTTATATATTGTGTCAAGTTCTTTTGGAGTACAAATTGAACAAAGAGGATTTCAACAACAACATTTCAGTGCCCATTCATATATCAGCTTGAAACAAAATGAGATATAATTCCAAACAGTTTCCGTGAAAGTGTCGAATCATCACAATTCTCATGGAAGTGTTTTCTTTTATTACTATTGGAATTGCAATAATGGTTTCCACAGGAACTTGTAAACCGTGCCTATTAAGAATTATCAATAATTAATCAGCTCGAATTTGAGGAATATTCGACTCTGCTAACCATTCTTGTAAAATCTGTTGTGAAGTTATTACACTCATCCATATTCTTCTTCTTCTCCTTCTTCCTCTTTGAATAGGACTGTGTCCTGTTTCTTTCTGCCTTCTTCCTGTTATTGTTGCGTCTCTTGAGATATCGAGCTCCAGCTTTCTTTCCATCTCTTTGGGGGGCGTTCCAATGGTCGACGTGTGTTTGGTTTCTGTGTTTCCGCCCATTTCGCTAGTCTTTCTGCTGGCATTCTCTCTACATGGTCTCTCCAGAACCTCCTGCGTGCTCTGATCCATCGGACCACATCCTGCATCTCTAGTTCCTCCCTAATGTCTGCACTCCTAACATGATCTCTGAGTGTTACTCCTTTGATGCATCTTAAAATTCTCATTTCTGTTGTTCTTGCCATTCTCTTGGTTGTAGATGTTTCTGACCTCGTTTCAGCAGCGTATGTGAGCACTGGTCTCACACACGCTTTATATATACGAGTTTTTGATTTTTGGCTCATAGTTTTGTTGGTCCAGATTACATCTCGCAGACAGCCTCCGATTTTTGCGGCCTTGTGCGCTTGTGCTCGTACTTCTTCTGCAACGCATCGTTCACTGGATACTATCACCCCTAGATAGTTGAATTTTGACACCTGTTCTATTATCTTATTGTTGACAACTATCTTACATCGGATAGGCTCTTTGGCGATGACCATGGTCTTAGATTTTTCGCAACTTATGCTCATGTTCAACTCTTCTGCGGCTATTTTAAACTCATGCACCAGGCGTTGTAGGTCGTCTTCATTCTCTGCTACCAGGACAGCGTCATCTGCATAGCACATAATCTTCAGAGAGCGATTTCCCATCTTAAAGCCAGCTCTCACCCTTCTGACTCTCTCAACTATTCGATCCATTACTAGATTGAACACCAATGGACTTAGGCTATCTCCCTGTCTTATGCCGGTGGAGATGCGGACCTCCTCAGATAACCCACCGTTTGTTTTTATCATGGTAGTGTTATCGATGTTGATATTTTTTATTATTTTCACAATTTTTTCATCTATGTTTTTACATTGAAGGGCAGCCAGGACATCGCAGAGTCTTACCCGGTCGAAAGCTTTCGTTAAGTCAAGGAAGCACGTGAACATGGGTTTGTTGAATTCAATCGATTTCTCGATCAATTGCCGCAAGATGAAAATTGCGTCTACTGTGGACCTATTACGTCGGAATCCTTGTTGTTCGTCAGAAATGTTGACTTGATTGGAGATTTTATTAGCCAGTATCTTAGTGAATAATTTGTGAGTGGAGTTCAGCAGTGTTATATTTCTATAGTTATCGGGGTCCTTCTTATTGCCTTTCTTAAATATTGGTATTGAAATACTGCTTTTCCATTCACGTGGTACCTCACCGATTTTAATTATATTTTGGAAAAGCATCGTTATTTCTTGTTGTAATTTACTTCCGCCGTATTTGATCATTTCGTTCGTGATGTTATCCGTCCCTGGTGATTTATGGTTTTTAAGTTTCTTCACTGCTTCCTGAACTTCATCTATAGTTATGGTATCTCCTTCGTCATGTGATTCCTCGACCTCCTGCTGTTCCTCTGCGATACTGGTGTGATTATCATAGAGATTCTGATAGTAAGTTGTCCACTCTTCTGGTGTTATATTGTTGATTTGTACTTCCTCTGTTATAGGCTTCTTTCTCTTCCTCAGCATGTTCCATATCTTTCTCTGACACCCGTAAAGATCATGCTCCATCTCTGCAGAAAACCGCTCCCAATATTCTTTTTTTAAGTTGTTTAATCCTGTTGTTCGTTCTATTCCTAATCACCTTGTACTTTTGATATTCTTCCGGTGATCTATTGTTCATATATTGGCAATAAGCCTTCTTCTTCTCATTGGACTGATCTTTCACTTCGTCAGTAAACCAGGGTTCGGTATTTTTTCTGCCGTTTATGTTGACTTTTCTTTCCCCGATTGCTTCCTCCGCGCTGTGTTTTATGTTATTTTTGATCTTATTCCAAGCCTCCTCTAGACTGTCCTCCAATGTTATTTTGTTCTGGGAAATCTTCTCGTCTAATCTGCGTTCATACAACACTTTCGTGCTGTCATCTCTCATGGACTCCGTGTTGAATTTAGTGATGTAGATTGGTGGTCTTTTTCTCGATCTTGTATGTTTTAAGCGGTATTCGCACAGTACCAGTCCATGTTGTGTTCCCACATTAGCGGAAGACAAAGTTCTTACATCCAAAATTTGACTAGGGTGTACGCGCCTGTTTGTAATTACAAAGTCGATCATAGATTTCTGTCCTCTTGTATTGTAGAACGTATATTTGTGTTGTTCCTTATGGTTGAAGAACGTGTTGTTCATTCTGAGTTCATTATGCGCGCAGCTGTCAAGCAGCATATTGCCATTTTTTCATTTGTGATCTCCTCATTGTACCTTTGCATGATCCCCGGTATCATATGGTTACCAATTCTGGAGTTGAAATCGCCCATTATAAAGGTCTTGTCGTTTTGCTGGGCAGCGTTATTAGTACCTCTTGCAGGATGTCGAAAAATTGTTCCCGCTCCTCTCGTGGTTTCGTTATATCTGGTGCATATACACTAATGAAATGATTGTTTTCATTGTCTATCTTAATTGTTATGTACATCAAGTTTTGGTTCACATAACTTACGTCGTCCACCAGCGATTCAAACTTTTCGTGCAACAGTATGCCCACACCTGCTCTCGCTCTGCATTCTTTATCTAATCCACTGTAAAACAGAATGTAGTCTCTGTATTTTAGGTTGCCCTTGCCTTTCTTTTTAGTTTCCGATATCGCACAGATGTCTATACCAGTACTAGTGATCTCAGTGATGATTTCTTGGTCTTTTGAGTTCCATGATGTAACATTCCAACAGCCGAGACGCAGTTTGTTCCTTCTCCACAATCGTTTCTTCCTTTTCCGTGCCGTGTCGTTAACCGTTGTGATCCGTCCGTATTCCGAGGCTTCTTCAGCAGTTCTTTGAGCAGTTCACTTTTTTACCAGTTGTAGGGTGCTAACCTTGCCCCTGAACCCTCCTCCTTTATCCGGGCTTGGGACCGGCAGCAGATTCCACTGGACTACTCAATCCATCCAGTTTCATCTGCTGGCGGAGGAAACTTAATGGAAATAATTATCCTGATCACCAATATACCAAGAAGAAAATCGTTTAATGTAAATTGATCAATTCCGTTATTGGTGGTTGAATTACTCGAATAACATAAATGGCGGTAAAAATGGTTACGGTATATGTCCTAATAGGTGAGAACACTCCAGAAGTTAATGAGAATAACACTTATTTGGAACACAAATATCTTCATCGAAATTTCACACAATAACGAACCTCGCACAGCACAGTAACACAGATAAACAAACACAACTGACTAATCTATCCACAAAACCCCTTTCGATGTCTAGGTAAACTTGCTGTTTATAGAAGTCGATTTGATAGACAAATAGCGCCTGCGTGAACAGATTGACCTTGTCAATCGCATAGTGCGCTCTCCTCTCCAAGTTACCGCATGGAGAGTTCCCAAGGATATCGCATGGCGAGGTCTCCAAGATATCGCATGGGCACATCAGTGGAAAATTCGCTTAGTAATATCAAATAGAGATCTCTGGGACTTCGCGGTAGGAGCTTCCATAAAAGTCGCATTGTAACCTCTCAGAGATATCGCGGAGAAGTCTGTGTTGCCTGGGGATATTTAGAAGAATAAGTAGGCAGTGGGGACGCGATCGTGAGACGCCGGCTTTTCACGCAGTAAAACGAGTCTGGCGTCTCACTCTCGCGTCCCCACTGCCTACTTATTCTTCTGTAGGGCGGTCCTGATTGGTCACTCTCATTAATTGATTACTAATCAACTACGTTATCAAAAAATTTCAAACAGAGATTTTTAGGCTTAGATTATTTTTCACTTTCGATCCCCTCAATGGGGTGCGCGACTTCTGGGACACTCTGTATATAATAATATAAATAAGTATTATCCATCTTTCTTACCTCTTGTATGGGAAATAACTATGATCTCCATGGTGCTCATCGATATGTAATTTTCAGCCGATTTTCACAAGTTGTGTCCAGAAGGACCAGGAAGACTAGAAACCGGAAGTGATATAAACGAATGCGAATTGATGCCGAACATATGCGAGGGTGGAGATTGTATCAATACCGATGGATCTTTCCGATGTGACTGTCCCCAAGGATATGTCTTGGAGGAGAGTGGTAAGAAGTGCGTAGATGACAATGAATGCGTTGCAAATCCAACAATTTGTGGAAACGGTACCTGCACCAATGTTCTGGGTGGTTTCGAATGCAGATGCAATGAAGGGTTTGCTCCTGGTCCGATGCAAGTGAGTACTGCTGACTGTTATTGTGCAGAACATTTTTTTTGCAACTCGTATAAGGTATGAATACCACTTGGTTTTCTACTCTAGGTGTGCGAAGATGTCAATGAGTGCTTAGAGATGGGTAATCAATGTGCGTTCAGATGCTACAATATTCCAGGATCCTTCCGATGCATTTGTCCTTATGGTTATACGCTGGCTGCTGATGGGACCCATTGTGAAGGTAATGCTTGAGTTTTAGCTGATAATTTCTATTTGGATTTCTGCTCTAGTTTTCTCGAAAGCTCGTTAAAAGAAGCAAAATTATAGGTTCCCAGCATTTTAAATTTTCGAGAAACTTATTATTATGTGATATCATTGAGTTTAAATATACAATGGTGATATCTAAAATATTTCGATTCGAATCATTCAAATATATATACAGGGTGAGTCTTTGACTTGTGCATATATTTTAACTGAAGATCCTTGAGGCCAAAAGAAACCTTTTTTTCATTTTCCATTTTTCCGAATTCGGCTCTGTTAAAAAGATATAGCCATTTGAAAAAAAACATTGGGCTAAATACGTCCCTGAAATGACACTGTGGAATTGATTCAAAGTTCATATTTCTCGATAGAAATTGAGTTTATACATTTAGGCCCAATTTAGGGAATACTCAAGTAGTCAAGTACTAACCTTATTGGAATAAAAATGTTGCAAACACGATAATTTCAACAAAAACAGTTAGTTTCATAGGATTATATCTGCAACTAAAAAGCCATATTTCTCACACCAAAATAAGTTCCTTCTTCGATTTTTCTGCAGATTAGTTTGTAAACACTAATAACTTGTTCATATTTTCCTCGAAATTTCCAAACAATATCATGAAGAAAGACTTTCATTCAGATTTATTATTAAACAACCTAACCTAATCTAATTTGTATCGATTCTGTGAATTTTTGCACAGAAATGTCAAGAATATGTTGTCAGCTATTTTCATTGAGGTTTAGGATTTTTTACGAAACATAGTATAAATCACGATACATTTGTGTACCGTGACTACCGTGGTATGAATATCTATGAATTCTGCCGTTTCCATCATAAATCGACTTTGCCGCCAAATTTTACCACGCATGCGTAGAGCGAAAACCGGAATATTGGTTATCTGGTCTGGAGCCAACTAAAACAATAACAAAGCAGTCTCTGAACAGTCTGAACAAACTGTAAACATTATGTGAAGTTCTGAATACATTCATTACATTCAGTGGATTATTGTTCTAATGTGATTATTACGTGAAGTGAATTAATATAATTTCAACCGTGTCAAGTTTATAAAATTCCAAGAGGATGCTGTTTAGATAGAAACATCGCCACAGATTATCAGGTATCGTTTCATTAATTTCAATTTAATAAGTAGTTTGTGTTGAGATTCATCATTCATATCCGAATTTTGTATTTCATCGACATTTAACTTCAATATGGACCGGTAACTATGAATTTCCAATAGAAACTGTGCGTGTTAAATCCTCCTTGGTGTTCAATTTTATCTCCCACATTTGGGGGATTTTATTATTGAGAAATATCTCGACAAAGTTGATAAATATTGTGACAACATTGTAAACTCGTTTAAAGAACAGAGAAGGAATAATTTTCGATGATATTTAATTCAGAGACGCATTCAGATTATTCTTGAAATTAATGATTTTTTCGTCAAATTTCTGGGGGTAAAATTGGAAATAACTCGAAAACGACGCGTTTTATTGAAAAAAGATAGGAATACTTTTAGTTTCTTAAATGATTGATTCTGTTGACCCTGTAACTTTCATACTAGTGAAGATATTGAATATGTTTCGATTGAGGATTATGTACCATGAATAGAGTAAAAACTCAATCAAAATTCAGTTCATTCGAAATAACGGTTCCGAAGATATAAACAGAAAAGTGTTTTTTTCATGGATTTTCGACACCCTGCATCTCTCAAACCAAATCGAATTTAGAAAAATGGAATGGGAAAAGAGTGTTTCGTTTGATGAGAGAAATCTACAGTTAAAATATATGTACAAGTCAAAGACTCACCCTGTATATTCTTGTGAAATGGAGCTGTACAGATTTGTTTCCAATTATGGCATGTGTCTCGAAAAGGCAGCAAGGAACAGATCATTCAAACAAACATATTGATCCATTCCCCGCTCCTGATCTCAGTATTAGAAGAGGAATGTCAAACGGGGCACCATACAGTTCTGCGTATGATGCAAGATAAAAACCTCAGCAAAAACTCTGTCTCCCCGTATGAGTGTAGGGATATTGGATTTGTTTACAAATATGCATATTGGATGGCATCTTCTTCTTCGAATGTAATTCTTTCTTCATTTCTTCAAAGGGGTTAACAAAGCATTTTTGAATAATCTGAAACAAAAACCAAAGGGAGAAAAACGGAAAAGCAAAATCAACTAATATATTAATATTGTTTTGAAGATACCAACCCATCTCAAAAATGAATCAGATACCGAATGAATAGAGTAAAAACCATCTGGAAATTTATATATTGAACAATTATTGACCAAATGGTCAATAGTTTGCTCTTCATGCCCACACTCACATCTCAGGCTATCAATGGCATTCCATTCAAAGAGCATACTATTACAACGGCCATTCAAATACTTCGTGAATTTCGAATAATTCGTGGTTAAATTCGCCCAATTCATTCAAAATACTTCATCAGTAGAGGTCTTTTTAGATTTGCTGATAGTTTTTGGCTGGCACCAAATGAGCAATTGGAATATTTCCTGAAGTAACAATACGTTTCTTTTTCAGATGTGAATGAATGCAATACACCAGCCAACAACTGCAAGTTCCAGTGCAAAAACTTGATAGGAAGATTCATGTGTATTTGTCCACCTGGTTATCTGCAGGTGCAAGGAAGTGACGACTGCATTGATATTGACGAATGTTCAGCTGATCCATCTTTATGCAACAACGGGCGTTGTTTCAATCTGGAAGGATCTTACAGATGCGAATGCTTCGAAGGCTTCGAGCCAACACCTGATCGCAAACGATGTGTTGGTAAGTCTCCACGAAGCGTTACTGCCTTCAAATTGGTGTGAGGGGAAACCTTCGATACCGACCATATGCGGTGATGACAGATTTGGTGCACCATTGCAGTGTGACAAGAAAAACCTCGGAAAAACTCTTTTTCATTTAACTTTATTAAACAGAAAAAATTGAACAAAACAACAACAAATAAAAATATCTTGAATATTTGTTAATAATATATTCAAGCCGTTTCGAAGTGGCTTCTTTTGGCGGCGATACACAGCTTCAGACGTTTCTTGAAATTTTCGGCAATGGGCCGCAGCTCCTCGGGCGTTAATCGGTTCCATTACCGGCGGAGAGATTGCTTCAGCGACTCCAAATTTTTGTGTTTTTTAGCACAAGCCACGTGCTCCAAAATCGACCACACGCTGTAGTACATTGGGTTGAGATCCGAAGAGTAGGGCGGCCATTCTGCAGATGAGATGAAACTAGGAAAATGGGTCTTACACCATTCTTGCGTCATTTTCGCTCTGTGAGCAGGAGCGGAGTCCTGTTGAAAGGTCCAATGCGTATCGCCGAAGTGCTGCTTGGCCTCGAGGATGTCGCAGCGGTAGATTTCTTGATTGATTTTGACCCCTTAATCCACGAAAACTAAGGAAGTTTCACCACTGCCGCAAATTCCGCCCCAGACCATGACGGATTGCGGATTTTGACGGTGTTCGACGATGGCCGATGTACCATGAGCCTCTACGGACCAGACTCTGTCGTTTTGGTGGTTGTGGGATTGTTATACGGTGAAAAGCTTCTCATCTGTGAAGAGAATTTGCTCCCATTGCTGACCGGCGGCGAGACGAAGGAGTTGGCGGCACCTTTGGAGTCGTACGCGCTTGTTTTCCTCCGTGAGGAGTTAAACTTTTTGGAGCTTGTATGGCTTGAGGTTGAGCTCCTTTTTGGCAATTTGACGGACTGATTCGCGGTTGATACCGGTCTCACAGGCTATTTTCCTCATGGAAACCCTCGGATTTCGATTGACTCGCTTCTTGACGATGTTGCGATTGCTAGGTGTAGTGACAGTGCGTTCCTGGCACTTCCTGAACGACGATCATCATGGCCAAGCTCCTTGAAACGACGAATTGCATCGGACACGGTTTTTCTAGGCACATTGAGCAAACGAAAAAATTCGCATTGACGCCTACCTTGACGAAACAGCTCCGAAATCGCACTACGTTTGTTTGACATTCTAAAACTCTGTGAAATGAAATTATATCAAACTGAAAATTCACATATTAGTACAGAAAAGTGTAGAGGAACCAAGAGAATAGAAATTATTTGGCTGCGCTGAAATACTTGTTCCAGACCACAGCAAAATTTGTTCGATGTTTTTCTCGTCACCTTGTTTTTACTTTGTCTTCTGATCGACCCTCCATCTTAGTCAAATAGCACCTCAAAATTCACCTCATTAGAAGACACGCGGTTTGGAAATATAATTTGGAAGCATGGATGAGTATTGTCTAGTGGACCAGTGAAATAATCAAAACCCTCGGCAGGATGCAACAGCGAAATTGACTGGCCCCATTCAGTAGCATAGGAACTGCTTCGACACTCGAGAGCGCTGGAAGCACGCACTTTCTAGTCTCCTATGCCATTTAGTGAGGTCAGTCATTTATTCGTTGTCGCATCGCGCCAAGGGTTTTGATTATTTCACTGGTCCACTAGACAATATTCATCCACTCGTTTAACGCTGATTTGGCTATGCTTTCAACTTTTATTTCCGAACTGGTAGATCTTCACCCGTAGGGCCAAAAGTTTAGCCAGCAAATCTATAGATTTTTAGAACTGTGTACCACAGATAACGTACGCATTAAGCACCTCAAACTGCTCAACTCATTTGTTATACATTAGGTGTATATACTCCATTCACTTTTATAAAGTATCCAGGTTGGCTATGATTAAGGTTTATCAAGTTCTTTTATTTAAAACTTATGCAGGTTGGCACTCGTGAAAATAAAATAATTCTGAGAGGCGTTGCCGAAGATAATTTCTATTTACTCTTTTTTAACTTTTAAATGGAGTTAGTTCTTTCAAGGTTTAACTGTGACAGAGGTTTCGTAGTACTACTTCATTTTCATACTGAATTTCAATTTGTGCAAAAAGCTATTTAAATGTCTTCTGCAGGCTTATTTCTTGAGAACGTCGAAAAGTGGGAAATTTCTTAGGCCCGTCTGTTCTGTTTGTTTAGAAGTTTTCTTGTCGGGTTTTTCGAGTACTTTCATTCTTTTTTCGAATGAGCTATCACAAAGTAACGGACTTTTCTTTCCATAATTTTTCAGTTAAATTTCAACACTCGATTCTTGATTTCCGAAAAAGAAATAGCATAACTGAATCTTCCAACCATGTTTATATACGTGAAATATTTCCAGTATTCATTATTTTCTCAAAGTAAATAAACATTTTGATAAATATGTAATTACTACGACCTTTATGTAGAAAGGGCCACGTTGTGTATGTATCTGACAGTAACATGACTATAACCTAACATTTTCAAAATATACACTGTGAAATGAGTCAGAATTTCATGGCCAACTGGGATACTTTATAAAAGTGAAACTTGACTACTTAATGCAATTATCAACCATCAATTTCAACTAGTTTTTTTAAAGCTTAACGAAATTTTTAAGAATATTCATAAATCGACATGTAAGGTATTTTTGGATGATTTCATAGTGTTTTTCGTTCAAAACTCAGCCTGTATATTCATTTGCTTTATTTGTTTTTCTGCAGATAGACGAAAAGAATTCTGTTTCCGTAAGATCATTCAGGGACGTTGTAACACTGCCAACAGAGAACTACGGCGAGTTACGAAAGCCGATTGTTGTTGCTCCATGGGCGAAGCTTGGGGTCCTAGCTGTGAGATTTGCCCCTCTAGATATTCACCACAGTATCAAGAATTATGCTTGGACAGTGGATTTACGATCGATGGTGCAGGTATATATTCCAATCTTCATTTTGAATGCATATTCGACAATACTTACTTCCAGATGTGAACGAATGCGAAACGATACCTGACCTATGCAACAATGGACAGTGCATCAACACTCTTGGCTCTTACCGTTGTATCTGCAATAAAGGTTTCAAGATTGGAGAATCGGGACTTTTCTGCAGCGGTATGTGCTATATTATTGTCACCAACATTCTGTCTTGATAATTTCGATCAACAGATATCAACGAATGTGTCCAACACCCATCACCCTGCGAGCATCATTGCCATAATACGGAAGGAAGTTACACTTGTTCTTGTCCGTCTGGATATCAGTTGAACGTGGATGGTATCTCTTGTGTGGACGTAGACGAATGTGAAACTGGTCAACATGTTTGTCCTCACGAATGTATAAACACTAAGGGAAGCTATAATTGCAGTTGTCACGAAGGATTCAAGCAAGTTGGAGATGAATGTCACGGTGAGTGCATATATTTTCTTTATGCAACATGTTGAAATTTCCTAATGGTTTATGTTCCATTTATTTTGTGAGCGTGTTATGAAGAAACGATTCATAGAACTAGAGGAAAATAAATCTCCTACAGATTTCCATGAATGAATAGCAAGCAGAATATAGTTTCCTCGATAGTTCCTTTAGTAGCTACTATGTGCCGCCACTTAAGTTGGCAAATTGGCAAGTAAACTGCCAAAAATTTGTGCATCAAATCGTTGAACTGGGTTGTGCCTCTATGTATGTTAAAACTCAATGCTATTAACGAAGATGACTGCACTCACAGAACATCTAATAATCTAACTGCACCTACAGTAAGGCTCTTTATAGTGCTCTACTTACAGTATGAAGCAAAGAGTATAAATTATTTGAGATAGGCATATCAACATTTGGCATAGAACCTCAGCATAGGAAGGAAGAAGAGATCAAAAAACATGAACATGAAATTTAGAAAGATATTAACATTATATTATACAGAATGTATCCTCTGTATAAAGAACTAGCTGGCCCGGCGAACTTTGTTCCGCCCTAATGATACTTACGGTGGATTTCACAGATACACAAAAATAATTTGTCATAATATGTCAATCACTAATAATGGCAATTTTGGATTCAGTTATTTCCGCAAATATATCTTTTACCCAAACAGAAATTCAAAAACGTTTCAAAAATTATGAGGAAAGATGAGAACGGACAATTCACGATTGAAACTGATCGCCAAAATCCGATTTACTTGAAAGTTCGATAAAAATTCACTGTGATATTCAACCGCTTTTTGATCTGTTAATAGCCTTTCATGGTACTATAAGCCCTATGTAAATTACACGGTAAATGATGTCATATGTTCTTTTTTCGACCATTTCAAACCACGACGACCGAAATGCTCGAAAAAAGAACAGATGACATCAATCGATGGCCGCGAAAGCCTCAACAAATTCATCGTCATTTAATTGCGATAATGTCAAATATAGTACCTTCACGATTACGTTATTTGGAATGAATGAAACTATAAAAATAACTAATAATCATCAGTCATAATGTGTGAATAGCGCCATCTGAAGTGGTAAGAACGAAACTTTTCTCATATCTCAACGAAATCAAATCATTTTAGACATCTGTACTCCTACGCTAAGACATTTTGGTTTTGCCCAACAGCGCAGAGTTGTAGGCAACTCAAATCACACACTATTACAGTGACTATAGAGGGAATATAGTCACTGTACACACTATTTGTTTATATCGCCATCTAATAATAATAATAATAATAAACGTCTTTATTTGATAGATAGTACATATCTACTCAGGGGCGAAGTCTAGCAGAGCTATTCAACTTAATCCCCCGAGCAGAAGCAGAACAATAAAATAACATATTCACTATGAAAACAAAATATTCAATATTCCAAATCTGAAAAAAAAAGAAACAAAAAATCTTTGATTGAAAAACGAGAACAAATAGGAATTAAATATAAAAAAAAATAAAAATAATTGAACATAAGAACGCGGAGAATATCAAATGATGTACACACGAATAAGTGGTAGCGTAACTGTAACTGTAGCAACATCTAGTGGCCTAACTCAAAAAGAAGAAAAGCATTTCCTGCATAAGTAAAATTTTCATCGATTTTTTCAAAGCTTTATTGTATTTTATAATAACCAGACCGTAGACGAATCCATATATGAAGTTTCATAACAAACAGTCCATCCGATCTCGAGTTATAAATGGTGTAACCAACATCTTTCTTTTATATATATATAGATGTACCTACATGAAAGACAATAGAATAAGAAATGAATTTAATTAATAACTCATAATAATTATCGATACTGGCATCATGTATCGAACTTCTCTCCATATAAGTACTCGATATAATCATATGATTCTGAAATTCTCCATTACCGATAACTCAGATCATTCACGCATTTCTTTTTCCATATTCCACAAGAGCCGGTGTTGGAATTGTTGGTCCTGGAACAAATTGGGCTGTTATTCTAGGAAAAGATTGCTCAATAGCACAAGCAGAGCTATTTGCTGTCCTGAAATGTGCGGTGGTGTTTAAGGTGAATACAGACTATCGTCACGTCACGTCACGTCAGACGCGTACTGTGCTCCCATTGGCCTAATATGAACGTGAACGTCAAAATGTGAGTGATATAAAAATGCAACACATCGTTCTGTGCGTTGACGTTCATATCAGGCCAATGGGAGCACAGTACGCGTCTGACGTGACGTGACGTGACGATAGTCTGTATTCACCTTTATTCGCAGAGGATATTCCGTCAAACACATAAACATATTTTGTCAGGGTGTACTGAAATTCCTCTCTTAAATGAAGGTAACCTCATACTTGGTTGAGGGATGCAGAGAGGCTCTGCGGGCGCTAGGCTCAGATAACACCCTTAAATAGTTGACCGGCACATGCGTCTATCTCTGGTAACATAAAACTTGCAAAGTCGTAGGTCACGAAGCTCTTGATTGGAAGCAATCATGTCAGGTTCTCTAATTGGCCATCTGTGTAATAAACGTTTGCCGAGAATGAGTCTTCCTGGTCGTTCCCTGTGCCGTTGGTAGAGGAGCATATATGAAACGGCAGAACACATACTGTTCACGTGTGACCTATCAGAATTGAGCTCAACACACCTATACTCTGTTCAAATATAAGCGACTACGACGTAAACAAAGTCGCGCACACGAAGGATGGGCTTGCTTCAGGTAGAGACTTGCTTTCAGGGCTCCAGGGTCGGATCGAGGATAGTTCACACAATCATATAAACTTGATATTATTCTCTGAATAGAATACACATGATTTGAATAGACAAATGTGAACGTTTCGTTCTTTTTCGTGGTGGGCCCAATATACCACCTTCAGATGCAGTGTCCGTTTCTGAATTCGACATTATTGTCCGGAAAAGATAACTGTGAAATCGTTCTAAGCTTTAAGTACGATCCTGGCAGTCTTTTGGGGGCGTGAAAAGAATTATACAGCCGACCGTTTCACCAATCATATGTTAGTAATGCGCAAAACAAACCGATTTGGTTTGTTTGTTTACATTCTCTTATATTTGAACAGACTATAGAGAACCCTACACTTACCATTTCTATGGTATCACATTGATGCGGTACGAACAATGGGCCAATGGGCCTACTTTTGGCCGACACTTATTGTGCTTCAGCAATGTCTTCCTGGTGTGCGTGGGGTCTTTGAAAACATTAATATCAGATTGTCCTCTATTGTTCTTCAGTGTTTAAAACCATTGAGTTCAAATATACATAGAGACACAACCCAGTTCATTGATAAGATGACTAGAATAAAGCCCGCAACGGACGGCGAGCGATATATTATATCTCATATATTACACCAATATCGCTCCTTATGAAAATGCACCAAGCCCCGCGGACGACGCTATAATATATATTCCGATATTACGATATTTTTCCATACTAAAATGACATATGTCAATGCAAAGCTATAATATATATTATATTATCGCTCGCCGTCCGTTGCGGGCTTTATGGTGTAGGCACTCGTCAATTTTTGAATGGAATGACGTTCGACCAAATTCAAAATATTGGCAATGTTTCGTGGCGGCGCCGCAATATCATTTCAGTGTATTTTCCGTTGTCAATTTGATTGATGTATCAACAGCTGATTTGCCAAAGTCAATTATGACATGACACATTCTACTGTCAGTCATAATCTTTTTATAATGAAAGTTTTCTACTTTTCCTAAGAACTAATATACATCAGGATGTCAAGAATATAAACACACATTATTGCTTCACAAAATTATAGACCATTAACACGCAACGTTCGCCAGAATAAATTCAAATATTTGAAATAACTGATAAAAATCAGTCATAATTTGTGAATAGCGCCACCTGAAGTGGAGAGAACGAAACATTGCTAATATTCTCAATTTGGTCGAAACAAAATCTAATCAGTGCCTACACCATTATTCTAGACATCTTATTCATTGATTTGATGCACAAATTTTTGGCAGTTTACTTGCCAATTTGCCAACTTAAGTGGCGGCACATAGTAGCTACTAAAGGAACTATATTCGTCCGATCCATTTCGTCACTACTCATTCATCGAAATCTGTAGGAGATTTATTTTCCCTTAGTTCTATGAATCGTAGGCAAGGTCGGATTCGTCCAAATTCGTTACAAACGGTGTGATTCAATAATGATGAACTATTAGCCATGAATTTCTCCGAAGGTGTGTTCTCAGGTAGGAAATGAGGGGTGAAAATGTTTCTTGGAGGGACATAAAAGAAACGTACTTAATCGATGAAAAGGATTTGTCTTTCTCGTACTCTCTTGAAGATAACTGAAAACCACATAAATCCAAACGCCTCCCAGAAAATGAAGGTCAAATTGGCCACGCAGATTTTCATCAGAACTTCATATTCGGCTATGAGAACAGTCATTGCAAGTGGTGAGCTGAGGTCGAGAAGTGCCAATTCAAATGCTCAGTTCATTCTGAAAATGAATGATCTTTTCGACTGCCTCAATTCGAATGGAAAATATGAGGGAAATTATCAGCCATCAGCAATACTAACTCTGACAGAATCAATTGAATTCATTAAGTCTTGGACAGTTGGGAAAAATATTCCCTATTGTTTCAACGGTTTGATACAAACCATCAGTAGCATCCTTCAATTGTGGGAGGAGACGAAGGAAACATTTCCTTATTTGATAAAAAGTCGGCTCAACCAGGACCCAATCGAGAATTCATTCTCCAAAATAAGACAGCGTAGGGGTTATGATCCAAACCCCTCAGCTCGATGCTTCAGATTTGGGTTGCAGTCGGTCATGACTGGTTGTCTTCAAAAATGTTCCAATAATTCTAACTGCCAAGACGACAATGATTTCGACCTGTGACAATGGGAGAATCTGAAAGTAGGCCCATTGATGTGGTTGATTGGACAGATTCGACCATTTCTTCTGCGGATTCGGGCAACGGTGAGCCTAGTGAGGGTATATAAGGGATAAAGAGTTAATTGAACCCCTGAATACCCTAGAATCCAACTCAATCGCAAGTTTCTCGGGGTATTTGATGAGGAACATCGCAAAAAAAAAACAAATGCGGTAAGTGCGAAAAAGCACTCCTCATTGATGATTTGAATAAGCTTGGTAATGATTGGATATATATTGCAAATCGAAATCGGATACATTTGAGGATTCCCTCAACCGATTTCAAACATTTGATGAGGAAAGCGCTGTTGGTCATAAAGAAAATTATGGTCACAAAATCTGAAAAGATATGACTTCAAAGGTATATTTTAGAAAAAATTAAAAAAAAAATGAATTTATAGAAGATTGGAACTCTCCGTTAAGGTGGGCGTTCAATGTAGTGTGTTTTTATTTCAAGTTGATCTCGAAAACGGTTTCACTCTGAGAACTGAAATTTTGTGGGTGAACTCAGAGAGGATTAGGGTTCTTGTTGAAATAATTTTGATCGATTTCATTCCGACAGTTAATTTTTTTTCTTTCAAAAATAGAAGAAAATGAGCCAACCCATGCTTCTGTTTTATTTCAACAGAAAGACCCATGAAAATAGTTCAACTTCCGATTAAAAGTGAATCTACTGATAATTTCGTTCACAAGATCAACTCGAAATACGGAATTGGCAGAAAAGGGCCAAATTCAAATTTTGGCGGGAAAAAATTCCTGCTTTACCCACAAATTGACATATTTCATAGTTCGGTGATTTTCGGATGGAGAGCGCCATTGTACATTTCATTCATGATTAGAGAGATATTCATAGAACTTATAGTGATAATGTAAGTTCTATGGAGATCTTTCATAAAATGCACGGTGGCGCCTCTATCGGAGGAGATTCCCTATTCGCTTTAAACGCCGACCTTAACTCCAGAATTTGAGAATTTGAAAAGCACAGGATTCATTTGTTGAGACAACTGATTAGAGTGAAGCTGTACAGGGGACAGAAAAAAAAACAAAGGAATCTCGACACAGAAGCATCCTGCTGTTTATAAAAAATTAAATATATTTAAAAATTAATAGAAAATCTATTTATAAATACTTGTGAATGAAGAAAAAATTGCATGCATTTATTTTTTCATACATCAGTATTTTATATTCATGAAAGATCAAAAGTAATTGTCGTTTTATTGCATCAAAAAAATCAGGTGATGAAATACTGAACATCCCACATTTCCATATGCCGGTCCTGATCGTCATCGCATTCGGCTTCGGAAATAGTGCCTCATAGTTCAGCTACTTACCGCCAGATGCGGGATTAAAAATTTTCGCTTCTCTGAAACACACTTATCATCTATGAACCGGTGAAGGAACTACACAAAATTTAGCTTCAAATCGTTGAACTGGGCTGTGTCTCTATGTATATTCAAACTCAATGGTAAAACATACATTTATTTCAATTTCCACCGATTAAATAAAGCAGAAGTGTTGTTAAGAAAATTTATTGACAAACTTCGGATTCAGAGTATGAAAGAACAGATATAAATTGAAGGAAATCGAAACTACCCAAAAACTTTCCCGCTAGTTGTCAGTTAACTGGGACTAGTTTCCCTCTGCAATTCTTCAATCAGTGCAACTTATATCGCATCTTATATTTACAGATATCGATGAATGTAAGACAGGAGACCTATGCCCAAGACCCGGTAGATGCGTAAACACACTAGGAAGTTTCAGATGCATTTGTCCAAGGGGATTCAAAGTCGATGAAACCGGCAGTTTCTGCATCGACACGAATGAGTGCGATGATGCCGCTAGATGTCCTGACGGATGTCAAAATCTTATCGGCCGTTTCAAATGTAATTGCGGCCCCGGTTACGTTCCCCACTACTACTACAACCAGTGTGTTGACGACAACGAGTGCCTTAGAAATCCTTGCGGAGATGGCGGAAATTGCTTCAACACCCCCGGCAGCTATAGGTGTGGCTGCCCTCCCGGTTACCAGTTCGACGCTGGACTCAGCATATGCGTTCAGGTGAGTCAATTATTTATTTGATTGAAAAAAAAGTCTCTTATCTCGATTGTCACGACTTGTAGGTTAGCTCAAACTGCGTGAATGCACCCTGTAGCTATGGATGCTCGAGTGCAGGCTCTGGCTTCTCCTGTGATTGCCCTGGCGGATACCAAAGAATAGGACAAGGTCACTGTTTCTCCGCCTTGAATACAGTGTACACTGGTGGTGATGAAATTGGAGATGTTCCCGTGTACCCAATAGATCCTAATCCAGACACAAACAAAAAATTGATAAGTACAGAAGGATGCTTCTCCTGTCGAGTGAGTTCATAATTTTGTTTTGTTTTTTGATGTACCTCTTACCGCAATTGAAATAAAAAATCTCACCTCCAGAATCCTGTACGCCTTTCCATCCGAAAGGCAACCTGATGTATTCGTGCCTTGGGCGAACGCAAGGTCTATGAATTATTGAAGAACTTGATTAATCTTTTTTTTTAAGGTGAATGGTAGGCATCGACGAAATCTAAGACATAAGCGTCATCGCGATCGTTCGGATCCATCAGATATTGCAGAGCTTCTCAAACATCCGAAACGAAATAGACGAACTAAAAGGGATGCGGAGAATGACAACTTGCAGTTGCTGGCTGCTGAATTTCCAATGAAAGAAACAAGAGGACAATCTAGGATATTCAAGCTGAGGACAAGTTTCAAGGTAATTTCAATCTCGAAATTGTTATTTTATTATCTACTCTTTGAATTATCTATTTTTTGAATTGGTTTCCATTCGTTGAATGTACTTGATATTATAAAAATTTCTGTGACTTTTTATAATTTAACCTTTTAATCCTGAACACGAATGTGGAGGCAAAATAAATAATATCGATCTTTTTTTTTAGTGCAGCCTTTCGAAGATCCCTCTCAAATTTCTAACATATTTTTTTTTAAACAACTCTCGGTGCTACGAAGGTCATAATTTTGATACTGAAACATCATCTGAACTGATCACAAAAAGATTTCCTGTCATTCGCCTGGAGAATCGAAATTTCATACACGTATGAATCTATTTTTCCTTTTTTCGACTGTGAATAATTCACTGTCACTTAATGTCGACATATTGACCTGATGGAATCCTAATGGGTTCTGTTCGCACAATATTGTTCCACGTCTGAGTGTGACATTGCGCAATATATTGCACAACCTTCAATATCGCCTTCACACGGTAGAACTTTTTGCACAAACGATAAAATTGTGCCATAACATTGAGCGTCTAGGGGCTGCCACCAATATATTGTGCAACCCGGTTTGCACGATAATATTGCGCGTTTAGGGACCGCTTAATGTCGACATATTGACCTTATGGAATCCTGATGGGCTTTATTTGCACAATATTGTTTCACGCTTTAAGGGGTCCTTTAGCGCACAATATTATTCTGCAATATTCTGGTTTGTACAATATAATTGATCATGAGAGGGTGAGATTGAAGGATTGTGCAATATATTGCGTGATTGACGAAGACTCCTCCATATATTGCGCGAACTGGAAAAGATTGAGCCGTCTGAGGGCAACATTGCGCAATATTCCTCCGGCCGTAAGCCATACTAGGGCAGCTCAGGGTAATGGGAGCCTTTACTTAGCGAAAAAATTTCATCAATTTTCCTGAAGAAATGAGAAAATTATGGGAAAAATTCTATTTATTTTGCATTGACTTTTTCTTCTTCGATCCATATATTTACATCACGGCCAGGAAGCCAGGATATCTGTGAAAAAAGTTTTATCGTGTTTAAAATGGCCCTTTTTTCGGATTTTTACGCCATTTTCACGAATTTTTCAAAAATACTTCCACTTCGCCTGGAGAATCGAAATTCCACACACGTATGAATCTATGAATCGATTATTCCTTTTTTCGACTGTGAAAAATTCACAATTCACTGTCACTTAGTGTCGACATATTGAGCTGATGGAATCCAGATGGGCTCTGTTTGCACAATATTGTTCCAAGTCTGAGTGTGACATTGCGTAATATATTGCACAACCTTCAATGTCGCCTTCACACGGTACAACTGTTTGCAAAAACGATAATATTGTGCCATACCATTGAGCGTCTAGGAGCTGCCATCAATATATTGTGCAACCCGGTTTGCACACTAATATTGCGCGTTTGCCGTTTAGGGACCGCTTTACAGTCCTTATTTTTTGTATTTTTAAGTTTATGCGATCTCGTTTCTCTTTTGGTCATTTCTATTTTTCTGGGCTTTTATAGGTTGATACCTCAGCTTTAATTTTCCTGTAATAATAAATAACTATTAGAGTATTTTCCAAATGTGATTACGCATTTTCAATCAAGCAATATCAACTTCGTGGCGTTCACATCCGTGAACAAAGAATTACGACAGCTTTCGAACAAAGCCGAATTCGCAAAAATAGAAAATGAAAAAAGGTATCTTTTGAACTCAAAAATCAACAGTTAGAAAAAAAAAATTCAGAAACTCCCACTGTATATTGATCTTATAGTTCCCTTGATCTGTGGTCTTACTTATTTGTCATTAAAAAGGGCACTGACAGGCCACAATATGTGACTGGATGTATGTTTGTGATCAACCCAAAGCCAAAAAAAAAATGTATTGCAACTATTCTGTATTTCGAGGTAGAAGTTATATGAATCGAATCCGATAAGGAGTAATTCGATTAACATAGCGCAAGCGATGATCGATATTGAAGCATAAGTGGAGACGAAATCATGGAAGCTGAGAAAACATTACACTTAAGCCGGGTTTCATAAACGTTGATCGGGTGATCAAATGCTTGATCGAGCGATTCTGTGATAAAAAATCCGTAAATTTGAAATTCTATTGGTCGATTTGACAAAAACGTCAAGGTATTCTGTGAATCACTCAATCAACGATCTTTATGAAGCCCCCCAGTAAGATACAAAAAGTGTTCACATTGATGACCAATTTGCCATTTCCGTATGGAATAATTTCATATTTTTTTCAGATGCGCTGGCAATATTATATTGCGAACAGCAAAGATAGCCATTATTTCGAGCTAGCAGAACAAAATGGTATATGGACCTTGTACTTCAAGAAGGAGGTCGAAAAACCACGAGAACTTAACATAGTCATTCATGGAAGACCTGTCGTACATCCTGATAAGAAATACAGAAAGGAGGATTATAATCTCAGCATGTCGTTTAGATTACGAATAAATATTACAGAATAGGAATAATTTAAATTATTTATTATTATTTAAAAATAAAAGTGCCTCAGAAGAAGTTTTGTGAATATAATGATGAAAAATCGTAAATTTTCGGAATAAAACATGACCATTATAAATTTTATATAACTGTAATCAAATTTCTCACAGAATTAATGTATTAGGACTGTAATGATCACTGCCTGCTGTGTTCAGTTCTGCAAATAATTCCATATGTAGAACTCATTACTGCCCTCAGAAAAATTGTGTTCAGTACGAATTCCTATTCAATAATTAGATGATGTATCTATATATTTTGAAATAATGAATAAGTATTAAGATTTAAAAATATCAACAACTATTGATTGAATCCATATTTAATTCAAGCTTGAAATAAGTTACCCTCCATTGTTGTAATGAAATTCATTTGTAAAATACTGCTCTAATTTTTATTATATAAGACGCAATAAACTAATTTCTTACTAAGTTCGTATTTTATTTAATTTTATAGTATTAGTATTTTTCAAATTATAAATTGGCATCATTTCCCATGCTCCCGGAAGAATTTTAGCAATAATTCATAATTTCGGACATCTCTACCCATTTTGAAATACACAGTATAATGTTATTCTTTTCACCAAAAAAATTATTTCAAAAGTGCATAGTACGTTATGAGTCAAAAATAACATCTTTCAGATAATATTAATATTATCTCAGTGACGAAGAAGCAAATATAAATGAGATGAAAAAACTGAAAATTCATTGAAAGTGAAAAATTCCCTGCAGAATCATGTACACTGTACAGGGTGATCAGATTTCGATGGTTTAGTACTAAATCTCTTTAACTATAAGAGATAGAGAAAAGTATTATACACGTCATGACTTTTTTTCTAGAAACATAAATTGCTGAAAACCCCAAGTTGCTACGGCGTCTAGTCTCCGACCTACAGGGCGATTCTTTTATTTGGTCCATTATTATTATTGATTATTACTTCCGTATTATAGAATCTACGCTCTCGAAAAGAACACATATTTGGGGCACTTTTTTTACTGCTTTTCAGCGGTGCTTTGGAATTTTTGTATTTGCCCAAATGTCGGAGCTATAACAAAAATTTTTTTTTTCAAATGGAAACCATAATGGGAAATGATATTTTCAATTTTCAAAAAAAATTCAAGCAGACTCCCTTATTTATTTTGACTTATCAAATTCAATTCAGTTTCATGTTGTATCGCTGGCGCTTCTAAAGTTCCCATAAGGTCATAGAATTCGATATCTCACCATTATCGTAAGCTGTCAAATTGATTCAGGAAATATTAGCTTTATTATTACCTACTCAGATCAATAGAGGGGCTTCGCGAAACTTGTTGATTTTAGTAGGATTTCTCTGCTAAATTGATGATTTGATGATGACAATACCACAAAGTTTTATCTAACCTGTTGAAACAAACCATGAGGGGCAAAAAAGAACTCCTCCAAGAAAAAATATAGGTTTATTTGCAAAAAATAATATTCACAATGAATGTTCAAGTCGTTGTCCATTCGAGAAAATACATAAATTGCATATTTTAATGATGTGATATAAATAAGAATTTTAGAAGCGCCAGACGATACAACAATGATGAAACTGAATTGAATTTGGCAAGTGAAAATGAATAAGGCATAAAATTCTATGACGTCCTCAGTTTTGAAGGAAGTGAATCAAAGCCTGCTTGGATTTTGTTGACGAAATGTGCTTTTTCGAAATTTTCGATATGCATCTAGTAAACTCAGAAGTATATCATGATATATATTTTTGAAATCGTTGAAGAAAGATCCATTTGGACATTTCATTTCCCACTATGGTTTCCATTTGAACATTTTTTTTTTGTTATAGCTCCGAAATTTGTGCAGATACAAAAAATCCAATAGCACCGATGAAAAGCAGTAAAAAAAGTGCCCCTAAAATGTGTTCATTTCGAGAGCTTAGATCCTATGATACGAAGCGCGTTCGGCAATTACATCTAACTGCTCGGATTGATCTGAACCGTTCGTTTATTACATCCAGATTGAGGGGAGTACACATCTGGACCGTTCGGCAAGAAAATCTGATAAATCGGATGTAGATCTTTTTGCTCGGTGTATTTCGACGGAGGAAACGGATTATTTGCCGCAGAACAGAAACAGAAATTACTTTTCGGCCTTTGTGAATGGATTTTTTATCCCGCTTCGAATATTCTTGAACAGTCTGTTGAATTTTTGTGTCTTATGTTATTTGTTGTGTAGTAATAAATAAAAAAAATGTTGTTTGATAAAGAAATAATGATTCAAAATATTGAATCATCTCAACCAAGGGGTAGAAATGTTGAGAACTATAACAAATGAATTAAAATAGTACCCAGACTACCTCTACGGACGAATAGACCTTTGAGCTCTAATTTAATATCTGGCTCGGGTAAGGCGTTACATACGTCAAACAGATAAAACGATCTAAATGCTCCGTCGCGTTCGTTTATTACAGAAAAATCTGACAAATCTGTACAATCTGTTATCACGTGACTAAAAATCCGTCCGCTCTCGGATGCTATTGCCGAACGCGCTAACGGAAGTTATAGTCAATTATAAAAATGGACCAAATACCAGAATCACCCTGTAGCTCGGAAACTAGACGCCGTAGCAACTTGGGGTTTTCTGCAATTTATGTTACTCGAAAAAAGATAACATGACATGTATATTACTATTCCTTCATTTCTCATAGTTTGAGAGATGTATTACTAAACTATCGAAATCTGGCCATCCTGTACAGTATTGGTATTCAACCAAGCGATCTCCTATACTCATACATACAGGTGTCATAAGTCATAATAACCATCAGGAAAATATAAAAAAATCCTGAATTTTTTCATTATATTGCCTTATACTATGTATTCGAAAAAATGCACACCCTGTGTGTAGTCACTTTCCTGAGCTCTTGTGTGTTGTGATTGAATTCATCATGAATAGCAAAGGTTCAGGACAGCAAAGTGTACCAAGTTTCTGGAACACTGTTCCCTGTTTCCATCCAGAACACTTTTTGATGAATTACTGTTTGTTTCAAAAATTGCGAAAAGAAACTTGCGGTCCCATGTTTATGGGACTTCTTTTCATAAAGTTATGCAAGGAATTTCCCCTCTTCGTTGATAACTTCAATTAAGGTGGGCGTTCAATGTAGTGTGTTTTTATTTCAAGTTGATTTCGAAAACGGTTTCACTTTGAGAACTGAAATTTTGTGGGTGAACTCAGAAAGGGGATTAGGGTTTTTGTTGAAATATTTTTAATCGATTTCATTCCGACAGTCAATTTTTCTTCTTTCAAAAATAGAAGAAAATGAGCCAACCCATGCTTCTGTTTTATTTCAACAGAAAGACCCATGAAAATAGTTCAACTTCCGATTAAAAGTGAATCTACTAATAATTTCGTTCAGAAGATCAACTTGAAATGCGGAATTGGCAGAGAATGGCCAAATTCAAATTTTCGCGGGAAAAAATGCTTTACCTGCTTTACCCACAAATTAGCTTATTTCATAGTTCGGCGATTTTCGGATAGAGAGCGCCATTGTACATTTCATTCATGATTAGAGAGATACTCATAGAACTTATTGTGATAATGTAAGTTCTATGGAGATATTTCTTAAAATGGACGGTGGCGCCTCTATCGGCTGATCTTTCCTACTCGCTTTAAACGCCGACCTTAAGAAACACATTGTTTATTTTACAATTGAATTGAACAAGTAAAAATAAAATATTATTCTCGAAATTTAGTGCGATATAATATAATATAATATCCGTTCGAGAGAATGACTGCCAATCATTCTAAGATTTTGAATTTTTCGAATAATATACTGAGTGTTCGGTAAGTGAATGTAGAACAAGTCCTGGGGAGTCTTAATATAGAACTTGAAAACTCAGTTGAAGCACTTCGTTTCTCCTATAAAGAGGTTTTCAAATATTGTGAAATTTTGAAACATTTCGAGCTCCAAAATTGTTCAATGGATTAGGTACTTATTTCAGACCGCTCTGACAAAATGGAAGAAACTATCTGGGGCGTTCTAAAAAAAAATCATTTCTTCTGATTAGAAACATGAAATAATGTTCTAGAAAAACTGGTAATCCCGTTCAAAAGGGCAATAAATGACTATTATTTCTAGAAATTAGTCGCAGGGGTTATCTTTCTAATATAGGTTCATTACATTCTGCAAAAAAATGTATACGTAACTTCGCTTTTGCTAAAACTCGAAACTTTTTCAATTTCTCTTCAAATTTGATGATGCACCATAGTCTCTATGTCGATTTACCAATTTTTATGAATATCATGAATATCAGTCCATCTCATCCATCATACATAGTTTAGAATTCTGCTTTCCTCGATTTCCTTTGAGAATATATACTCTCGTATCGAGTGACTGTCTAATGTAGTTCTTATAATTTTTTGTACAGTAAGTATTCTGAGAAAATAGAGATAAAACCCATATCTTTGTCAGCTTTGCCATAATTTGATGAATGGGATATTCAATTCGCAAAAATAGAAAATGAAAAAAATCTACCGTTAGAAAAAAAAACTATTCAGAAACTCCCCCTGTATATTGATCTTATAGTTCCCTTGGTCTGTGGTCTTACTTATTTGTCATAAAAAAGAGCACTGACAGGCCACAATAGCGTGAAACATGTGATCCTGCCCTCATGCAAATCAAATGTGACTGGATGTATGTTTGTGATCAACCCAAAGCCAAAAAAAAAATGTATTGCAACTATTCTGTATTTCGAGGTAGAAGTTATATGAATATCGAATCCGATAAGAAGTATTCGATTTACATAGCACAAGCGATGATCGTTATCGAAGCATAAGTGGAGAAGAAATCATGAAAGCTGAGAAAACATTACACTTAAGATACAAAAAGTGTGTTTACATTGATGACCAATTTGCCATTTCCGTATGGAATAATTTCATATTTTTTTCAGATGCGCTGGCAATATTATATTGCGAACAGCAAAGATAGCCATTATTTCGAGCTAGCAGAACAAAATGGTATATGGACCTTGTACTTCAAGAAGGAGGTCGAAAAACCACGAGAACTTAACATAGTCATTCATGGAAGACCTGTCGTACATCCTGATAAGAAATACAGAAAGGAGGATTATAATCTCAGCATGTCGTTTAGATTACGAATAAATATTACAGAATAGGAATAATTTAAATTATTTATTATTATTTAAAAATAAAAGTGCCTTAGAAGAAGTTTTGTGAATATAATGATGAAAAATCGTAAATTTTCGGAATAAAACATGACCTTTATAAATTTTATATAACTGTAATCAAATTTCTCACAGAATTAATGTATTAGGACTGTAATGATCACTGCCTGCTGTGTTCAGTTCTGCAAATAATTCCATATGTAGAACTCATTACTGCCCTCAGAAAAATTGTGTTCAGTACGAATTCCTATTCAATAATTAGATGATGTATCTATATATTTTGAAATAATGAATAAGTATTAAGATTTAAAAATATCAACAACTATTGATTGAATCCATATTTAATTCAAGCTTGAAATAAGTTACCCTCCATTGTTGTATGGAAATTCATTTGTAAAATACTGCTCTAATTTTTAAGTCATAATAACCATCAGGAAAATATAAAAAAATCCTGAATTTTTTCATTATATTGCCTTATACTATGTATTCGAAAAAATGCACACCCTGTGTGTAGTCACTTTCCTGAGCTCTTGTGTGTTGTGATTGAATTCATCATGAATAGCAAAGGTTCAGGACAGCAAAGTGTACCAAGTTTCTGGAACACTGTTCCCTGTTTCCATCCAGAACACTTTTTGATGAATTACTGTTTGTTTCAAAAATTGCGAAAAGAAACTTGCGGTCCCATGTTTATGGGACTTCTTTTCATAAAGTTATGCAAGGAATTTCCCCTCTTCGTTGATAACTTCAATTAAGGTGGGCGTTCAATGTAGTGTGTTTTTATTTCAAGTTGATTTCGAAAACGGTTTCACTTTGAGAACTGAAATTTTGTGGGTGAACTCAGAAAGGGGATTAGGGTTTTTGTTGAAATATTTTTAATCGATTTCATTCCGACAGTCAATTTTTCTTCTTTCAAAAATAGAAGAAAATGAGCCAACCCATGCTTCTGTTTTATTTCAACAGAAAGACCCATGAAAATAGTTCAACTTCCGATTAAAAGTGAATCTACTAATAATTTCGTTCAGAAGATCAACTTGAAATACGGAATTGGCACAGAATGGCCAAATTCAAATTTTCGCGGGAAAAAATGCTTTACCTGCTTTACCCACAAATTAGCTTATTTCATAGTTCGGCGATTTTCGGATAGAGAGCGCCATTGTACATTTCATTCATGATTAGAGAGATACTCATAGAACTTATTGTGATAATGTAAGTTCTATGGAGATATTTCTTAAAATGGACGGTGGCGCCTCTATCGGCTGATCTTTCCTACTCGCTTTAAACGCCGACCTTAAGAAACACATTGTTTATTTTACAATTGAATTGAACAAGTAAAAATAAAATATTATTCTTGAAATTTAGTGCGATATAATATAATATAATATCCGTTCGAGAGAATGACTGCCAATCATTCTAAGATTTTGAATTTTTCGAATAATATACTGAGTGTTCGGTAAGTGAATGTAGAACAAGTCCTGGGGAGTCTTAATATAGATCTTGAAAACTCACTTGAAGCACTTCGTTTCTCCTATAAAGAGGTTTTCAAATATTGTGAAATTTTGAAACATTTCGAGCTCCAAAATTGTTCAATGGATTAGGTACTTATTTCAGACCGCTCTGACAAAATGGAAGAAACTATCTGGGGCGTTCTAAAAAAAAATCATTTCTTCTGATTAGAAACATGAAATAATGTTCTAGAAAAACTGGTAATCCCGTTCAAAAGGGCAATAAATGACTATTATTTCTAGAAATTAGTCGCAGGGGTTATCTTTCTAATATAGGTTCATTACATTCTGCAAAAAAATGTATACGTAACTCCGCTTTTGCTAAAACTCGAAACTTTTTCAATTTCTCTTCAAATTTGATGATGCACCATAGTCTCTATGTCGATTTACCAATTTTTATGAATATCATGAACATCAGTCCATCTCATCCATCATACATAGTTTAGAATTCTGCTTTCCTCGATTTCCTTTGAGAATATATACTCTCGTATCGAGTGACTGTCTAATGTAGTTCCTATAATTTTTTGTACAGTAAGTATTCTGAGAAAATAGAGATAAAACCCATATCTTTGTCAGCTTTGCCATAATTTGATGAATGGGATATTCAATTCGGCGACAAGAAAAAATTTTTCATATAACTAATTAAAACAACAAAATTATTAACTTAAAAAATGTTTTATTCTTTTCACAATATTTACACACAATTCAAATTATACATTTCATAACGAGAATTTTAAATAGTTACAGCATTCTTTCGGTTAGAAATCTTGAAACGTTGAGCATGGATAATTAACAAAATTTACTCGTAGTTATGATGGGGATGCATATTTAATTGATTTTTGAGAATGATAGTTCTACCTGAATACATCTTTGGTCATTATCGAGAAACTTAGCACTGTGAATTCGACAAACAAGATCTGCGGACAAAAGCATTTGCAAGATAATGAGATATCTTTCATGCAATAATTGAAAGTTTCACATAGCATGTAAATGAGAAGATATGAAACCATGAGTTGTCAAAGATCGTTACTGGAAAACAAATACTTGAGTCCATCTTTAGTGAAGCGAGATGAGATCAATGAAAATAATATAAGCTTTGTATACACAAATATTCAATCGTGAAAATAAATTAAATGTAACTAAATAATAAATGCATCTAGTTAGAATGATTTGAAAAGCATAGTTTCCAATAACTAGTTACAAGGAGAATTTGAATAATTAATATGTAAAGGCACAACAATGGTAGGTATAACATTTGAAGTTCATCTCTGCTCTTCAGTCGACATCCTGAAACAAAAGAAAGAGTTGAGTCATTTTGAATCTCGGAGACAAATTTAATGGAAATGTGCGATATCAGCTTGGATTCCACTTGAATAATTTTAGAATACATTCAAAAGTTATATAGTTCAATAATTTGTGCGGTGTTGAGGGGCAATTGTAATAAATGTTGTTCTATTTTGTTCTCATTCTGAGAAGATAGTCTTATAATGAAACGCATCGGTTCGAAAATAGGTACCGAGTGTTATAATTTTCAAAATACACCATTCATAACTTACAATATACTTTGGTGATAATTCAACCGAATTCGATATACAGCATTACACTGCGATGCCCTAGGCAATCAGAGCAAGAGTATTGGGATATCACCATAATTAAATTCAAGAAATCATTCATGCGGCCCAGTCTTTGATCAAATTTTCTACTTCCGCATGACTCAGACATATATCCTCTACAAAATTCGGGGAAGAAATTGCGATACGAATTCAACACCCTGTATATTTATACATATTTGAATTCTTCGTTTAATTCTGCAATGATTTGATGTATGATATGCGCAACGACATCAAGCGATTGTTGAGTTATAACCTCATTCTCAAATTTTTTGACAGAAAGATGGTCACAAATTAGTGTTTATATCTCCAAGATCTATCATTGTAAAAAAAAATTGTTCGCAAAGTGGAACAGAAGAAAGTACGCTGATACTGCTTTTTGTATTAATTGGAAATATTTTACAGTGTGTCTGAAACAGGGCTTCAAAGTGAGCCTCAACAAAACTATGAAATGTCATTTTCTTCGAATGGTAGGTAACCATATAATTTTGTAATTCCATTCGATTGCTCGTCAAAAGCTAGTTAGAGTGTGCCAAACATTTCATGTCTTTAAAATCAGTACTTTGCCGTTATTGAATAAAATTCGAATTTCACTACTATAAAGCCAGGTTTCTTGGGATAATTTTCAAGTAGACTATGTCAAGAGTAAGAATATGTCAGATGTAAACTAAGATTTTTATATTTAGTCATCATTCATTACCTGCTTTGTTTATTTGTCACATTCGTCGCAAAAAAGAACAGACTTTTGACATAACATATACCTCATAGATATATGCTCCTAGTTATTATTATTGCTTGCTTTGCATAGTGCTTGACCAATAAAAATAAGTAAGAATGTCAATTCCTAACATAGCCTATTTTGAAATAGACGAGCATACCACTGAATTTGACTGAGCCAAACCTGACTTTAGTCGTGAAGTTCGAGTTTTATTCGATAACGGCGCGGCGTAACTACTGATTTTAAAGACATGGAATTTTCGGCACGCTCTAACTGGTTTTTTGACGAGCAATCGATCGGAATTACAAAATTATATGGTTACCATTTTGTTGAGGCTCACTTTGAAGCCCTGTTTCAGACACCCTGTATAATATTTCCTCATAATTTATACAAGAAGCAGTATCAGCGTACTTTCTTTTGTTCCATTGTTGCGAAAAAAATTTCTTACAATGAAAGATTTTGGAGATATAAACACTAACTTGTGACCATCTTTCTGTCAAAACATTTGAGAATCCGGCTATAACTCAACAATCGCTTGATGTGGTTGCGCATATCATATCATTGCAGAATTAAACGAAGAATTAAAATATGTATAAGTATACAGGGTGTTGCATTTGAAATAACAAAGTGCACATTCGTTTCCGGTAGAACTGAAGTTTATTCCGCTTGAAAATATTTCACAAATTGAGTTCATGTACTCTAAAACAAAAATACAAAGTTTTGAATTTGTAACGCAATTCCATCCTCGAATACGTCTAATGAAACACTTAAAAAAATCACCCTGTATGCAACAAATTGACTCATATTCAACTTAAAATTAATCAAATTCTCGTAGTATTTGCGGAAAATTTCATCAGCTAAGTGATTCTTCATATTTTTTCGATCATTGTTTTTAGCAAAAATTATGATTCAAAACCCTGATTTCTCTCGGAATTCAGTTACCTGCAAGTGGAAAAATACTCTAATGTCTGTAAAAGTCAGGAGCTTCTGAGGGCTTAGAAACAGATTCGCATTTGCAGGTCAATAAATCAATCGAAAATATTTTTGACACCTGTCAAAGATAATTTGGGTGCAGCAGTCAAATGAATCATGACAGAAATATTAGGATATTCTTCGGTAATTTGCAAAAATGTCGAATGGTTCTAGTTAATCGATCTGAATAAAACTTTGCAAGAAGCTTGGATACGATATTCTTGATGTAAATGTGAAATTTCATCTCAATCTCATCGGTTGTTTTGAAATTATCAGAAAAATATTATTATTTGAAACTGGGGAAGTATTCCATTGAAAGCGAAAAATTCTTATTGTACGGTGAAAACTTTTCAAATCAATGCAAAAATTGTATAAAAAAATTATAATACCTTATATCAAGATTTATGGATAATTAATTGATCAAGGAATGCTTTATGCTTATATTTAATTTCTGATTTTTCAATTTCAATCTATACTGACGTTATTCGTCGATTCAGGATCGGTTGATTACTGGGAGCTTTCGAATTCATTATAGTCACGACAAGTGAATGAAGCCAGTAGAGTTTTGAATTCAAAATCAAGAAACAAATACTAGCAAAATTCATTCTATGATTTCCCTGTAACAATACGTGGAAAAATATAATTTATTGAAACCAAAAATATTTAAAAAAATTTTTAATTACCATGTGTTGCTACGATCATATTTGCTTGTATGAGAAAATAGAACAACAAATTGCTCTCCTCTAATGAAATCAACCGATTCGATTAAAATTAATTACATAGATCAAACTCAACTCACCGTTAAATATATCTTCACTGGGATCCTAAACGTTCCTTTAATGGAGTTTCTAATTACCCACGCAATCACAACAAAAGTTCACAGCCCTCTCTTCCCACACCCACAACTCCCTAAGATCCCTTGGAAGTCCAGAGTATCCAATTATCATACCCCTTTCGGCCAGAACGCACAGATTCTTCTTTTTCCTTAAGATTTTCACGGTGAAGGACCTCGGTTGGCATTTATACAGATTGTACCAACAATCTGACTGCGTGCATTCTACGGTGCGAAGAAATCTGGGAAAGTAATCCGGTCCTAAGTCTTTCCAAACAATCACAGATTCACATTGCCATATTTCTTTTCTTTTCTCTTCTCTTCTCGGCTTCAGATCTTTTTTCGAATTCGGTTCTCTTTTGAATCTCCTAAGTCCTCTGAGAGAAATCCTGGGTTCCTGAATCTTAACATGGTTCTTGATGACCCATGCAGGATCGTCGGCCAGTTCTTCGTAGTGAGTATCGTCAACATAGAAATCCATTTGGAAGTTGGAAGCTCTTTTCATTCCATGGCTTACCGAGTCTGTTTCTATGGGACGATCGATGCTCATGTATCGAGGATTGAATGAAGCTCCAAGTACCTCCTCCAAAATCTCCTTGGGGATTTCTCCACATTCGGTCTCTTTCTGTCTGGACATCACGAGTGCGCAAAACACTGAACGTAAGCGCAACACTGTCAAGCAAATGGATATAATTATTTTTGACCACATCTTCACTAGTTCACTTTCAGAATTTTTCACTTCAAAAATTGTTTATTCACAAAATGTAACTTCTTCGGTGGTGGCACTTCTACTAAAGTCGTTTACAAACGTACCTGTCCTTTTATTAGCACTGCTAGGTCATTAGGGACCAGAAAGGCTAGGGTGACGTCATTTCTGAAGCCTTGTGTTCACAAGCCCCACCTCCGAAAGTACTATGATCCGAAAGTGCTGCTATTGGTTGGTTATTTGAGATACACCAATAGCTTTCGGTTCATGAAATTAATCAATATTTGTAAAAACTACCTGAATTATTTCAAATGCAAATCTGAGATTTGGATATCAATTCAAACGTCTTTTGAATTCGATATTTTTTAAGATTTATTATCAAAGCATTGAGTTACATTTTCTTCAATTTCAATGATATTTCAAGATATCTTATTGCAGATCTTTTTTTATGGAGGAATATAATGTTTTCTTCATCTTTATTTTTGTACAATCAGCAATCAGTTTTCCTAACCCGGGGCAAGACTTGAGATTCGAGCACTAGTATTTGATAATGACGACTAAAGAAAACTATTCCATCAGGTCTACATTTTAGTATGAAATATACAGCTTTGGGGTTTTGAATTTATAGGAAAATGAGAAGATGTAAATTGGAGATATAAGTATGTTGTGAGATATATTACAGTAATCAAAAGCTGTTTGTCATATTTCATGTTGAATTCTAGAAAAAAAGTAGATGTAGATAAGAGATAAATACAATTCAACTTTTGAATACTATTCTATATTACTTATATCTCAGGCATCACATAGAACAATAGCCTTATGTTATGTTGTACCAATGTTTTTGATTGCTTATAAAAATATGCACAATCATTCTATACTTCACTAATCTGGTATAATACTATGGCACGATACAATTAGAAATACACAAAGGGAAATTGGGATGGCTCGGTCAAGACATGAAGTTTCTGTTGGCCAAAAAAAGGTAATATAAAACTCCCCCTGACAGTAATTCATTCAGAATTATGTTAGACTTCACTCTAAAGAATTTGTGAATTAAGACTCAAATATATGAATAAGAATGGAAACATGTCCACAAAAAATATTTGAGACAAACAAAGAACTACACAGAAAACAAAAAGACCAGATACAACCAACTCATTCTGCCAATTACAATATTTTAAATAAAGGACCAATTCAGAAATTCCAAACAACCCTTAGCAATACAATATATGTGATCATAGCAGATGACGAAAAATGCAATTTGTAGGTATATTTGCAACCTTCTTTAGGGCTATCAGAAAAAAGCTTTCCTTGTCAATAATATAAATCTTCGCCAGAAAGAATGAATCTTACAGAAAAACTATCACAACAAAATCGAGTAAATACTGTCAGGGAATCAGAAATAACATATTCATTGAATTTGTACTGAGCGAAATTATTTCGCTTTAAAAAATTTAATTAATAAGTGATGAATGTTCGTTAATCCGAAATCCATTAAGCCCTCTTTCATCGGAAAGATTCATGGATAATCCCGAAAACCAAATCCATGAACACCCTTCAAATAAAAAAGATCCGAATTCAGATCTGACAAATGTATTACATCCTTGAGGTTACCGATTATTAAACATAAAAAAAATTCCATTGTCAAAAGTGAAAAACATAATGAAAAAAATGGATACCATATATCTATGATAGATGAATCAACAAAACAACATGATACGAAAATGCAATAAAAGAAGTCTGTTCATTTATTTCTAATTAATCAGAAAATAAATAGTTCTGCCTCACATATCTTGGTATTATCGGTATTAAGTTGAGAACACTATTCTCCAGAATACGTGCCTTCAAAATAAACAATTGAATCAGTGAATACCTACATCAAAAAAGTAACAGCCGAATCAATCAACTTCAATCATCGGAAGTATTTAAACTTCTATTCGCCTATTCGAACATGAAACAAGTTATTACAAAAATAAGAAATACTCATCGGATAATAGAGATCTGAAATTGAATAATGAATATTATCTGTAAACTGCAAATGGTCTTTACTTTTCGATGTTTCACCTTAGTGAACGTGACCATGAATGGAATATTTTTAGCAGCGAAAAAAATAACTTCAACTTCCATTTTTCCTATAAATTCTAACCCCCAAAAACTGCAGTAAGAACAAAATGTATGTGAGTACCCACAAAATAGAGAAGTAAAAATTTAAAAAAATGAATATTGCAGTCACTGCTTTTGAAAATTGATAATTTAATGCAGATTTATACTCTCTGTATGACTAAAAGGAGTTCATTTCAAACATCATTCTTGAGTTTCTTTGTCACATACTTTTGAAAACGAAGAGGAATTCAGTATCTCTAACGTTAACTAAGAGCAGTATTATTATTCACTATTAATGTTTTGCTTAATTTTTTTCTCATTAAATAGTTCGATTATCAATTTTTTTTCGAAAAATTGAAAGAATTTGCGTCTATTTTGAAAAATCGGTCACTCTACGCCCTATGGGGTAAATTAATTGTTTGTCCTTCCACACTAGATTTCCTATATCGGTACATGGTGAGTTATTGGTGCTATATCGGTCTATAACTCTTGGAAATTCTGGGCTAGGAGAATTATGCAAATTTTAATGAAATCGACAGTACTCATTCAGCGCATGAGCTGTTTTTTCAAAAGAGATTGTCCAAGTTTTATATCATACTCATAATCTCCATGATCTGTGTAACGTTTTGACGTAGGCCACATTTTCGACAAATTTCATGGATGAAATGGTTTGAACGAATACCCTAGTTGTAGGTCTTCATTTTTGTTGAGACATATTTTAATCGATAATTCTTCCAACCTCCATAAATCATATTATATGGTATACTTGTAAACGTCAGTTGTAAAATATTCTTCTTAGAATCCGTAGTTGTAAGTAAATTGAACAGTAAAATTTTTCTGGAGATTATAACAATCGTTCTCTCGGTTCTTTTTCGAATTATGTTGGTTTCAAAATATTATGGATGCTGCACGGCAGAGGTGCAATATATCAAAAGATATTTGGTTTTACGATCTCGACTTCTGAAGCACCTTAAATAACCATAATGGGATAATAATGACTTGAAACGGTTTACCTATAGGTAGCGAACTCACAGGTCTCATTTAAAAGGGTTCAAAATAGCTTGTAAAGTCGAGAAATTGTCAGGTAATAAAGATACAATACCGTTTGGTCGGTTTGAGGGGTCCGTGAAGTTAGCGAAAAGTTGGAAGCACTAATTCTGAAACTATTATCAATATTTAGTGCTTAATTAGTGCCTATTAGTGCTTCATCAAACTCTCATTGCACCATTATAGTTTTTGAGAAATTGACAATTGAAGTTTTTGGTGCTGACTTCACGCTCAGCACCAACATGTTCGAATTACTATGAAATTAATATGTCAATATTTAGTGCTTAATTAGTGCCTATTAGTGCTTCATCAAGTTCTTATGTCACCATTGTAGTTTTTGAGGAATTTGCAAATGAAGTTTTTGGTGCTAACTTCACGCTCAGCACCAACATGTTCAAATTACTATGAAATTAATATGCCAATATTTAGTGCTTCATTAGTGCCTATTAGTGCTTCAGAAACGGCTGCGATATCATTTTTAGTTTTGAAGTAATTGAGTGTTGTTTTTAGCCAAGCGTGAAGTTAGCGAAAAAGTTGGAAGCACTAATTCTGAAACTATGTCAAATATTTAGTGCCTGGTTAGTGTGAATTAGTGCTTCATAAAGCTATCATTCCACCACTGTAGTTTTTGAGATAAACGCAATTATATCTTTTTATACTGCGTCGCCATCTATGGGCGGACTTGGGCGAGTCGTTCCGTCTCGTAGATTTGGCTCTATAGTCTGTTCAAATATAAGAGAATGTAAACAAACAAACCAAATCGGTTTGTTTTGCGCATTACTAACATATGATTGGTGAAACGGTCGGCTGTATAATTCTTTTCACGCCCCCAAAAGACTGCCAGGATCGTACTTAAAGCTTAGAACGATTTCACAGTTATCTTTTCCGGACAATAATGTCGAATTCAGAAACGGACACTGCATCTGAAGGTGGTATATTGGGCCATCCACGAAAAAGAACGAAACGTTCACATTTGTCTATTCAAATCATGTGTATTCCATTCAGAGAATAATATCAAGTTTATATGATTGTGTGAACTATCCTCGATCCGACCCTGGAGCCCTGAAAGCAAGTCTTTACCTGAACGAAGCCCATCCTTCGTGTGCGCGACTTTGTTTACGTCGTAGTCGCTTATATTTGAACAGAGTATAGTACGTCGTAATATTCTCATTGCCTAAAGGGGCTCACGGACGCACGAGTTGGGTTGCCAAGCCAATTTCAATATCGAAGAAAGAAATTAATTTGTGGAGGCAAAACCATTCTCTGCAGTATATTCATGTATCGATTATATGAAGTGATGAAATCATTTACGAATACTTTTCGAGTTTTTGTGATGAATAAAAGAATAGAGTGAATAAAAGAATAAAGAGAAATGAATTGCTCGTGCCATAACAACAAGAGTAGGTACAGGTAGTAGGTATTGCTTTTTTCTCAATTGAAGTATAAGAATTTCAACAGAAAAATTTGAAGTGCGATAAAAAAATGGGTGTTCCTAAATTGGAGATACAAACAAAGAAGGGAGTTTCCTTAAGTTATATTGTGAAAAAAAGTCCAAAACACATGAGAACGCATACTTCACGGACCCGTTAAAGGTTGAATAAGTTTTTTTTCTTAGTATCTACACTTCACAAGATATTCAACTGAAATTTGGCATATATATTACAATTGAGAGTTTACACCATATGACATGTACTAAAGAAACCTCCCCTCTTCGTTTGTACCTCCAATTTAGGAACAACCTGATAATGGAGATATAGTAGGTAGTTCAATTTATATTAATGATGAAGGGTTAGGTATATGAAAATTGAACTGTCTCAAAACGTACATAAAAAAATATTTCGACAATTTGATAAGACCATATGAACATTATTAATAATCTGAATAACTCAAGAGAGCTTTAGCTCGAGGGAGTTATTCTTTGATTATTTCTGGATTATTTTCTCTGAGGCTTTGTCAAGTCATTGGTTTATGCTGATAAACCAGAAACAATAGACGCTTTGGAAGCCAAAACAACTCGTGGTATTGCTGAATTAGGAGAAAAGGAGGTAATGACGGCCAGTTAAGCTCTTTTTGGAATGAAACTCAAATTATAAATCACAGCTCTATTAGGAACATAACACCACAATTCTGCGTTGAAGGTCTATTAATTGAGGTCAGAGAAATAAGCTTTGGAGTTATGATTTATTAGTACTAACCATTTGAAAAAAGACAGTTTTTGAACACTATTGCACTGAGGTGAGGGCAATGGTAGTCATGATGTTGACAATGATGATTAAATACTTCTAACATTCGGAATCCAAGCCAGTGCCAGCAAAGTGAGTCCAAAGCCCACACGAAGTGCATCGGTATCAATTCGTTGTTTCGGCCTAATTCCCCGCATATAAGACAATTATTTTCTGAGTTATCTTCATCAAAAGTATCATAATCGACGCAGTGGTCGTCACTGTCTACGTCAGTCAATGAAGAGTCATTTTCTTCCTTTCAGCCTTTTTAAGTATTTCCTTCAACTCTTTGGTTTTTTTGTCCTTTCCCTTGGATTTTCCTTTCCGTTCAATTTCTTGACCGCAATTACCCGTAATAGAGCTAATTGAGTTAATTGTGAATAGAAAAAAGAATAGAATATTTTGATTCAAATTGGACATTATTATAAATTTATGATGAACAGTTTCAACCAACTTTCAATGATTCACGTGAAAAAATTTCATTACTTACCTTGATAACTTAGAACTACGTTAAATAAGATCGATTAAGAGCGAAAACGAAAGACACCCGTCGAGTGGAATGACCGAGGGTGTTCGGGGACTCGGGTGTTATGAAGAATGTGAGGTTACCACACTTCGCACACATAGGCAACTTCAATTTTTTCGGCTGTGGGCATGACCACCACTGCCTGCTGACCACGATTGCCCCATCTTCCCCTGACTCTGGAATTACTCGAAAAAGTGGTCTAAAATTGGTCTGATCGAATGCGGTTCCTCAATGCTAGACTTGATGAACAGATGCCGGAAATTATTTTTAAAACTTAAATGTCTGAAATTATCTTTCAATTAAAAAAAATGGTTCGCAACTGAGGAGAGGTACGTAATGATTTGAGAATCCCATACGTCCCCACCGAAATAGAAAATCACTCAAGGAAATACCAGCAGAAACAAGAAGGGCATGCCAACCAACTAATTGGCCAACTGACAGAAAATCCATTCAACTTCCGAAGATTACAACGGATCGAGCCAAACGACTTGATCAGAAGTGTTATTATCATTAATATTAGTATTAATATGTTAATATCGTGTCATAGTCTGTACAGGGTGGCCATCTCTTAAACTATAAGAGATAGAGGAAAAGCAATATGAAAATGACATGTATGTTCTCTTTTATCCCAAGTTGCTACGGCGTCCAGTTTCCGAGTGATTTTGGTATTTGATCCATTTTTATAATTGACTGTAACTTCCGTATTATAGGATCTATGCTCTCGAAATGAACACATCATGGGGGCACTTTTTTCACTGCTTTGCATGGATTTTTTGTATCTGCGCAAATTTCGGTGCTATAAAAAAATTATTTTTTCAAATGGAAACCATAGTGAAAAATTATATTTCCAAATTGATCATTCTTCAACGATTCCAAAAATATATATCATGATATACTTCCGACTTCACTATATATCAAAAATTTCGAAAAAACACTTTTCGTTCAACAAAATACAAGCAGGCCTTGATTCACTTCCTTCAAAACTGAAGCAGTCATAGAACTTCATGTCTTATTTACTTTCACTTGTCAATTCAGTTTCGGAACTTATTTTGCCCCTCATGGAAACATTTATTACTGTTCATATATGAAACTTTGTGTTATTGTCAACATTTTTCAATATAGCAGAGAAATCATACTAAAGTGAACAGGTTTCGTGAAGCCCCGCTATTGGTCTGAGCCATAATGAAGCTTATATTTCCTGAATAAATTTGGCAGCTTACAATAATTGTGAGATATCGAATTCTATGCTATGACCTTATAAGAGCTAAAAGGTGCATACAAATTGTTGTCACGTCACGTGAGCTCACGCGAGGGAATGGGAAGAAGATATGGAGAATATAGCTGCTTTTACAGTTGCTGGTGATTCTCATAGAAGGGATTCGATTTAACAAATGAATCAGCGAACACAGGAAGTGGGGGAATTCCATCAATTAATTCAAGAATTATTGAATGAGCAACCAGATCGGTTTCAAATGTATGTCAGATTGACATTTCACAAAATATCAGACGTAATATCACGTGCATTGAGAAAATGTAAATTTGCGGAATATAGATCTTGCGTGCTTTCAGTGCTATAACGTGACAGCAGATACAATGTTGCAAAAATTTTTACTACATTTTGATTCCGTAGTAGTACAATCACCCAGTTTAGTTCTGATGATTTGGCTTCACTATTTATTATTGAGAGGTGTGTCTCTCTTCCTATGGTCTAAGTTCCATTCATTATCGTGGTTGCACATTTTGGAAAGATGACGAGATGTGACGTGACGTGATAACAATGTGTCTGCACCTTTAGAAGCGCCAGACGATAAAACAAAGATGAAACTGAATTGAATTTGACAAGTGAAAATAAATAGGATATAAAATTCTATGACCGCCCCAGTTTTGAAGGAAGTGAATCAAAGCCTGCTTGGATTTTGCTGAACGAAAAGTGATTCGAGAACTGGAAGTATATCATGACATATATTTTTGAAATCGTTGAAGAAAGATCAATTTGGAAATATCATTTTCCATTAGGGTTTCCATTGGAAAAAGAAATATTTTTGTTATAGCTTCGCAATTTGAGCAGGTACAAAAAATCCAATAGCACCGATGAAAAGCAGTAAAAAAAAAGACCCATAGATGTGTTCATTTGGAGAGCGTAGATCCTATAATGCGGAAGTTAAAGTCAATTATAATAATGGACCAAATGACAAAATCGCCCAGTTGCTCGGAAACCAGACGCCGTAGCAACTTGGGGTTTTCAGCAATTTCTGTTTCTCGAAAAAACAGAACATGACATGTATCTTACTTTTTCTCTATCTCTTATAGTTTAGCGGTTGTAGTACTAAACCATCGAAATCAGCAGGCCACCCTGTACAGGGTATCCCATTTTGGGCACTTTTACGGGATATCTCCGTTATTTTTAACGTTAGCGGGATGCGGCTTCCGCGACAGTGTGCTACTTTTTTGTGAAACTAAAGATGGCGCAATCAGTTTCTGCATAGCTCTCTTAGTTTTTGCTATACAAGGTGGAAATGAAAAGTATCACTTTTTAATCACCCCCCGTATCTCAGTTGTGCGTAAACTTGGAGGAATGGTTGACACGCATTCCTATAGATTTTTTTCCGTAGATTCCAGTGGCCTAGTCAGTTTTTCAATTAAACTTTCCGTTTTTGAGTTATTGAGCAAACAATTATTTTTTTTAAATTAGACACCTTTATATTATTTTATTCTTATTAAGCACAATCTCAGCTTTTCAAAAACATATTATTTTATGCATTTATTTTCAAAACCAAGCTCAGAATTAAAGATTTTGTAATTAAATTGTCAATAACTAAGTAGGAGGCTCTATGACTGTTTATTAAAAACAAAAAATAAATGTCAAAGCTTTGTCGGTTGGTTTAAAAGTTTACAGTTCTCTCAGTTTTTATTACTTATTATATATTATATTATTTTAATGATTCAGTTTTAAGTTTTTCTCATTATGGCTGCTTACGAAAATTATGAGAAATATGACATGCTTGTTTGTTTCATCCAAAGCAATGAAAATTGCCAAGAAGCATCGGAACTATACTTTCAAAGTGTAAAGCCTAAACAACCTGTATATTCGATTTCCCAATTGAAATTGGAAAAGAATTGTATATTTAGTCAAGTTAGCAATCAGTCAACAATATATGACAATCTTGCATTTTACTAATGTAGAACACCAATTCGGGTTCATTGAATTATAGGTAGAATAACATTCATTCGAATAAAGATACTCTAAGTAAGAACTAGTTTCAATCCATTACATGGCGATCCTGCCCAAAAATGTTGAAAAGTTAACAACTACATAATTATATTGAAATCCTGCCCAAAAATGTTGAAAAGTTAACAACTACATATTATATTGAGATCCTGCCCAAAAATGTTAAGAAGTTAACAACTACATATATTGAGATCGTTTGATTTTCTGAATTTGAAATGGGATCTTCCAACTCGAAGGATACGAAACAAGAAGTTTCCGAAAATGGTGCCATAAACTCAAACTTCATCGTACAGGAGAGTGAATATAACATCACCAAAGATGTCAAGGTTGTCCTTTTCTTGATACTGGCTATATTGGTATTGGATGTTGTTTTCAAATTATATAAAGCCCATAAGAAGAATATAGAGAGACGAGTTAGAAGAAACCTCAACGCATCCCTGGGTTCTGTTGCTGCATAATAGACAAGAGTGGTAGATGTGAGTGAACTATTTAAGAACAACAAGGTTGTGAGTAAACTCAACATTATGTTCCATCTGAAGTGATTTTTCAGTGACTTTGATTATAAATATTTTAATTATGTTATAGTTAGTTAACTACTTTATGTGTTTAAGGTCTAAGGATGGCAAAACCATCATAACTATTTTATTATATTGGTCATAGGTGAGTAAGCTTGTAAGTAATCTGCCTACCATTGTCAAAGACTCATGAAAACTAAAGACGAAGAGCTAAATTCAAGGATAGAGCAGGTAACATTTGCATTAAAAAATACCGCCAAGAGAGTTTTGAAGAAGGAAGTCCCTAAAACAGAGGTAACGAGAAATGATATTAAAGACAATCTGGTAAGTTTATTCAATGAGTTCACGCAGATTTTGATAAATACTTGGGATACATTAGACAACGTAGATAAGCATAATTGCAAAACTTCTTTTCTTTATATTAGAGATAAAGTAGAACGCTCATTTCAAGTGCTGGGAGTGAAAATAAAAGTTTCAATCCATTACATGGCCAAGTTCCAACTTCATGCCTAGTACAAATTGACCCATTAATTTTCGACGAGGAAATAGAAGAAAAAAACTCATCAGACATTATGACCACCACAACAAGCGATTTTTTCAGTTTAGCAAGTAGGTTACTTCCCACTCAATTCGATGGCAAAATTGAAAATTTACGATCATTTCTAGATTCATTAGAGCTTTTAAAAAATATTAGTGTAAACAATCAAAATAACGCAGTTTCATTTATAAAGACAAGGTTAACAGGCAAAGCTCGCGATTTGATCACCGAAGAAGATAATATTGATGCTATAATTTCCAAGTTGAGGAACGGAATTAAAGGAGAAAGTTCTCGTTTATTATCAGCTAAACTTTCAAATTGTAGACAAAATCATAAAGATCCTGCTTCTTATGCTTCCGAAATAGAAATTTTATCTGAAAAACTACAAAACGCGTATATCAGCGAAGGAGTGCCCAGAGAAGTCGCGGAAAATTACTCTGTGGAAGCCACGGTACGCTCACTTTCTCAGAATTCTAATAACGAAAGAGCAAAATTAGTCATTGAAGCTGGTTCATTCAAGTCGGTGCAAGAAGTCCTTGCAAAATTTGTCAGTTCTGCGAACAATCAGCCCTCCAATAATGTACTCTATTTTGGACAGTATCGGCGTAGGCGAGGTTTTCCCAATAGACATAATTTTGGAAACAGATATAATCAAAATAACCGTCAAAATACTAACAATTACATTCGTAATCAAAATCAACGTAGAGGCTCGAGAGGAAATAGGCGTTATGGAAACGCACCTAGAGAAGTTAGATTCCTTGAAAATATTGACAATAATTCGGAAAACCAATCGGTCCCCCAACGGGTCCGATTGGGGGAAAATCAGAGCAACTAAATAAACTAGATAATGTTTTCTCTATCAATTTGTCCCTTTCAAACATCGTTATTCTTGAAACCGAAATGACAGGAGTGGAAAATATGTATTTTGTCGATACAGGTGCTGATATTTCAATTTTCAAAAAAGGTAGAATACGGCCAAACATAGTCGTAGATAATTCAAAAGCGAGTAACATTCGAGGAATTACTGATGAGCTCACCGAATCATTGGGTGTTGTTGAAACATTCATTTCAGTCGAAGAATACGATTTAAAACAAACTTTTCACGTAGTCAATGACGACTTTCCGATACCAGGGGATGGAATTTTAGGTAGAGATTTTCTCACAAAATATAACGCTACTATCGATTACGGCAATTGGACTTTGAGTCTCAGAATGGATGGATACCAAATAACTATACCAATTTTGAATGGTCCCACCAAGAATCAAGTTTTCATTCCAGCTCGATGCGAAGTTGTCAGAAACATAAACTGCTTGAGCAATATATCCGAAGATATGTTAGTCTTGAATAAGGAACTTGCATCCGGAATTTTTGTAGCAAGAACCATAATAACTCCATCCAATACACTTGTCCGCATAGTAAACACAACATTAAATGATGCACTAGTCGATACTTCTAAAATTGAAACAAGAAACTTAAATGAATTTTATATTTACAATGTAGAAATTGAGAAAAATGACCGAGAATCACAATTAATCAGTGAACTTAATACAAACATACCAGATTATGCTAAGGAAGATGTACTTGCACTTTGTTCGGAATTTTCAGATATTTTTGGTTTGAAAACGGATATACTATCGACAAATAATTTTTATACTCAAAAGCTCCAAATGACAGATAATACACCAGTTTATATAAAAAACTATAGGCTGCCTATCTCCCAAAAAGATGAAATCAATCGTCAGGTCAAAAATCTCTTAGATAACAAAATTATCGAACCATCTTTTTCAGTTTACAACAGCCCGTTACTGCTTGTCGATAAAAAGTCAAATTCTGGTAAGAAATATCGGTTAGTGGTAGATTTTAGAGGTATAAATAAGAAACTAGTGGCATGGAAATTTCCCTTGCCACGAATTTCGGACGTACTTGACAGTCTTGGTCGCTCCAAAATTTTTTCAGTTATTGACCTTTTGAGTAGTTTTCATCAAATTCCCTTAGACGAGGAATCAAGAGACATCACGTCATTCAGTGTGGATTCTCAATCATACCGCTTTACAAGACTTCCTTTTGGCCTATCAGTCAGTCCAACTAGTTTCCAAAGAATGATGTCTATTGCATTTGCCGGATTGAGTCCTGAGAAAGCATTTCTTTATATGGATGATTTGATAGTAATCGGATGCTCCATTCAACATCATCTGAGTAATTTGCGAAAAGTATTCGAAACATGTAGAAAATTCAATCTCAAGCTAAACCCTTCAAAGTGTAATTTTATCCAAAATGAAGTAACATTCTTAGGTCATAAAATAACAGATAAAGGAATTCTTCCGGACGAATCAAAATTCGAAGTTATAAACAAATACCCTATACCAAAAAGTAGCGACGAGGTCAAAAGATTCGTTGCTTTTTGCAATTACTACCGTAGATTCATCCCAAATTTTGCCGAAATATGTTATCCTCTGAATATGCTCACCAGAAAACGAAATCAATTCATTTGGACTGAAGAATGTCAAAATTCTTTCGAAAAATTGAAAAAAGCATTAATTTGTCCAAAACTTTTGCAGTATCCGGATTTCTCCAAGCAATTTATATTAATCACAGATGCTTCCGACACTGCGTGCGGAGCAGTGTTATGTCAAAATTTCAATGGTAATGAACTTCCGATAGCATACGCCTCGAAGACATTCACTAAGGGAGAAAGTCATAAGCCCACAATCCTCAAGGAATTAACAGCAGTTCATTTTGGAATAAAGCATTTTAGATGTTACCTATACGGAACAAAAAAATTTTTAGTAAAAACTGATCATCGTCCACTAGTTCATCTCTTTTCAATGAAAGACCCCTCTTCAAAATTAACAAGAATTAGATTGGATTTGGAAGAATATGATTTCGAGATTGAATATGTTAAAGGAGAAAACAACGTGATCGCAGATGCCTTATCACGCATATCTATAGATGATCTGAAAAAATTGAATACTGATAACTCACAGATACTAGCAACAACTAGGTCAATGTCAAGGTCGAATCATAATGAAAAGGAGACTAAAGCTTCATCATCAATTTCAAATACTTCGAATACTTTACCCGAGTGTCGAGTTCAGGAGGCATTGAATAACTTCGATGTTTTGAGATTACCACAAGCACAATTTATAATGTCGCGAGATCATATTACAGTAACAATTATTCATAACAGAAAGAAGAGCGCTCTCGCCTCGTTTTCAATCACTAACGGCAAAATTCCTGTGTTAGCACAAATTTTGTCTGAGCTGAATCGTTTCGCCGGTGATAGAAAATTGAGTCAATTAAGAATGAATTTGAATGATGTTCTATTTACACAGTACTCTGTGAATGAATTTAAGGAAGTAGGACAAAATATTTTGAAAAATGTTACAATTGTACTATGTAGCCCGCGAAGAGTAATTAAAGATAAGGGAGAAAGGTATCAACTGATGACAAAATTTCACGACAATCCTGTTTACGGTGGTCATAGTGGACAGAAAAGACTGCTCAAAAAATTGAAATCTCACTATTTCTGGAAAGGCATGTCGCGTGATGTAGCTAAATACACAAGAGAGTGTCATAAGTGTCAAATCAATAAAAAGGGTAAAGGTCATGTAGAATCACTTGTCTTGACTCCCACACCTCAAAAAGCTTTCGATATTGTATCCATCGATACAATAGGTCCTTTTCAAAAATCAGATATTGGAAATTCTTATGCAGTAACTATTCAATGCGAACTGACGAAATATGTAATCATCATACCAATTGCGAACAAAGAGGCTAAAACTGTTGCGAGGGCAATAGTAGAAGACTTTGTTCTCATATACGGTCCCATGAAGGAAGTTAGAACAGATCTGGGTACCGAATATAAGAACGAAGTATTCACAAATATTATTAAATTGATAAATTCGAGTCATAAAACCTCAACAGCATACCACAGCCAAACTATAGGTGGTTGTGAAAGAAATCATCGTGTCCTAAATGAGTTTATCCGGATGTATGCTAACGAAACATTTTCAGACTGGGATATCTGGACCAAACATTTTGCATTCTGCTATAATACTACCCCAAGTACTTATCATAATTATACTCCTTTTGAACTAGTCTTCGGAAGAAAAGCAAATTTAGATGCCGAATTATTCACTGAAGTTCGTATAGATCCAGTATACAATCTTGATGCTTTTGACCAAGAAACTCGTTACAGACTTCAATTTGCTTTGAATAGAACAAAAGTTTTCCTAGATAGAGTGAAGAAAGAGCGAAAAGTAAAACTAGACCAAAAGTCAAACAATTTAAGTTTAGTACCCGGTGATCTCGTGCTGACGTCAAACGAAGATAGAAAGAAATTAGATTCATGGTTTGACGGTCCCTTTAGAGTAGTAGGAACACAAGGTGTTAACTGCACAATTGAAGATGACAAGGGTAGGCATATTACCATGCACAAAAATAGAATGAAGAAATATTTTCCTGCGCAGTAAAGAGGTATACCTGTTAACTATTTTATTATTCACCCAACGGTTGCAACCACCCTATTATTCACGATAAACATTTATATTCATTGTTTTTCTTATTGTATATTGTTTTCAGTTCTAATGTACCAGTACTCTGTAATCTTGTTTAATAATAATAATTATTTTAACGATTTTAATTAAGTGTTCACAAAAGTTTTAGATTTAAGGTGGTTATTATAAATAAATTAATTGATTTGGTAAATAGTAGATAATGGTTCTAGATTGAGCAGAGTTGTATGTGTTATATTTTATTTCTTGTTCGATTGCTGTATTTCACAACTTATAGTTCTCAGGATGTCGTTGCAAACGGCCGTTGCAACAGACATCTTCAGGAAGGGAAGGTGTAAAGCCTAAACAACCTGTATATTCGATTTCCCAATTGAAATTGGAAAAGAATTGTATATTTAGTCAAGTTAGCAATCAGTCAACAATATATGACAATCTTGCATTTTACTAATGTAGAACACCAATTCGGGTTCATTGAATTATAGGTAGAATAACATTCATTCGAATAAAGATACTCTAAGTAAGAACTAGTTTCAATCCATTACAAAAGGCTACCTTTAGGAGCGCTATGGTTACGTTCTAATCTTATTTGTTTTTTTAAATATTAGATATCCAGAGAGAAGACAACCTTTTCATAACATATTTGCCCGCCTTAAATTAAATTTGATTGAAAACGGATCATTTACTAAGCCCCGTCCTAAAATATACATGAAAGAAGAGAGAGAGATAAATGAAACGCATGTATTGGGTTATATGTAGAAGCAACCCCATCATCGTCATGTAACCAGATAGAGGAAGCAACTGGCGTGTCAAAATCCAATGCCCAAAGAATTAAAAAAAAAATATAAGTATCATCCGTATAAATTTCATATAGTTCAACACTTACACCCCGGTGATGCCGAGCGCCGATTGGTGTTTTGCCAATGGTATTTACAGCAAATCCGTACCAATGACACTTTTGGGAGACTTGTTATCTGGTCTGATGAATGCTTCTTTTCAAGTGCTGGAATCCTTAATCGTCATAATTCAAGAACCTGGTCTAGTGAAAATCATCATTTAATTTTTGAGAGGGCACAACAAGGACGCTTTGGGGTTGGGTTATCTTGTTTTATTTTGGGGAGACGAATTGCTTATCTAATTTTTGAAGGGGGTCCTACAGCTCGTCAATATCAAGAAATCCTTGAGGAAGTTATTCCAGAGTTGATGAACAATGTTTCGTTGGCCCATTACGGTGCCGTTTATCTCCAACAAGACGGTGCTCCAAGCCACAACTCTGGACTTGTAAGGCCATTTCTAGATCATAACTTTCCGCAAAGATGGATTGGTACAAACGGGCCTGTAAGATGGCCCCCTCGATCTCCGGATATCTCAATTTTGGTTTTTTTATGGGTTATGTGCAAAATACAATTTATAAAACAAAATATAATTCAGTAGCGGAGCTTCATGCGGCAATTATTTTGGCCTTTGAAAATTTGCAAAGAAGGCCTATGATTCTTTTGAATGCCATTAAAAGAATAACGAAACTCTGCAGATTTTGTATACGGGAAAATGTCCGTCATTTTGAATAGCATCTATAAAACAAAATTACAAAATTTTGTTATTGTTTTGGATTCCCAAATAAACATTTAATAATTCGTATTTATATAGGTAATCAATTATTCAAATTTTCAAAAAATTGCAAATTAAATTAAGTTGAATATTAGATCATGTGATGTAGATATTATGTTAACATTATTTTCGATTTCTAACGAAATCTTGACATATATTTTTTGTTTTTAATAAACAGTCATAGAGCTTACGACTTAGTTATTGACAATTGAATTACAAAATCTTGAATTCTGAGCTTGGTTTTGAAAATAAATGCATTAAATAATATGTTTTTGAAAAGAAGAAAAAGCTGAGAAGAATAAAAAATAATATACAGGGTGTCCAATTTAAAAAAACATATATTTGCTCAATAACTCAAAACGGAAAGTTTAAGTGAAAAACTGACTACGCCACTGGATTCTACGGAAAAAAATCTATAGGAATGTGTTTCAACCATTTCTGCAAGTTTAAGCACAACTGAGATTAAAAAGTGATACTTTTCATTTCCACTCTGTATAGCAAAAACTAAGAAGGCTATGCAAAAACTGATTGCGCCATCTTTAGTTTCACAAAAAAGTAGCACACTGTCGCGGAAGCCGCATCCCGCTAACGTTAAAAATAACGGAGATATCCCGTAAAAGTGCCCAAAATGGGATACCCTGTACAAACATAAAATTTACTCGATACTTCATGCAAGTAGATTGAAAATTTCAATGAAGAGTTACAAAAATAAACTTTATTTAGATGAGTTTCATTTGAATTCAAAGTTCTATCACCCTAAAAAACAGCCGATAGACATATCACAAATAAGTTATATTTTTTTTCCACTGTAACCTCCACGCAACCACCCTGTTATAACTCCTTTTTATCGCAATCTGATCTTCATGCGAGCTCCTAAAGATCTCAATTAAAAAAGTCATGATACTCAACACAGGAGAATCTCGCAAAGAATTCCCAGTGTGACTTAATTGAGAATTTCAACGTGTGATATCCCTAAGACTTCGCTAGAAATGATCTGATAGCGTACATTTGGAGGAGATATAGAGCTCTCCACAACCTCTCAAAAAAGTAACAAAAGGCGTCAGAGCATTCGTTGGGATCTCTCTATGTTACCTACTCGTGGGTTCAGTATAGTCTTCAGCGACTTGGGGATTTCCTGCACTTCAAGTTCGATTCTACCTTTAAGTGACATCGAATGCATTTTTGAAAATGAATCACGTTTGATGAAAACCCAGTACTTGTGTTACTTCGAAGTGGAATTCTGAATGCAACATACTTTTATAATGCCTCTTTTTGAATTTCCCTATTGCATACAGAGAATTGAAAACCTTCCAATTCCATTTGTCCCGGACTGTGTCAGGTGCTAGAAAGGAAAACCTTCTAACGGAAAAACTTAATACGGGTGAAAATCTTAGGGCGCATTGTGAAACGGAACAATTGGAGGGGGTTGAAGCCGCTTGCTATCAGTGTACAAATTCACGAACGCAGTCGTAAGCGTAAACCGGTAGGGGGCGCAACGATCGTTTCGCAACGTCCGTCTCTCGAACACTTCTCATACACGCCGCCTCCCCGGGAGCGAATATTTCGGGATAGGTATGCTCGGCCGGCTGTTTACTGGAATCTCGATCAGGGGATCTCCCGAAGTCGGTTACCCTACCCCAACGAAATCCGGATGTTAAGCCGAAAATCGGTATGGATGAAGTAAGTTTCGCAGCTCACTGTCTACTCGAAATGTCCCACAGCAAAGACCACCTGAATCGTCCTTTAGACTTGTCCAAATCCGAATCTCGCGAAGTGATCCCGGGACCTGCCGTAATTGTTGAATCCGTACCGAACGTTTCCTCAGCACCCTTCGTAAAAGATCGAAACGGCAACGAAACCGATAGTTCTTCCTATATGGTGGCTCGCATACTCACTGATTTGACTCGTATAAAACAAGAACCGGTCCCGGAAGTACCTTCCGATAATGAGGAGCATTTAACCATTGACGAGTCTGATGACACATCCGAAGAGGGCGAAACTTGCAAGATGTTAGAGGACGTCGAGAGTGATGGTGTTGTTCAAGTGCCGTGTTTGGAGAAAGTTGCTGCTGTGGATAAAAAGACTGAGATTCACCACCGGAATCATACCTCCAACATGCAGAACTCCCAGGCGAGGAAGACGCATAAGTGTGGTTACGAGGGCTGTCACAAGGTTTATGGCAAAAGTTCGCATCTCAAGGCTCATCTCAGGACACACACAGGTCAGTTAACTTGAGCAGGTAAAATAATCGTCTATTCAATATGCTCTAGGCACACCCCAACTAATGGTGCGATAGTTTTGGGAAAACATTTAAAATAATGAAATGAGAAATAACAGAATACTTTACAAATCTACAAATTTTCAAAAAATTAATTGCAATATTATCATCTACATCAATGACCTACCCGAAACTGAGACGGAAATTGAAATACAAGACGAAAATGACCTGACAGTCAGAAGTGTTGGACAACTAGATACATACTACATCACGATTTATGCAGACGATACGAACAAATTCGTCACAGCTATGGATAACCTAAGAACTTTAAAAAATATACACAATAAACTTAAACTGAATATATTATGATCCATATATTCAACAGGACACACAATACCCCAAAATATGACAATAAACAGTAACGACATAGTACCTCCAAGGAAGTAAAATTCCTAAGAATTTGGCCCCGCTACAATATTAAATGGAAGCAACAAATAGAGCACGTGATCAAGAAATTGAACTTCATTATAGTCATGAAACACTACGTCCACGAAATTACATACGTCCGCGAATTTTCAATCCTTTGTTAAATATGGGATTCTTTTTTGGGAAACAGCTCTCAAAAAAATAGAATATTTATAACTCAAGAACTGGCGATGAGGGTTTTATACAATATGAAATACAAATAATTATGCGGGGGAGTGTTTAAAGACAGATGTATTCTAACAAACACAACAATTTAGTGCTGAAATGCACTCTTTTCCTACGGAAAAATACGAAAATCACAAGAGGAACAATTCCATACAACTACCCAAATGTTCAACCGACTATCGTAAAACACAAAATACATGTGCATCAAAACCTACAATTCACTACCCAGGCGTTTCCACGAAATAAACGAAGTGGAGTTTATAAAGAAATTAATCAAGTTTCTAGTGCATGCATAGCCCTACAATGCAGGGTGTATTTGAAGGCGAGGATTTTCTTTTGAAAGATGGTAGAACTCATCAAAATGAGCCATTCTACCAAAAATTTTTATATAAATTATGCCCTTGTTTCGAGAAAATGAAACTAGAATATTTTCTAGTTTCTAGGTGAAAATTCCTCAGTCCGAACCTGCTCCATGGCCTGCTTATCTGTAGATATCAACATATTTTTTGTCTTCTTATCATACACAAGCAGGCCATCCCAGTTCCGCCCGGGTAGAAATTTGTTTCACGGGGCGGTTTCATCTTCCACACTCAAACCTGCCATATCTTTTGATGTACTCGTTGTATTTTATGATGTCAAGGGAAATTTCGTTCTAAATTAAATACTGGGGATAAATAACGTATTAGGTCGGATGAGGATCAATACCCAATTCATAAAAACACACTCCCAAATAGTGCATAATTTTGGAAAACATCTGATTACCATAAACAGGTAATAGCAAGTCAATCTTGAGAGATAGATATATGCTATCGTGGACTTTTTTGTAGAACTATTTAAGAGGTACATTTCCGTCATACATTGTATCCACGTAAGTCTTACGGTTTTTGCAGCGCACGTGAAAATAGCTGATTATGGCTGATTTTTTCGTAATTATTGAAGTTATAGTAGGTATCCTTGATTTTTTCGGGTGAAAAGTATAGCCATTGTCACTCAGAAATAATTTCTAAGAATGAAAGAATTTCTGAAATCGGTCCAGTATTTTTTGAGCCTATTCGTATCAAACAAACAAAAATACAAATCCTTCCGCTTTATAATATTAGTATAGATGACTCAGAATATCGGTTGTAATCAGTAATATTCGATCGTGTTACGGCGACGGTAAGAGTGTTTTATGTTTGGAAAATGCCGCACGTTCATTCAAATAATGATCTTCTGTATATGCTTTTAATTTATGGTGAATTAGAACAAAATGCCAGTTCAGCGTATAATTTATACAGAACAAGATTTCCGCTAAGAAATCACTCAACTTCGCGGATGTTCATAAACCTGGTGCAGAAATGTAGAACAGAGAGATGCAGGCCAGAGTAGTATTGAGGTTTTGATGCCCAAAATTTTTCATACTTTTTTTAAGTTCAACATTTCATATAAAAAATTTTTGGTAAAATGACTTATTTTGATGAGTTCTATCACCTGTCAGAAGAAAAGCCTCACCTCAAAATACACCCTGTATCTTAGAAATAAAAACACACAAATTGTTAAATCAACTATTACTTTGGAATCGTATTCTGTTTTATTTTTGAATTTGAAATAGCTCTCCCGCAATATACAGGGTGTATTTCAAGTTGGGGCTCTTCTTTTGACAGGTGATAGAACTCATAAAAATAAGTAATTTTACCGAAAACTTCTTATATGAAATGTTCAATTTAAAAAATTCATAAAAAATTTTGGGCATCAATACCTTAATACTACTCTGGCCTGCATCTCTCTTTTCATCATATCTCTACATCTCTGCTCCAGGTTTATGATATTGTCAGTGCTAACAGAGAAGAAAGATTCTTCAACATTCGCCAGGTCTTTGGAATTATCGAATTCACATAATATTTTCCAAAATTCATTATTCTCGCAAAGTAGATAAACATTTTGATAAATACGTATTCACTACGACCTCTATGTAGAAAGGACAACGTTCCATATTTATCGGACAGAAAAATGTCTAAAACTCAACATTTTCAAAATGTACACGGTGAAATGTGTGAGAATGTCATGGCCAACCGGCATACATTATAAAAGCGAATGGAGTAAAGCTGTAAAAACCATCCCCTTTGAGATTCGACGGAAGAGCGGCTTTCCACCAATCAAGGGATGTTATTACTAAAGAAAAGATGTTATTGAAATTTTGAAGATCTTTCTCTGTGAAGGGAGAAAGTGTGGGGTCGGAACGTCGCACTGGGGACTGGACTTAGTGTTTATTTAATCTCCAGGGAGAAGGGTGGTGAATGAAATACTAGTGGTTAAATTTTAGACGTATATTGAAAATAAAATAAGTTGAACGGTTTTACAGACACTATCTATAATTCAGACACTTCAAAAGACTAACTTATCAAAATAATTGGTCAATTTACCAAATCGAATTCGTATTATTGAAACAAACACCAAATTTCAGAGCGAACTCAAATTGTAAAAGAAATTATCAACTCAAATTCAAATAACAGGGCAAAACTAAATCACCAAAACAATCGTCAAACAACAACAATCATCAAAATAACCCTAAACCGCGGTTGATCAACGAGACGTAATCTAAACAATTCTAATTAAATTTAATTTTGAGTCAATTCTAATTAATTTCAAAAAATCTTCTACTTTCGACTTAACACTTTTTCGTCTCCGTTTGAGACCCTATCTCAAAAAAAAATACAAAAATGAGTTACTCTCTCGACATTCACGAGTCAACTCATCACTTTCCTGCTTAAGGCTTTACTCGCTACCCTTAACTTCCGATTCTTCCCACCTCCCGTGGGTGGCTTCTGAAAAAAATCTTTCGTGCACCTTCCACGTTGCAAGTCCCACGATCTCAGCCTCGAATATTCTGCTATCGTTTGCACTCAGGACTACTCTTTTCGTGGAACGATTTGCTGATATCGATCTGAGTTTCCGGAGGCAACTCGATCCGAAGATCAATAATTTCAATCGTTAATGTCTAGCCTGCATCCTGTACCGTACCGATAGCAACAAAGCAATTTTTGGGGTTATGAATATGAATTTCAGATGTTTTCCATACTAGTCAACTGAAACATTTCGATTTATTACATATAGTCCATCCAAGAATTATTGACATCTCGGGCGACTTTGAAAAATCAAAATTAGGTTGGTAATGCCCATTCAGTGATATTTTGAGTTGCAGAATTCAGGTTGGTGTTGCAAATAACATTGGCGTTTTGTTCTGACATTAATATTCGAATAAATTTGGCTAATAATCACGCAAGTGAAAAATCTTTGGAATGAGGCTCTTGAATAATGTGGGTACAGCTAATTAATGGAAAGCCTGCACAGAGGACGTTAGACGCTAGACATTAGTTAAAATATATGGGAGGGTATGATATTGCTGACATAAAACCTTCAATTATGAACATGACGAATTCTGCCCAGATGAGGAAATGATAACAGTGGTTGTAATAGGAATATTTACATTTTTTATATAACATATTTTACTCCTTCTTTGTTCACCAATATTGAAAGTTACAATGTCATGACAAAATTCTTCATATATTAAATAGTTCCATCCGTTAAGTTTTGTTTCTGTGTCTGATATTCATAAAATAGAACGATCAGACAGGGTTGAATACTGCAAATTTGGGACGATCACACTCAATTCTCTTACATTCTGTCTTGATATCTACTACAATTTTTCGAATCCATCCAGTTTGCAGATACACGCTTCGAACTAGATTTTTCTGGTTTACCGAATATTCATATTGAAGTTTGCTTTTTTATCATCCACAATATTTTTCTTTATCGGACCAGAATTTCCAGGCTGTATGCTCTTATATAATTGACCGTTCGAAAATGTATCAATACAAAATGAAAACAATTTACTGCTGGTTAGCAGATTCACACAATGGTAATTGTATGCGATAATTGAGGACATTTTCATGTTCAAAGTGCCTTATTTTCAAGGTTATTTATTGCTATGATGAAAGCACAGAAAATTTTTAGTGACTTTTTGTAACTAGAAATAAAGGTGCGACTGAATTTCCAAGGCCTGCTTTCATGTCAATAATTCTTGGATGGACTATAGCTGTCTCTAGGAGATCGCAATAGGAGTTCGCATAAAGGTCGCAGGTTTACCTCTCAGAGATCTCGCGGAGAAGTCTGTGTTTCCTGGGGTCCATCGACGGAGGGTTCTTCAGCCTCCAGTTTCATTTTCTTTGACTTTTGCCAAATTATTTGCACGATACCAACTGGAGGACAACTCCGAGTTCCTGAATTCATCCTCATAAAAGGATTTCATCTCCTGCACCTCAATTTGTTATATATCCAAGAAATTTGTACTTACCCAAAAGGCTCCGAACGATCCACTCGATGAAATTCGTACATTCTTCTTCAATTATTGGAGTAGAATATCCGGAAATTGTGTGGGGCTGTTGCAGCTCCATACAATTTCGATCAGGACGACATGTCATGAGGAGGAGATATCATAAACCGGGATCGAGGCTCTCTCATTTTCTAACCCTAGCGGCGAACTCACGATAGCATGTAACACCTGAAGCGCTTCGTCAGTATTCAAAGAAGGTTTTGCAGATGGGATCGATTATGTAGATCAACCTCTAGACATCTGTTCGACTTCTTTCATTCATGTTTGTTTGGGATAGCCGGCCCGTAGGGATTTAATCCCGAGGTGATAATGTGGGGCTCTCATCGAGACGATTGGCCTTGGATGGCATATATCAATATTAAACTGACATTGGTTCCAAATAGTAACTTTTCAATTTTTGAAATTTTGATGGTAACACCCCAAGGAACGCAAGGGTGAGTCTTTGACTAATACATATATTTTATCTGAAGATATCTCTCATCAAACATTTGTTTCTCATACAATTTTTCGAAATTCGGCTATGTATTACTTTAATGAGAACACACTTTCTTGAAATTTTTTCATATTGTTAAAATGAGTGGAGAGGGTTGAAGTAGACTACCCCTATTATTTTTGTCAACGGAAAAATAAGTTAAGAAAAACTTGCGCAACGACTTGGATAGAATCAAATTCGAATAGTTTGATTTGATCAGAAGTTTTTTCATCTTTTGTATTTTTCTCGTAAAATGTTCCGTTTTGGAATAAAAAAATTAAATAAAAATCAGTTCTAAAATGAATTTTCCTTTCCCGACGCGTTATTCAAAACGGTACATTTTACGAGGAAAATGAAGGAAATAAAAACGTTTCTAACCAAACCGAATTTAATTCTATTCAAGTCGTTGCATCAGTTTTTCGTTGAGTTTATTTTCCGCCATCTTTGAACGGCAATATCTCCCTAACGTTTGACTTTCAACCCAACATTTATACAACAAAAGATTTTGAACGAGGAATCCGGTTTATGGTGAAACAACCTATTCACCTACCTAAGCAATAAGCAATATTTACAACAATAGAAAAATTTAATAGATTTTGTTGCAGGCGAAAAAAAAAATAATAATTCCAATTTTAATCTCGATTTTAATTTTCACAATATGTTTCTTAATTTTCAATTATCCTCACCTGCAGAGTATATATCATTGACGGCTAAGGTATGTTACGATGAAAATTGGTCATTACTCACACAAAAATATAGTTGAATGTTTTCGATATCTTTTTTTTAAATTTTTCATTTCAATCTTTTAAGTTGCATTAATGAAGGACTTTTGTTCCATGGTAGCACAGAATACCTAGGTATTCTGTGGTGGTAGTGAGCAAAAAAATTCGATCTACAGGGTGTCCCACTAGTGCCGCAGCGGACGATATACGCGTAACGGTCTGAGATAGGCAAAAATTTTTGATGCAGACTTGATACTTCACGAAGAGCAGAACCTAAAAATATTTGCGAATATATCGTGTGGTCCACAACAGAGGAATAGAGGGTAACTTTGATTTTTCAAATGGGATAGCCTATATTCAATAGTGTTTTTCAATTCTCTGAAACTTCCTGCATGCCTTCGTTTGCTTTTCACATTTTGACAAAAAAATGATACTATACTTGTAGAGGCTATGTTATCCAATTATATTTCACGAACCCTTGCACCTACCAATAACATCTTTATATGGATCGAAAGACAAGACTTCAAAGTATCCTAGGCAGCTTTAATATATGTATCATCTTCAGCATATGGAGTGTCCAAAAAAAGAATATCAACTCATTTTTTCAAATGCAATGCATTTTTTTTCATTATTGTAATCACCATTCATTTTACTTCATTTTTTGTCGAATATATGATATGCTTGTTTTTCCTTGTTTTTTCCTCTAAATTCACATTCACTTCCGAATTCAAAAAGCAGATTTGGCATTTCGGTGGTTATTGAAAACTGTCAAATTATTCTATTCTGAATTAACATCATTGCAGCTTCAATTCATAGCATCATAGTTTTTACGGATTGGATGAATACTCACACAATGATGTAAAAATTCAAAAATACCAATGAGTTTGAATGTACAAGTTATGAATGCCAGAAAAAAACTAGTTTCGAAACTTTAGGATACAAAAAGTGCCCGCTCTTATCCTTATCCAATGAATATTTGATGGATTCGGTCTTTACTTAATGAAAAATCATGTTTAATAACAGGTAAATAAAATTAAATTTCCACAAAGAATTTTTAATCTTGAACGACGATCGTTTCGCCTCACTGAGGCTTCGTCAGGTTCTACATTTGAACTAAATAGGTGGTATAATAACAGGACATTATATAGGATATACAGGTATATATTGGGGTGTTTAGTTGGTATTCCCAAGTTACGAGAAGATGTACTAGCCCGGGAGCCAGTGATAGTTTTTGGTGACCAATTTTAACCATGGCCATAACTTGTATATAGCTTAATTTGCTTTTGTCTTATAGCATAGTGATCGTCAGCTGGTGCACCAGTGGTGGGTTTGCCAACGGGAGCAACGAAAACACGTAAAAAAATATTGAGTTTCAGTCATTTTAACCCTGCTGAAATTTACAGAGATCGTAGTTTTTATAATTATTCGAATAAAAAAAATCGTCCGCTGGATGGAAAACTTGTAAAAAAATTTTTGAGTTTCAGTCATTTTAACCCTGCTGAAATTCACAGAGATGGTTGTTTGTACATAATTACTAGAATAAAAAAAATCGTCAGCTGGCTGTATGTTGGTGGAAAAACCGTCCGCTGGACATGAAAACTTGTAAAAGAACTTTTGAGTTTCAGCCATTTTAACCCTGCTGAAATTTACAGAGATGGTAGTTTATATAATTATTCGAATAAAAAAAAATCGGCCGCTGGCTGTACGTTGGTGGAAAACCCGTCCGCCGGACATGAAAACCTGTAAAAAAAATTTGAGTTTCAGTCATTTTAACCCTGCTGAAATTTACAGAGATGGTAGTTTATATAATTATTCGAATAAAAAAAATCGTCCGCTGGATGTACGTTGGTGGAAAACCCGTCCGCTGGACATGAAAACTTGTTTTCCATCAAAATACAGCCAGCGGACGATTTTTTTTATTCGAATAATTATATAAACTACCATCTCTGTAAATTTCAGCAGTGTTAAAATGACTGAAACTCAAAATTTTTTCACAAGTTTTCATGTCCAGCGGACGTATTCATGTCCAGCGGACGGGTTTTCCACCAACGTACAGCCAGCGGACGATTTTTTTATTCGAATAATTATATAAACTACCATCTGTAAATTTCAGCAGGGTTAAAATGACTGAAACTCAATTTTTTTTTAACAAGTTTTCATGTCCAGCGGACGGGTTTTCCACCAACGTACAGCCAGCGGACGATTTATTTTATTCGACTAATTATACAAACTACCATCTCTGTAAATTTCAGCAGGGTTGAAATGACTGAAACTCAATATTTTTTTTACATGTTTTCGTTGCTCCCATTGGCGAACCCACCACTGTTGAGCCAGCTGACGGTCACTTTGGCTAAGAAAACAACAAAATCAAGCTATATACAAATTATGGCCAGGGTTAAAATGACTGACTAAAAAGTATAACTGGCTCCCGGGCTGTACCGACAGGGGCAATAAAAGTTATTCGGTTTTACCTCTGGTTTTTCCAATCTACGTGAAGATATTCAACAACGGCGATCTATTAACGTCCGTTTGGTCATTTAACAAATTTTTTTTAACAAAATTTTTTCTTATACAATGATATTCATAAGTATATATATATAATGTATTTTGAAAAATGGGTACAGAATTAGTATATTCTAAAACTAGTTGCTGAATGGGCTCATATATTCCAATACGAATGCGAAATTCGAAAACGAGCGACGAAGGAGCGAGTTTGCGAACGCATGAGTATTGGAATTGCATTCTGCAACGAGTATTAGACGATATTTTCTCTATTTCACTCAAATTTTGTGAAATTCAATGAAAAATTCAAATTATAGGTCCTAGTGACTTTCATATTGTATCTTGGCAGTTGGTGTGAATGTTAGGAAATACGATAATTGACATTTCCAAATTGACGTCTGCTGAAATTTAAAAGGATCGGAAGTCATTGCTGACAAACACAAAACAAAAAAAGTAACTGAAAACGATGCTGTAATGAATTCTTTACAGCACTGTTTTTAGTACTGTAATTAACTCATTACGATACTGAAATAGAGAAAGCAAGTTTATGTCTTCAGTAACTGATCTCTCATCACATTTTTGATTAGATACATCAAAACTTTCTAGTTCCTCATCTCGCTATAATATGATATAATAATATGAATTGAAGCTTCAATGATGCTAATTCTGAGTGGAATAATTCGACAGTTCTCAATAACCAGAGAAAAGCCAAATCTGCTATTTAAATTCGAAGGTATATGTGAATTTTAGGCAAACATTTCGAAAAAGCTCTTAAAAATCCCATTCTGTTGAAAATATGTATATCGTGTATTTGACGAAAAATGAAGTAAAATGAATGCTCATTACAACGATGGAAAGAATTATATTCAATGCATTTGAAAAAATGAACAAAAATCAATTTGAAATTCGTCAAGGTTCGTGAAATATAATTGGATAGCCTCTACAAGTACCATTTTTTTGTGAAAATGGCCGATATTTCGAAAACTGTCGAATAAAAATATGTGGAAAGTATTCGAAAGCATGCAGGAAGTTTCAAATAATTGAAAAATACTATTGAATATAGGGTGTCTCATTTGAAAAAACAAAGTTTCCCTCTATTCCTCTTTTGTGGGCCACCCGATATATTTGAAAATATTTTCAGGTTGTGCTCTTCTTGGAGTATATCAAGTCTGCCTCAAAAAAGTTTGCCAAACTCAGACTGTTACGCGTGTATCGTCCGCTGCTGCACTAGTGGGACACCCTGTATATTGTGAAGAATAAAATGGGAGCTTCAGATGTAAAGGAATCCTCAAACTGAATTAAGAGTCAATTTTCTTAAACATCCAATTTGTCGATTTTCTGCATCAGTTCAAACTAATTCACATCAGTTTTTGAAGTTACAAAAACCATTTCACCAAATTGTATTGTTGAAAGAACATTTTTAATCTGAATTGAACGCTTCAAGGACAATTCTAACTGTGTCAGTCCAAACACCTACAAAAATGGAATATATCCATCAATTTTCCTGACAAAGAATTGAATATTGTAGGATATTCTGAGGAAATGAAGATTTGCTGTCGCCAAAAATGTTTTAAGACCTTTTGGAGACATTCAAAATTGTGGTGCATTATTTTCCAATATACGGAACTGTTTGCCCTGCGCACGCTGATAAAGCGGAAAATTATTCAATTCAAATCACATTAATAGTATTTCAACACTGAATAACGTTTCTTCAGAAGAAAAAACATAGTCTATGTCACTCCCACAATTCATTTGAATCTAATGACACCCCATTTGTGAAAAATCATCAATTAAGCTTTATGCCTGACAACCGTGTGGCCAGTTGAAATTTGTATACTCACATATAAAAGGAGATTGAAAATTACTGGAGTGCTGAATTGATATCCTTTTTAGGAGCGTCTCTTTGAGGGGGTCATACGAAAAAGTCTTCGAATTCCTTTTATAGAACTTCGTCTCAGACGTTGGCACATCTCCAATCTGTCGAAAGTGTTTAATGGGTATTACACCTTCGAGTAATCCACTTATCTGGTCATTGTGTCGACATATATTCACTGAGTGTTAGAACGCGAGTGTTCTATCCCTTAATTTAGCGTCTTCTCATTAAAAAGTTGAAAGTCGGCTAAAGTTTCGTAAGTGCTCTTGAAAATTAATCGTGCAAGTTGGTACAACGGTTGGAATATGAGCGGAAACTGGTAGCTAGTTATCACAAATAACACAGGATATTGCCCTTTTCGGTGAATTCTTGTTTCGGTATTAACTCCGCAGGAACGTTATGGGGATGCTAAATTCAATAATTAGTTGAACTCGGTTGAAAAAATATGCAATGCTTTTTTATCTTATACAAGATAGTTATGCATCTCACTGAACAAGAGGAAGGTTTACCAGGTACAGAATCCGGTTGAATATTTTGATCAAAATCACAAGTACGACTTTGAAGTGTGAACTGGAACTTCTCATTGCGAGCGTTCCAATCTAAACAAGAAAAGAAATTTTAAATACGAATTCCCAAATATATCTTGAATGCGACAAGAATGCGAAATTCACATAGCGAGCCGCCAAAGTTATCTTGAATACAGGGTGCGGCAACTAGTTCTCCCACATTTGGAGGAGCTGTTAAAAAAAGACGAAAAAAGATATTGGAGAAATTTTTATTCATTTTGAAAGCCTACATACCTAATCAAGTTTTTTTTTCTTGATGTCTCGAAAATAATATCATCGAAATGACGGCCCTGGCGAGCGACATATGTGGAGTCTTTCGCTGGAGTTTTCCATTACTTTCTTCCGCATAGCGGTTTCAATTTGGATGATCTCCTCCTTGACTGCCTCTTTCAAGTCAAGGGCCCTAGGGCGATATTTGAAGACCTCATTCTTGAGGTAACCCATAGGCCCTTACTTTTTTCAGGAACGCGGCGCTACAGTCACTGAGACGTCCCAACCATATTGCAACATGTTGGAATTTTTTTTTGCGGCCGAAAATTGGGGAAGATCATGACACAGAGAACTTCTGGTTCAAGCAGGATGGAGCCAAAGCCCATACAGGAGGTCGTTCACTTGATATTCTGCAGGACATGTTCTTCGATCGAGTGATCTCACTACGGGAGGTCATTTCCTGGCCTCCGCGCTACCCCGATTTGAGTCTCTGTGATTTCTTCCTGTTGGGTGACCTCAAGAATGTGGTCTTCAAACATCGCCCTAGGATCCTTGATGACTTGAAAGAGGCAATCGAGGAAAAACCATTCAAATTGAAACCACTATGCTGAAGAGAGTAATGGAAAACTTTTGCGGAAGACTCCACATATGCGTCGCTCGCCGAGGCCATCATTTTGATGATATTATACTCATGACATAAATGAACAAAACTTAGGCTTTCAAAATAAAAAGATTTTTTCAATAACTTTTTTCGTATTTTTCAACAGCTCCTCCAACCTTGGAGAACTAGTCGCTACACCCTGTATACCAAGAATAAGAACTCATCTTGTCTGGGTTACATACAAGGACTTTAGTCCTTTCAGTTAATTTCTTGAGCAGATACCCTTATATCATAGAAAATTAGTTAGTTGATATGTACATAAGATTCTGAATATGAGGTAAAATTTGATTCTGGTTTACAACTCATTCTATTGTTTTTAAAAATTATCACAATCATTTAATTATCTATCTTCAGAGAGAGGTTAATCTTTAAAATTTTTGATTCAGACGAACTTTTATGTGATATTGATATTCAATGACACTTGTTTTGAAAATGAATCATTTTCTCACAATTTCATGATTCAAAATCTTATTCTCTTAAGAATATTCAGATAATTTGTTTTTTTTTAGTTTCTGTTTCAATTTGGAGGATGGCTACAAAAAAATCTGACCTTACAACATTTTTTCAATTTTTGTAGATTTACGCATGCAATAAAGATCATGGACCAAAAATTTGAAGTGTTACCTCAGTACTTGTTGAGATGTTGATGTCAACGAAAAAAGAAATAAAATAGGAAGAAGAAACATTAATACAGAATAATAGAAATGGAAGCCATTAAATTGACTTGAATTCTTCATAAAGTTCATATAAGATTTCTTGTTTTTTTTTTGTTTACAGGGTGTCCCAAGTTAGAGTGCCTATTGTACGTTTCTGGAGAACTGGACATATTTGAAATCTGAAAATTAGGATTATGATATTGTTCGAAATTCTCTACAGACCTAAGATATTTTTGGAGCCTGAGCAATTCCGGTTATACAGGGAGTGAAAATAAATTAGTTCAAAAAATTTTGTTTCAATTTTTCTGAACATCCCGAGTGTAAACCGTTCTCACAACGTCAAAGTAGAAGAATGTGGAAAGGTAATGCATCTTTTGAATTTCATGAATATCATTACAGGATGTTTCAAATTTCGTGTCAAAAACTGTGATCGTAAATTGGCCATTACTTCTGTTTTTCAAATTAGAACCCTATTTTTTTTATGATTGCGTTGGAATCTGCGAAGAAAAATAATGATAGCACTCTCAGATGCTCTTGCTCCTAAATTCAATAACTCCCGAGTTATTTGAGCTTTTCTGGATTCATGTTGTAGGTAGAGCCAAATTTTTCGAATCTAAACAGATTCGATGAATATTCTTATGAAACCATAGAAACAACTAATGATTAGACCTGTCACTTGTGAATTATTACTGGGATCATTCATCTCTTCTATGGTCACAGAATATTCTCATGCAACAGATTCGGTGAATATTTTTACGAAACCATTAGGCTACGTCCGCATAGGCAGGAGGCTTGCTTAGCGCCTAGAGCCTAGCGACTCGCCTAGAGGCCTGCTTAGCGCCTAGAGGCTTGCTTAGCGGCTTGCAATGAGATGTCACTTTCAAATAATGAGATGTCACTTTCGAAAATAACTTTAAAACTGCTTCTCACCGAAAATTCATCTTTAAAATATACCAATTCAAGGCCTTATCCATCGTGTTGGGTTTATGACCTAAATAAGTCACGTTCGAGTCATGGGGAGTTTAATATTTTGTATGAACAAGCAGAACAAGTGCGTACGATTCATGAAAAATTTCAAGAATATTTGCTTATGTTCAGAGAAACATTCGATTTACTTCTCAATAAAATCGAAGAAAAATCAACTCATTTGGATACTCATCTTAGAAAAAGCATATCAGCCGAAGAACCACTAGTTGTTACATCTAAGAGTTAGAATTCTATACTCCTAGGTTACATTGAGATAAGTGAAACTTTTAATTATATTATATTATGAGCCGCACATATTATATCATTTGTAACTTGTGTGTATTTCGGTAAATAGATAAATAAATAAATAAATAAATTTGTATTCATTCAAAAAACTTAGAAAACAGTACCTAATTTAAGAATTAAAGAAAATTGAATTCAGATTCCACTGATTCTTATATATATATAATCTAATCCCCAATTATACCTTTCGGTGTTCGGGTCCCAAAATAACAAAATAATGTAAATGATTCTTGATTATTTATATTCGGTACAGAAACATGCATCACCGGTACCGATTGTGGAATATTATTTTCTACAGCATCCATTTCAACCAAAATTAAGTCTTGAATCTTCGATCTTAATATAAGTTTACGCTTCAATGGTATATTTTCCATGAAAGGCAATAGACTCCCAAAAATCATCGCTTTTTTTTTTCCTACTTTCTCTATCAAGAATCTCAAGCATCTTCTTTTCAACTTCCAAAAGTTGATAATTGTTATCAGTTCTATTCATACGAATTTTTTTTCTTCTTGATGTTTGATTATAACTTTGTGATTCAAGATTATCACATGTTATTGTTTCTGAAGTACAATTAGTCTGTACAGAACCGGGACTCTGCAGCTCCTCTGATGTTGTGTCGGTTGTTAGAGAATAATTATCATCATTCTCTCTTCTTAAGTTTGAATCTCTCGCGGAGCTCCCGCTCTGATTCTTCTTATTCGTTAGAAACAGTAATTGATCCACATAATTCTATACCTATAATTTGATCCTTGAAATTAAAAGTGAAACATCTAGAAGGCTCTGACTAGGGTCAGTGAGACTGTTGAGCATGTGCGATAACGGAGAGTGAGAAAATAGGGACATCGTGGCGATCAGCGGATGCAGTTTTGTTATTTGTCTCTGTTTGTATTGAGTCACATACGGTATCCATAGATACAGAATTACATGTCCCTTCTCTTCTCCCTAGGCATGCGTATAGCGATGACTGACCCTGGACTCAAGGAGAACGATTGCCACACTTTTGTATACTTATTAGCCACTACGCTCAAATTATAGGTATAGAATTATGTGAATTGATCAAACAATTGCCACGAGCTTTCACATAATTTATCAGCGCTGTCCCCACTCTTTGGCCTATCAGGTTTTACACACTCTTCAAAAAATACGCTCTTAGATTTTTCCATCTTGCTTTCACCGTTTTGACTGAAACAAAAATCAGCAATAATTATATTGGATCGATTACCTGGCAGAACAACTCATTGCCTGGAAATATAATCCAACACTGTAATATACATCGACAGCATTTATTCCACATTGCAGAAAAATAACTCGTCATAAATGAATAATTCACTTTTTAGTAGGTACTAACCGTCTTTTTCTACTTCAGCTGCTACCTCTTCCCACTGTTTTTTTTAGGACAATTGCATTTTTGTGGAGGTTATTAGATGGATTTCACAGAGGTTCTCTCCTAAAAACTGATGCAATTAAGATTTTGTAATATTCTTATGTTGAAATAAGACACCTTTCTTGTGACGTTCGTTTATTCTCATGCGACTTCTTTATTTTTTTCTTATGAGGAATGCGCCATGCGCCTAGTACCATAAAAAGAGTCATAGACAATTCAGATATACACAGATATATAATTATGTGACTACGTTCCGTAACATCTCCCTTTTTTCCAACAATTAGAAATAATAAAAACATCTCAAACTTATACCTAGGTTATTTACAATTCTAGCAATATTCTGATACTATTTCATGCGTGTTCTATAGTAAGTTTATTAATTCAAAATCTGCAATCAACATCAACCATAAATTATACATTTATATTTGAGCTATCAATCAGTTCACCAAATCTATCTGGTTTTTCAACTTTTCTACCAGATCTTGAAATATGTACTTTTTCTTCATTATTTTGACTCATATATGAAGGTTCAATATCATCAGGAAACGTTGGATAGAATGTTGGTGATTGCGAGGCATTGCTATCATTATCAAGTGCTATAGAAGGACTTGCCCGTGAGTTATTGAAAGAACTTGAGTTTGACATAACATGCTTTCTATTTCTACGATATGTACATCCATTTGCATCTTTTATTAAATAAGACCTGTTACCCAAATATTTTTCCACTGTTCCTGGCAACCATTGACCGGAAACTTTCTTTTTAAAATATATTTTATTTCCCACGTAGATTTTTTGTAACTTATTTTTCCGACACTTATAATATTTTTTCATCCTATTTATATTTTCTGACATGCCTTTTCTATAATGTTCAAATTTTATTACTTGAGGTTTCAATGTCTTTTCAGTGGCAGGCAATATGCAGCGAAGCTGTCGCGACATTAACAGCTGAGCAGGAGACGGTAGATTATCTTTTGATGTATTTCTATATTGCAAAAGAGTAAGATAGGGATCGGTGTTAGTTTCTGAACATTTTCTAAGAATATTTTTCACGATCTTTACTGAACTCTCAGCTTGGCCATTGGATTGAGGATAGTTAGGGCTGGAAGTAATGTGTTCTATTTCCCACTGATAGACAAAATTTTTAAATTGCACCGAATTGAAAGGAGGACCATTATCACTCACCAACTGTTGTGGTATGCCATGCCTAGCAAAAATAGATTTGAGATGTAAAATGACATTGTCTGCACTATAACTTGATTTTAAATGGGACATTTCTATGAATTTGGAAAAATAGTCAGTCACTATCAAATAATTCGTTTTATTAAAGTAGAGGAAATCAATCCCTACCCTTTGCCATGGTAACCGACAAATAGAATATGGCTGAAGCGGCTCTCTTTCATTATTAGGTCGGAATTTTGCACAAATTTGACAATTTTCCACGACATTTTTCACGTCATTATTCATGTTTGGCCAATATGCAACTGATTTCAACAGATTTCTACATTTGTTTATGCCCATATGACCCATGTGTGCTTTGTCCAACATTTCGGATCTTAGAGATTTTGGAATAATTAATCTATCAGTAAAAAATACCAAATTTTGAACTGAATAAATTTGAGATTGTAAATTGAAATAGGGTTTCACAATATCTTCAACTTTATTTTTATGACTCGGCCAACCTTCTGTATAATATTTTCTTAATAAAGACAACTCAATATCACCTTGACTAGCCATCTTAATTTTTTCCAATTGACTTGGATTCACTGATAAATTCGAGACAATCATATTGACATGCATATTTACTTCATTTTCATATTTTATAATTTCTGTATCAGGTAAAGGTGCTCTTGACAATGCATCTGGGATAAACATTAATTTACCTGGGACATATTCGACATCAAGATCATACATTTGAAGAGACATCATTATACGTTGTAATCTTGGAGGGACTTCGTTTAAAGGTTTTTTGAAAAGAAAAACCAATGGACGATGATCTGTATGGACCAATGTTTGACGACCGTAAATATATTGATGAAATTTTTGACAACCGTATAAAATTGCATATAACTCTTTTTCTATATGAGCATACCTTTTCTGAGACTCTGTTAAACTTTTCGAACCGTATGCAATAGGTTTTTTATCATGAAGTATTACCGCACCTACTGCCGACTGAGAAGCATCAACCGCTAAAGTAATCTTTTTATTAATATCAAAATTTGCAAGAACAGGAGTAGAACTAATGCATTCTTTTAAGTATTTGAATGCTTCATTGTGATTGTTGTCCCATGTCCAATGAGAATTCTTTTTTAGTAATGTTCTTAAAATGCTAGTTTTTTCAGACAAATTATTAACGAATGGAGCAACATTGGAGGAACTTTCTGCTAAATTAATTCTTTTGATCAAATTCAAATTTTTACATGTTTGCAAACCAATAATTGGAAAGCATTCAATGTCTACAATAATAAACTGTAAAGGTATATCAGTACCATTATATTGACAGATTAAATCAGATTTCCCTAATATTGGAATATTATGTTTTCCTAATCCACTCAAATTGATACCTGTTACTTGCGAAATTTCATTTTCCATATTCAATTCTTTTATTGTATTGACTGACATGATATCTAAATCTGCTCCAGTATCAATAAGAAAATTTATTAATTTATTGTTAATTTTGAATTTAACAAACCAGTGTTCATTCATAGATTTTTCTTTAGTCAACATACCTATAAAATGCATCTGGTCTTTTGACATTGAAATAGAATTAACAGATTTAAACTTTGAATGACTAGATTGACTTTTACTATGACAAAACTTTTCAAAATGATTATATAAATTACATGACCTGCATTTTACTCCCATTGCTGGACATTTGTGGCGGTGAATTTGTCCACATCTTCCACAGTTTTGCGGGGACTTGCTTCTTTTTCTTCCATGACTAGACAGTGAGGAGCTTCGGTATCGACTGACTTCATTTCTTGCTTGTTGCTTCTTTGGCGGTCTTGAAAATCTTGAGGAACTTCTTAGAATTTCGTGTTCATTTGGGTTTATCAGCACAGCATTCTCATGGGATAATACCATTGACTTGGCTATTGACAGGGATTTCTCTAGGTCTACATCTTCTTGAAGGAGTCTTTCACGTACTACAGAGTAACGAGTATGCAGATTTGTTATAAAAATATCCTTTAATAAGGATTTTTGGATGTTTCCTAATTCACATTCCATACTTAAGTTTGTAAGATCTGTGACGAAGCTATCTATGTTTTCTGTAGATCCTTGCTTCCTTGTGAAAAATTTGTAACGATTAATTGTCAAATTTCTCTTAGGAACAAAGTAGTTCGTGAATAATTTTATGACTTGTTCATGTTTCGTTGATTCGATGTCCACATTGAAGGAATTATAAATCTCTAGTCCCTGAGGCCCTATGTTGTGCAGTAATATTGCGATTCTTCTTTTCTCGGACTCTTGATCTAGATTTGTCGCCATCATATAAATATTATATCTTTGTAGCCAGGATTCCCATGTTTTCTTCATATTTTTTCCATCTTCGACGACTAATTGGACTAGTGTTGACGACATATTGTTCCCTCGTGGTTTTGAGATAACCTCGACTTTTTCAGTAGCCGGGACTTTTTCAATAGCCGGTTTCATCACGAAGTATTCGTGAAAATTTTCCACGAATTAAATTTCACTGCATTCACAGTTTTTTGATTAGTTAGGATTTGGCACTAATCCCACTTGTGACACCATGTAATATTCTTATGTTGAAATAAGACACCTTTCTTGTGACGTTCGTTTATTCTCATGCGACTTCTTTATTTTTTTCTTATGAGGAATGCGCAATGCGCCTAGTACCATAAAAAGAGTCATAGACAATTCAGATATACACAGATATATAATTATGTGACTACGTTCCGTAACAGATTTCATCCATTTTGAAATTCTCAAAATGCCTCGCGCCTAGTGTCAAAAAACCAACACGTTTGATTACTTCGATACACGCTAAGCGCCTAGCCAGGCTATACTTGCGCGCAGTGCGCCATATCGTATTCTATTCTATACCATACTAAAATGGTAAAGTGGGTCTAGAAGAATTTTAAAATCGCAGCAGAGCTGCGATACAGTGAAGAAATTTGCATATGGTCGGAAAGACGAATAATCGATCCATACGTGGGTTAAATTTCGATTCTCTAGGCGATGTAGAAGTATATTTTTTTAAATTCGCGAAAATCACGAATGAATGAAGAGGGTAATTTTAAACTCGATAAAACATTTTTCACAGATATCCTGGGGGTGATGTATATTTACGGATCAAAATAGGAATGCAAAAAAACTTGGTTTTCAGATTTTCCGTAATTTTGCCATTTCTTCCGGAAAATTTATCAAACTTTGACATTTCTCCTATGAAATAAGCCGATTTGCAGAGATCTACTAGGCTCTTCTAGTTCCTTACTAATCAAGAAGTCCAATATTTACAGAATTCAAACTCATCGAAAATTTGTATCAATCAGGATACACCAGTATACACAGAAAAAAACATACAAAATATTTCAATTGAAAGAATAAACTGTACCTAGTAAAAGAACTATAGGCGAATTCTTACAATTGAAAAAAGGGGTTGCTTCATTCTCCAAGAATAATTGGAGAATTAAATCTACATAATCTCGAAACATTTCGATGTAGTTAATACATTGACATTTGTTGCGTTGTTAATTCTGAGGATTTGAGAATCACATTCATTCTGATACAATACAGTTCACATTATGAAACAAAGAGAACTGACTTCCAAAGAAAACTCTTCCTTTAGTTTATCCTTCATTATAATCCAAAACTGTAATGTTAGACCAACTATCAACTGCAGTCTTCATAGTGCATACTTGTACACATTCTATAATGTTCGTTTCACTAAGCTACTCGCTAGGTGACTCACTAGGTGACTCGCTAGGCTCTAGGCGCTAAGCAAGCCTCCAGCCTATGCGGACGTAGCCTAATAATTACCGAATGAAATCGAGAAGTACAGATAAAACATAGATGCATATATGAAAAAACCTAAAATAAGACCTGTCACTGGTGAATTATTAATGAGATAATTTATCTTCTATGGTCACATAATATTCTCAAGCAAAAGGTAATATGAATTTGACTCGACGTAAAACATAAATCCAGAAAATCTCAAATAACTCAGAAACTGCTGAATTTAGAAGAAAGAGCATTTTGGGGTGCTATTACTATTTTTTTTCGCAGAATCCAACGCAATCATAAAAAAAAGGGTTCTACCCTGAAAAACAGACGTTATGGCCAATTTTCTATCACAGTTTTCGACACAAAATTTGAGACACCCTGTGATGATATTTATGAAATTTAAAAGATGCATGACCTTTTCACATTCGTCTACTTTCACGGTTTTCACTCGGAATGTTCAGAATAAGAGAAATGAACATAATACTGACTATGAGTATTCCCCACTTTTTCAGTTTTTTTTCGATATTTTAAAAACTATTTGAATGAATATAATGGTTTCAACTGAAATGTATTCAGCATTTAATACTCAATCATATCTGAAACGAAAAAATTAAAAAAAAATTATAAACAAATTAATTTTCACACCCTGTATAAACCGGAAGTGCTCAACCTCCAAAAATAGTTGAGGTCTGTTGAGAATTCCGAACAATATCAAAATTCCAATTTTCAGATTTCAAATTTATCTCCAGTTCTCCAGAAACGTCTAATAGGCACTCGAAATTGGGAGTCTTGGGACACCCTGTATATCTGTAACAGTACAGAATAATTTATGACTTTAGTAGATGAGTTATCTATCATATTCATTGGAGCTGTTCATCAATCAATATGGAGTGACTGCGAGAAATGAAGGTTTAGTAAATTCGGCGGAACAAGGAAGTCATAGGGAGATGATAGCAAATGAGGTGTTGTGTCATTTGAGGTGTTGTGTCGTTTGAGGTGTTGTTGTGTCGAATTGTCATATTCTATTATATCCCTATAATAGAGGTTTATGTGACATTTTGGATGAGGTATACATCTCAAAAGCTAAAAACTGATCTCCGAATAAACATTTGAATGCACAACCGGATTTTCCTGAATTCCTTGTTTTGTTGAATCAACTTGATCTTCATTCCTCGCAGTGATATCTTCTCTCTTTTCACGAAATTTCAATTATTTTCATTTGACAACTTTCTTTATGACAACTACCATTGTTCATGTATCCAGACTCGTATCTAGATGAATATTAAACTGTGAATATGAATCCTAAATCCAACATTCTCCGGCCCCAAGCTTATTCCTCGCCCAACCTTGATGGAACCTTCAAGATTCGACCAAAGCTTGATCTTTCGACTGGTTTTTTGTTCTTGTCTTCTTTTGTTTCTTTCTGTAGTGATAACATCTTTACTGTTTGATTTGGATGCTGTTCCTAATTCTAATGGATAGATTCTTTGGAATTGCCTAATATGCCGTTCTTCATTTTTACTTTTGCGACCCAGCGAACTCCATCTTTTCCATCATACATTTCAGATTGTCTGCTCCAACCAACTTTGATCTGCTCCGTTTTCTGCCTGTGGCCTTTATTAACTAACTCTTCCAGATACTCATTTTCAAATCTTTCACGTTACAAATTTCGAAAATTTTGTGAATGTGTAAAACGACCTTTGAAACCGCGTTTACCTCGTCTAAATCCGAAACTTCACTCAAACTGTGAACATGAATCCTAGATCCAACGGGTATGTTATAGAAAACGACATATTTATTCAATTATCGGTTTCTGCATGTTTGTTCTTTTTCTTTCTGTGTTGTTTTCATCTTTTCTAGCTTTAATTTTCATAGTTTCAAAGTTTTGACATCTAGTTGCTTGTTCTTGCTGCTCTATTTGCGTAAGTTTTTGTTAGTAAATAAGAATTTTTATGTCTTGTCACTTTTGGACCAATATTGACCATGTATTCAATATTCAGTATGCCAAAATCGACAAAGATGTAGAGCTCCTAACTACCTACCAATGAAGTAACAAAAAGCGTCACAATTTCCAAACAAATAAGTCTAGATTTGGGATCTCTTTGTATGGCCTGGGTACCTTATACAATTTTGCGTTTCGAAGGATCAATTCTTCTCATATTAAGTTCGAAATTTCACGACGAAAATCCATGTTTATAATAAAATCAAACAAAAGTTAAAGTTAAAAAGAAATTGAGAATTGCTTATACATGCTGGATATTGAAACATGAAATTGTTTGCTTTGCGGGGCTCATCCATCTTTAATGCGGAATACCTTTTTGAATAATTTGTGACAAAACTCCTGATGATGCCGATGAGGCGAAACATGTCGAGTTGATTTTAAAAATAAAACAAAATCCATGAGTACAACCCTTTTGTTTGATTTTCTTCTCATATTTTTCACAGTCCCTACCATCATTGAGATTGTCCGAAGAGAGTAGAAATATTCTTAGAGGAAAAAATATTTCTTAATAAGATCATAATTTTTTTCCTGCTGAACTGAGTAGTTTTCTCTTGACCTACCGGTATCGTAGACTTGAGTGTGATAGTGGCATTTCAAAGGGATGATGAATGTGCGACGAAGAACTCTGTGTTGAGACGAGATCATATTTTTATTAAATGTATGTCACAGAAAAAAAAGTGCGAACCATACTCTCAATACAATTCCATCACCTGAAAAAATTTTCCACAAGTTGAACGGACGCTTCTATGTTGCTTATGATTGATTATTTTGCCTCTACCTCAATTTTGTTCGTAATTCATGCAAAACTTTTAATTACGTTCGTGTGAAAACGTTCTCTGTTATATCCACATAACAAAAAACTTATTGGGTTCAAGTCGGCGAAACATGATGTCCATGACATAGACCCCCCCTCCCTCCCCCGAACAATTCATTCATCTGGAAATCTTTCATCTAGATATAGCTTTATTATTGGCGCGGTGAGCCATGAAAAACTCTTTCAGTGGAGGTAGGATTTCCATTGAGAAAAATGGTACACACCACGGATACTCAAACACCGGTCAGCGCCCTTTCATTCCCTCCATTCTCGCAAGCATGTGATGACGTCAAATTAGCCAACGATTTGAACTTTTGAATGAGATGAATTGCTTTTATCGCTAATAATCGCGTATGAATGATTTTTCTAGTATAATTTTGTATGTTAAATAAACCTTATTGACCTAAAAAACGAATTAAAATGAAAATATAATTGCTGCAGCTATATTTTTATTAAATTCTACCTTATTTTGCTCCGTTCTCGCCTTATACTACACGGAAAAAATATAAGATTCTTCGGTCGTAGAAAGGGTGCTCCAATTCCAATATTGTGAATCTAAATTCATTGATTCAGGAACAAAATATTGGTAAAAGTAGGTTGCATTTATTAAGAAAATTAGGTCCATGAATGAGCTAGGTAGGTACTAAGGTACTCTATTCCAAGCAAATAGAATAACAGAAAATTCCAAACCTAATACTGTTAATCTAAATTCATTGATTCAAGAACGAAATTCTGCTAAAAGTAGTTTGCATTTATTAAGAAAATCAGTTCTTCGGAAGGGCAATAGGTTCTCTTATACGAGCAAATAAATACCAGCAATATATTTTTATGTTGAAAGATGGTACATTTTATGTCTCACCACTAGAACAAATTTCTTCAAGTTCATATAAAATCTGCTTCAACATTGTAATTTTATTGATTGATTTGAGGATTTTCTGTACGTTTCGTACAAACATAGAAACTTAAAAAAATGTATATTCGAATTGAAAATATGACAACTTGGTTATTGAGTTCTGATTTGGTAAATTTTATCTTAAATAAAAAACAATTCTGTAAAAATGTTTTATTTTAAATGAGCATTTAATTTTTAACATCGATCATAAATATATAGCATGTGTATGAGATATTGTTTGATATTTGTTCGAGCTGTCTGCTCGTCTCAAGTTTTACTAATAGAAATAGCTGCCTTAGAATCTCAATTTTATTCTGTTGCTGATTATTTTTTCTAGCAGCTGTTCGTATTTTATTTTCCAATCAATTTCTCCTGCAGATGAAAGATTATCTGTAAACGAGAAGATTTAGAATGAGAATATAAGAATAATAATAATCGATTTATTTAGAACTTAAGTAACCGTGTTGGAGACGTGAAAAAATTTGTACTCACCAAGTTTGGGTCCCAGATTATGAAAATGAAAACGATAAGTCAGCAATCCTTTTAGTTTTTCCAAGAAAAAATCCCAAAGTTACGTTTGGAAGGTAAGGTTATACATAGT